>CM062873.1:7558994-8158994 GCA_031772225.1 Eubasilissa splendida | reverse complement strand
TAATAATCTTATTTTATTTGAAATTCTAATGGAACTTCTATTTAGCGAATTTCCTCTAAAAATTATTTTTTCGTGAATATTAAAGACAAGTGTGCGGCTTATTACAATGAGCTCTCTCTTTTATTTATCGAAGTTTTATTTAGAAAACTTTATTTGCATTTTAAAATGTTATACTTAATATTCAACGATGCTGAAAGAACGATTGAAGTATGAAAAAAATAAAATTCCTTTCTCAACAATTACCAAATACTCCTCTCTCAACATATTATCTTTTATGAATAAGAAAAAACTTATCTTGAGACTGGCAATAAAAACACTGTTTAATTAATGTTAAAATAATAAACAATCTATTAAATTGTATATATAGTTTATTCTTATTCCTTACGCGATCATTTTTGCGATATCAAGGTAGAATATTTCTTGTTGTTTTCTTAATTAAGACTTGAGATAATAAAGCTCTAATTCTAAAATTGAAATAATATAGTTAAATTTGATAAATATGACTCATGAAATTTGTAATTTTATTTACACCCAAAAAATTTTAACCTAACCATTTTTTACACTTTCAAAATAGCATACAGTCAAATATTTACTATTACGCCGTTTCCTTGCAGGGCAGGAGTAGGCAAAGAGGATATAATGCCACACTTTTCTATTCTGGCACACCACTTTTGTTTCGTTCATTTTCATACGCACGACCATTTTTCGTTTTCTCATGCATATTCTTCGGTTGTAAGCTTTCAACCGGGCAGTCCTCCAACATTTGGTTTATTTGATCAACGCTCTGCTGTTCTTACTGCCTTCAACATTCGACTTATATATTTTCTTAACCATCCTATCCTCGCTCACAGGTTCCATATGACTAAACCATCTCAGCGCCCATTTCTTTGTCCTCTGGAATTGAGAAAACATAAACGAAAGTAGACTGGATGCGATGAGCATATGTGGAAATCTATGTACGACACAGTGAATAATAAAGTAGCTATTGTAGCAAAGTCCTACGTAAAGATTTAATTTTAAAAAATCTTGTGTCTATTCTTCGACATATTTTTGAATATTTTGAAAGTTGAAACATAGTCATTTATCAGATGTCATGTTTAAATTTGCGTGGCAGCGCCGACAGCAATCTGTTGTATCCGACCTAGAGCAGACGTAGTCATTGATTGGCCAGATACTGGACGAACGAGAAAGGCGAGTGGGCATTGTTGGCGGGAAAGGACGTACGGCTCGCTTCGCTGGGCAATGGCGACGACGAAGATGGAAACACTAGGGTTAACTCAGCCGCGGTGGAACAAGATAAGTATTAGGCCTTGGTACACACGCGTGTTGTAGGAAACTCAGCCTGGACTGGCGTGGAGACTGCCAGCGGGCGGAGGCTGAACGAGACAGCGATTTCACTGAGAGTGGCGTCCCTTGGAAACCTCTTGAAAGGGTAAGATAAATTTTGGTCTGGCCGGGTAGAGTCTGAGACCACGGCGATCACACATCAACCCATGGAAGTCAAGTATCAATTCAGTAATTCCTAAAACTCGTAACTAAATATAACCATCGTGATAATTCGTAACTTAAAGTGTCCTCACTCTGGAAAGAACAATGAGACGTGAAGAAGATTTAGAACTCTTATTGTGTGATCATGTTTGTCGGGCGTATCTTATAGAACTGTAATTAAATGGTGATTATTGTGTTGAAAAATAAGTATTTTGCTGTATGATACCATTTCCATCCATCCGAGCCAGCAATTCCGATATCATACACTCTTACACCCACAGACTGAGCCTAGCCGGTGGCGTTGCCCTGGCGTTCGATCCGCCGGAGCCAGATGCTACGCAACACATTATAACTCATATCCTAGATTAATTAATGATTTTGGTAATAAATATTATATAGTTTATTAACAATTATGTCCCGTACAAGATTCAATTAATTCATTAAAGAAATAAAATTATTTTGCCGACACAATTATTATTATTCTAAATACTAATTAAATGTATTAATTAGAAAGATATACATATAAAATCAATTTTGTCTAAATAAATTGTTGTTGCTACCGAGATTCGAACCTGGATCATCAAAAATATTACAGACCTATGTTCTGAATAATTACAACTTCACATTAAAAATGTGTTCTCGTTAATAATTAATATTATTATTGTACATATTTTTACTACCGTAAAAATTAAATAGTGAAAATAACTATTTTTTAAAATATGTAGCTGTATTGTATTTGAATTATTTCTAGCGCCATCGGTTGACCTCGCCAGGTTCGGACGAATATGGGGCAGGTGGCGAGTCGGAGCGGTTAATTTACCGACTTATCTCGGATTAGTGAGCGACGCCAGTCATCTGTGACATCTGTACCTCCGGGTGGAGGTCTCCTCTCGACGGCTTGTGCAATAAACAAATTAATGGGCGCCATAAAACACAGGCACAATAGTCACCCAGAGACGGGGTATTATGGAAGCCAGCCTTATCTTGCTTGTTTCTCCGTCACCGTATATATAATAAATGTATGTTTAATTTAAGATTTCCGCGAGCACTCGTGTTTGAAACTGGTCTCTTCTCTGTTAGATCACGCTCTTTGCATATGGTTTCCCTATATATATAGTATATTTGGAACGTGCAATTTGTACATTCAAAATAATGGTCTTTAATTGGTCTAATATTGAAGAACACAAAATTACTGGATGTTTAACTATAAACGCAGTTATTAAATAAATATCAGATAACTCACAGAGACAAAGCTATTTTTATTATATTTTTAATGGAAATGATATATACAAAATATAGGCGGTAATTACAGGACTTAACGATCTGTCTTCGGCTGACTTAAGTGATCAATTTATATATATATAACGTTCACTAATTCTCACCCCTCAATCTCTATATTTATTAAATTTTTGAAAGTTGTATATATTTTATTTCATTGCCTATTATTTTTTATTTTTTTATGCTATTGAATAATTGAAAAGCGACTTTTTAAATTGATTCAAGTCAAGAAAATCGTGTGTTTGATAGAATAATATATAATTGATCTAAATTAAATAATTAACTCTAAGCCTTTTTACTTTTGTTTCAATATATATACAAAAATGTTCTTAGGTTTTCACGGCCATTTCGAATCTTCTGTATACAGTTTACTGAGCTAATCTGCCATGTATATCAGACCTTTTTGGCCAACGTTTTAGCCCTGGTAATGGATCCTACAATGGGATCCGAAAGGTTAGCCAGAAAAGTGAGATATACGGAACAGATTAGCCCAGAAAACTGTACTCAAAACATATGAATAAATAATGTTTTTATTTATATTTTTGAAATAAAATTGTAAAATAAGTTTGTTTTTAAACATGTGAATTTTCTTTGATACTGAAACCGATTGATTTTCCAAAAAAAAAAAATTAAATAGAAAATTATTGTATAATTTTATAAAGTAAATGTTATTTTTATTTAAAGATATATTTATTAAAAAACATTAATTTTCTTACTATTTTTAAACCAAGCTACTCACTTGTCCTATGGAAATAGGAACAACTTATTGGTCTCCTAGAATGAGGCTCAACCCCCCGACCACTATTTTAGATCAGTAGGTAAGTGTTTAACCACTAAAATTTCTCAAAATTTTATTCAAAAATTATAGTTTTGTATTTCTGACTGGTCCAAGTCATGATCAACGCGCTATCTAATTTTAGAAACATTTTGTACAAGAAAAAAAATTATGCAATTTTAAAGTCTATAATTTAGCGCTCGGGGAGAAATTATTAAAAAATTAGCTCACTATTGTTAGACCATTATACCACCAAAGGATTATTAACAGGTTGTTATCGATTCTGTTAGATATACCTAGTTTGACATTAAGGTACATAATTAGGCATGTAATTAGGGAGATAATACACTTTTCTATGGTTAAAAAATTAACCATAAAATTAAAAAAAACATTAAAAATAAAATGATGAGCAACATATATATAAAACTACCGTACATAAGTACGTTAGTTCCAAGGTCAACGAAGCTTAATCACGTGACATGCGACATTCCTTGACGCTAAAAGCGAATAATGCAAACTTGGTTTATGGTAAGCGTGTATTAGCGTATATTAACAATTATATTACAAGCGTATTCAAAGATTCAAAGTATTAATAAGAACTTAGTGTCTTGTTAGAATTTGTATGCATACTATATTTTTTGTGTGTGTGCTGTTGGAACATTGGCCTAAACATTATCCTGGCAAACAAAAATGAAATCATGATATTTATTGAATATAATACATAATGTAGAGTTATTTTTATTGATAGATATTATTGCAACCATTTATTTCAAATCTTGATGATTTAGCAAACACCATATTAAAAATTCTAACAAAAGTAATTAAATTTATCTTTTACTTTTTTAAATAAATGTATGTACCTATAAATTATTAACTTTTATTTCAATATTATCTTTATGCATTTGTTTTTAAATTAATCAATTTGAAACCTATATATGCATTTTGTAATATGTGTGTGTGCGCCAAATTTACATAATTATTAATATTCGAAAAATATACATTTAGTACCTACATGTTTTAATTAATAGGAACCTCCGAAATTAATAATAATAGCGTTCTTAATCTATTTAAAACTTTTTTATACTGTCTACCTCTGCATGTGATTAATAAAAATACCTAATTAAAGTTTGCAAAAACACACCTCTCAAATTACACAAACATATAAAACGGTAAAATAATTAATAAATATTGTAATAATACTTAGAACTTAGTTCACTAATAATCGATATTTGGTTAAAATGCACTATTCCTATACATTTTATTACTGTATTTCATAGTATTAATTGTATGTTATTAATTAACAGGGAACTTAAAATTCAATACAATTAGAATTTTACCTCACATTTTAATTTCACATAATAATAAAAAAAATTTACAGGTTCGTAATAACAAATAATATGTGTGCGTGTGTGTATTTAAAAGCCTGATTTTTAGCAAATATATTTTGTATTTAATTTTTATTGATTATTTTATCTAAAAATAATCACTAATTTAAAAGAAGTTAAAATGACACGGGACCTGCTAAGGGTAATGGTGACTATGTATATATACATACATATATACTAACATGTTTCCAATATCATTACTTATGCATAAAAACATTAATTTATTAATTAATATTAGTCAATTTTATATATCATATGATAAATATAGAAATCGGATAAACAATATGTATTTTAATTATTTTAGGGGGCTCTAATTTAAGGCCATGCCTGGGAGTCTAATTCCTTTAACCTCCCTCCGTAAGTTTAATATATTACTTACTTTCAAAACTATGATTCGAAATTATAACAAAATTATGAAATTTGTAATTTTATCTACCCAGCATTTTCTCGCGTAAATGAAATATTTATGTTAAGTTCAGTGACCGCTCCCATAAACTGCTATTTGTTATCAAATGCGTATTATACGCCTGAAAATTCCTATTCGTATCCGTAATTGATTAAGTTTTGAGATTACTTTAGGCGAAGGAAATACTCGTTTATACAAGTACAGGTGGACCAGTAGTCATTTTACCACTTAAAACTTATGTAAGATTAGCAAGATAGTATGCATGCATCATTATTGTCAAATAAGTTCTTCAAATCCTGTGATATTGCCCCCGGTTCGGCATTTTCTAGAACAAGGATCTCTCATGAAGTGAAAGTAATCACTCAGGTCGTATCCTGAATCACATAGAATGGTAGTGGAAGCATATTGAGTCAGAATCCAAGCAGTTGGTAACGCAAATATTCGGAGATATTTAATTAATTAATTAATTAAATATTTGTTTGACCTACATTTGTATACATCAGAAGTGAATATACACAAATATAATACATTTATTAATTTACTGGATGGGATATAGTGGATATCCACTTCTGATATATAAAGCATTGTCCTGGCTACTTTACTAGACTAACATCTGTGTTAAAGTAGATAGCTTATTCCTTGTTTTACGGTTTTTTTTAATTAAAATTAAAAAGAAAGAGTAATATTTGACAGAAATATATAAAAAAAAAATATACAATTAAAAAATGTAGAGAATGTACTGTAAACCTAACGTGAATAATTAGTGTATTGTATTGTGATTAAGCTAAAATGTTGATTAGCGATGCTTCTGACTGATCTCTACCCAATTGAATCATGTATTAAGTCCACATTTACGTAATTTTTTGTAAGTTAATGATTTCCAATCAGTGTTAAGTGTGTTGTTCAGTTTCGGAGCTAAAAACATAGAAACGATGAAAGAATGTCGCTGTTGCTCTCGGAGCAGGTGTGTAGATGCTTGTTATTATATTACCATGATTTATTACTAAGGGTGAGTTATCGTTTGAATGGAAATATTATAAATAAATTAGAAAAATTCTAACCAGTGGCGTAAATTGGCATAATAATATTTTTACTACGCAGTTTTTTTTTACACACTCACACTTTGATGATAAAAAAAAGTATATTTTTAGGCATTCATACGAATTTGCAAGAGTAAATGAATGTCACTTTGTGGCGATGGTCCTGTCCTAATCCAACATATTAGCGGGTATTATAGAAATGATTATTTTAATTTTATTGTGCCATTTTGTGCTGTACTGTAAGTTAATTTGGGCTCCTATAAGAAACAATAGTAAGATGACTTTGGGCCCACCATGTATAAGATTGACATATATATAAACAGATGGAATAGAATAACACGTAAAATTTAGTTTATTTATGCAATAATACAACAAAAACTACTTCAATAATAAATGCCAAATTTGTCTAGAGTAATGATAAAAAAAATAAGTGTATTACTGGCTTGCGGTTAGGATGCACACATTTGAAAAAAAATATCTACGGCAAGATTCTAATTCACATGTCTCATGATGATTACATGTTTGTTTATATTGTATAAATCTCATCTAAATTCTACTTCGAATAACGAAGGTATGAATTTATTTCATTGTTTAATTCGTCGTTTTCTTTCAATGTTTCTTAGTTAGTTTACTGTTATAAATAAATCATCTCCACCTACTACATGTCAAAAGTACATTCGGATTGGGGCAAAAATGAGGCTGAGCGGCTCGGATGACGGTGGCCGAGGCGCGATGCCAATCACAAGTCGCCAGTTGGCAGACGGAACAAGAAGGCTTCGGGCAGTAGACCTGAAGGTTCTCATTGTCGCCGAGTGCAGCCGGGGTCAGACGAAGGAGGCTTTACTTCTCTGGCTGGAGCCTCCGCTCGTGGGTGGCGGTAATAAATATCCATGGCCTACTAAGGGCCAGTTGTGGCGGGACGTGGACGTTGCCGGCGGAGTGCTTTCTCGCCGCTGTTGAAAACAGAACAATGTTTGCTCCGAATACACTACACAAGAGAGATTAAGATCATCACCATCACAACTGTACGAAGGTCACGTTTTTAGGATGGCATGAGCGAATGCTCGATTGCCGCGCGGATAGTTCACTTGCGAACCGAGAGGTCGGATGCAGGATTGGTATCAGGGCCTAACTGAGATAAACAATTATAATCATGTATATGTATATGATTATAATTAATTATACGTGTATTAAATAATCAATTATATGTGTATTTTTTTTAAACATTTATTCAACCCACTTATCATTTCATTTTTTTTCATTACATTTGAGGGATTGATTGATACATTTAATGTTACACAGAAACGTTGCTTAAATATTTGTAAAATGGATATAAAGTATTACTGTAAACTTAATCTAAAATAATATAATCGTTCATTTTGGTACAATGTACATTTTTTGATCATTATTATTATTATAATTAAATCGTTGACCTCGCCGCCGACGTTCGCATTCTTACGTACCCTGTGCCTCCTGATCTTCTCGGCCATTGGCAATGGTATTACTCTGGATAGCTGATGCTTTGCGTCTTCTATATTTAATGTTGGCTTTTGCACTATGGAGAATACTTTCTGAACATAGTGACATTTAATATATGAAAATTTGTCGTCAACGTACTGTGTTGGTGTAGCATAATCGGTTAATGCATTTCCCCTAATAGTAAGAGATCTAAGCTCAAATCCTGGTAGCAACGACAATATTTTTCCAATAAATTAATTTTATACGTACATCTCTCTAATTAATATATTTTATTTTCTCGTTTGAAATCAGAATAAATTATTGCAACGCATAGATCTATCGTTTAAGATCAAAACCATCGTAGCTGCTCGGAGCGTCAAGCTGATCGGAAATTTACGCAGACGCCCAAATAGACCCTTACCCCTCGCGTGTTTTGATATTTTAGGAGAATGGAACTATATGACAGTTAGAATAACACCAAAATACTTCCAGTCGGACTCGTAGTTTCAATGGTTTTGTACGTATATCATTATATTTTATGTATATCTTTCTAATTAATTAATTTGTATTTTAAAAAAATATCACAGACCTATGTAGTGAATAATTACAACTTCACAATAAGAATTTGTTCTGCTTAATAATATGTAAGTTGTATCAATTTGTCCAAAATTTAATATAAATGAATTATTAATTCCAGCGTCTCCTATCGGATTACTCAAAGGTATTTGAGATTCCGTAAAAATAAAGAATTTAAAATAATGGAACGATAGATGTATTAATTTGAAAAGTATAACATATAAGTTCGAAAATTTGTCGTCAATGCACTGTGTTGGTATAGCATAATTGGTTAATGCACGTTACCCCCGGATAGGAAGAGATCCAAGTTCAAATCCCAGTACTAACAACAATATTTTTCGATAAAATTAATTTTATATGTATGTATATCTTTCTAATTAATACATTTAATTAGTATTAATTAGACATTCTTATATTACATTTTTTTTTTTTTAATATATTTCATTGAATTTAGTAAATATCGTGTGAGTAAAATAAAAATTGTCGTTCAAAACATAGTATTTTAAAAAGTTAAGGATAATATTTTATAAAGTAATAGCGTTGTAATTATGTCGATGATATTATTTAAATGATATAAAAACGTATATCTAATTAATCAAATATATTAACATACGTTAAAGATGTTTCGTATTTAATAATTATAGAGAAATCTGTAGGTCTGAGAGTCCCAAGAAAACAAAATAGAAAATTATGCAAAATAAAATTGAAAGCTTGTAAAAGCAATCGTTTAAATGTATACCGGAAGACCAATAAAGATTGGAGATACTGTATAAGTCAGGCAATAAGTGTGACTTGCAACATACAATATAAATGTAAAATACTTATGTATTGGGTTACACGACCCGATACAAGCAAACATTAGATGGTAGTGTCCATTTTACCACATTGTATTTTGACAGGTCGCTGAGTAGAAGCCATTAATTTATTTCAGGTTCTTATGGTAATAATTGGACTCGAATTTATGGGGGACCGCGAGGTTCAGATTATTATCAGGACCGAATAATGACCTCTGAATCCAACTCAATGATTACCAAATGACAAAAATGTTTTATTGTCGTGAAATAATATTAACATATTAACATTTGCGTTAATCGTCCCACTATTTATGTCGGTACAGAACTACTTAAATGTTATAAACGCGTAATAATTTTCAAAAATATACCACAGTAATGTGGTGATCCTGCATGCGCCCCAGAGACACGGCCGTTTAGGGACTCACTTACCAACCATATAGAGCCGAAACCCAGCCAACTGATCAGCAGACACCATACATCGTGACGGACACTGCCCTAGGATCTAGCGACCACTTCTCCTCAGGTCTTCCTTTCATCCATATTTCTAGCGTTCAACAACATACGAGCATTTAACTGTATATCGCCTCTATGTAATTGATTCATCAATAAACGCCAACCTTTGTAAGTGCTCTTCATTTCCATACCTTGCTTTAAATAAAATATAAATATTGACACGCGCACACCATATACACTACGACATACAATTAACACACGTAAGACTACAATATGATAGAGGCTTTAGTTTCACACCCCCAAAACTTTCTGAGGCAATCACGAGTCAATCAATAATCTTCAAAAACCACAACCCCTACAATACATACATGAATATTATGTTCCAGGCCGATTTTGTTTGGTCGCCATTTTTGGTTTGGAAAATTGGCAATGTTGTAACCATTTATGGTGATCGCTATCGTCACATTTTGGAAAACTTATTGCTAGCTGAATTAGGTCGATTGGACCTGCAACACATGTGGTTTCAACAGGATGGTGCCACGCTTTAAATTTTGCGAGAATTTTTTCCTGGCTGCTTTACTTCAAAAGTGGTGATATCGACTGACCTCTTCAATCACCTGATTTGACGGCTCCCAACTCTTTTATTCTTTGAAAGTACTCGAAATAAAAGATCTTCAATAATAAGCTAACAATTCCGATGCTACAGCACAATATTCGAAATTAAATTGCTGAAATAACACGCAAAGTGTGCAAGAATGTCATGAAAAATCATGCATTTATGCAGCAGCCAAAAACGACAATTTGGCCAATATCATATTATTTATATTATTGTAATAAACTAAGTTCAACTAAACTAAAAATAAATAAAGTTTAAATTTAAAAAAATGTGTTTTGTTTCTTAGTTATTAAAAAAAAAACATCGGCCCGGAACATAATATTCACTCTGTATGTACACGATATGTAGGTAAGATAGTGTCACATATAAATGTCGCTTTATTCGCTTGTTATTAAACGGTAGTGAAGTGAAAGTGTGTGAATATAAACCATTGCACCCCTATACATGCTCGTCCTATCTTAATTTTGTTCTAATTATGTCGACATCTTTATTACTGTATGTAATGATGCAATTACACTTTTGAAACTGTCAATATTTTTTGATATCTTCGTCATGTTGGCACTAGAATAATGAAATGAAATCAAGTCAAGGATTCGTAACGTAACTCACTGTTATTTTACCTTTAAGACATCTGATCGAAACTCAAGTCTATCATCATATTAAAAAATCCAAACCACTACACAATAATACGCTCTGCAGTTACACATGTTTATATTAGAGTATTTTACTTATTTATTTATTATGTTAGAATTCTTATAAAACCCTGTTTACCTCATTCCTAATATTTTTGGGTTAGATAATATATATTAATAATAATAATGGTTTTATATTTGTACGATAGACAACGAATGAACCTGTCTCCTTCAGTACATACTTCGGTCTAGTTAAGGAGACAGTGTACATCTCTTACATTATGAAGCTTGTTCGCCTTTTCTGTATATTTTTTGTATATTTATAAGAATGTTTATAATATATAAAATGCACGCATATTAAGAACCTGAATATAATAAATATATTAATATTAATAAGTGTTGACTAATAGATACGTTGTTTTAGACATTCAGGAAATTCAAATAATAATAGTCTTTTAACTATCCTGTCACATGAATTGTAGAAATGTGGATAATTTTTTTTCAGATTTATGTTTATTGTATTGTATCGGAACCACTTTATCATTTTTTATTTTATATTTTTATTTTTTATCTTTGTTTTATTAACCACTAAAAAGAGTTTAAATACATCTACCGGTTTCGAAAAATACCATTTTCTTCTTCAGGATGTCTTCAGGATTCTTCAGGAGTTATGACATCCTGAAGAAGAAAATGGTATTTTTCGAAACCGGTAGATGTATTTAAACTCATTTTAGTGGTTAATAAAACAAAGATAAAAAATAAAAATATGAATCTTAACCACAAAGATAACATTGCTGATTTTAAAAGTATAACTTTATCATTGATTATAAAATTAATTATGAATCTAATAACAAATATTTCAAAACCAGTTTAAATTTAGTCTCTTAAATCGTCCGAATCGCATTATATATTATGCAAACCTTTCTATGCATTCCATTGTTTTTGAACATTTCCATCTATGTCTAAAATTCACAAATGCACCCCAAGGTAAATAATAATAAAACAACTATTTTATTATTTTAATAATAAATATCTTCAATCATTCTAATAATATAGTCATTGTTACTAATGTGAGATAAAATAATGATATCAGATTTTAAATATGAATTAAATATATTAATTAGAAAGATATACATATAAAATAAATTTTATCGAAAAATATTGTTGTTGCGCCATCGGGATTTGAACCTGGCAACAAAAATATCTTTCTAATTAATATATTTAATTCATATTTAAAATATCACAGACCGTCTATTCTGAATAATTACAACTTCACAATAATAATGTTTTCTCCTAATATCATATTTGTCAAAGACATTTTTAAGATCCCCATAAAATATTTGCCGAAAGCATTCTACTAATGATGAAGTACCCAGGGTTTTGTATAGAGAAAGATATTTTTACCTGAAAAGGTTGACTGCATCAATGAAGTAAGTTTTGCACCCCAAAGCGATTTATTAAAAAAAATTCAACATTTTACATACCGAAACAGATAAACAACATCTTTTAAAAATACCGCCCTAGCACATTTATTGATCTTTATGTTATGTACAGACTGACTTCTCTAATATATTGTGTGGAGGATAAATTAAGCTTCGTTATGTTAAAAGCGATCAATCTCTTGTGGCGGTCGCGCCGGTATTGTGTGGCGAATTTGGGTCACAAACGTCGTGAGATTATATTTATGTCAAGTATTAAGTTCCATTTAAACACTCGTAAAAATTTCGGATCTTAATATTAAATTTAACTGTAAAAATTACCGTTATGTTATTTGTTAGAACTAGATGAAAGTACGATTTATCTCTTTTGCCGCAGTTTAGTTGAGAGATTGGAATTATGCGGCATATTCTTGTTATCTCACTCTGAGTTAGATTGCAATGATTCATTTGTTAAAAATCAAAATCTGTAATCTTTATTAGTTATGTTTAATTGATTTATTCTTTATCAAATTTAATCAACTCTACATACTTACTTCGTTACATCACGCCGTTTCTTCAAGAGGGTAGGCAGAGAGGATAGAGCGCCGCACTCTTCTGTCCTGACACACAATTCTCGCCTCATCCACATTCATACGTCTTCTCATACAAGCTCGATCATTATTGAGGCTTCTAACAAGACCATCCTCCAGTATCTGGTTTACCTGGTCGTGTCAAGTCTCCCGCATACGTCCTCTAATTATGGTGCCATCAACACTTGCGTCATATATCTTTCTTACCATTCTCTTCTCATTCATCCGTTCCTTATGACCAAACCACTCAAATGATATTTTCCTAATCTTACTCTAATAAGCTTTATACTCTTTCCTCATTTCTTCATTCTTTACTCTGTTATAAATTAATCTGACACATATACGCCTAAGTGATCTTATTTCCAATTCATTCGGACTATTTTTGTTCTTTTTCTGTCAGCTCCAGGTCTCACTTCCATACATCAGTATCGGTACCAGGACTCCACTGTGAACCGCTAGTCTTACTAGTCAACTCTACTTTAACCAAATTCATATTAAATCATATAATACACTAAAATCCAAAATTATCAGTCTATTATTTATTAATATTTATAAGACTATATTTTATATTATTTACAACATAAAAAAATTGTCCATTGTTATCCTGAGCATAAAAGAAAACAATAAATACTTAATAATACATAAATAAAGGCTATCATTATGAATATAATTGTGTATAATAATGTAATATTTTATAAAATAAATGTACTAATTAGAAAAATATACATATAAAATCAGTGTTATTGAAAAATATTGTTGTTGTTACCGGGATTCGAACCAGGATCTCTTCCAATCCGGGGAACGTGCATTATCCGATTATATTATACCAACCCGATTGACGACAAATAATGGAACGATAGATGTATTAATTTGAAAAGTGTGACATATAGATTCGAAAATTTGTCGTCAATCCACTGGGTTGGTATAGCATAATCGGATAATGCACGTTTCCAGATTGAAAGAGATCCAGGTTCGAATCTCGCTAGCAACAACAATATTTTTCGATAAAATTGATTTATATTGTATATCTTTCTAATTAATATTTAATATATCACAGACCTATGTTCTGAATAATTACAACATCACACAAAAAATGTGTTCTCCTTAATCATATTTTATCAATTTCAAAGACAATGATCACGCAGCGGCCATCATACATTTGCTGCAGGACCTGTCGGCAGAAGCCAGTTGCTTTCTGCTAGTAGATAATATATTGAAATAGCTTCGTGACATCGTAATGTTTTAAAAAATAATTATATTAAGATAAGTACTTGAATTTTGCATTGGCGATATATCAGTATGATATTCTGCTTTAGGCAACGATTGATTGCTAGATTTTCCCTTACGCGAGACTAATTTCGAGACAAGCGTCATCCGTGTACAGTATACACGTATTATTACATAATATTGTTATTTTTCTAATACATTTCAATTTAAAAAAAAGTATCGTCATAATTAATTTAATTTTATCTAAATATATTTTTGTAAGACACATTCAATGGTTATTTATTTTAAAGAGTGAAAAATCTATTAGGTAGTTATATTTTATTTTAAGACATTGGGACTTTAAATGGTTCAGCATTCAAAATGTGAATTCCTGGAAAGGTAAGTACGAAACATGAAAAAAAATTGAATAGTTATGTTTTTAAACATACTAATTCAATGAAATAACTTAATAATTTTGTAAATTATATCTAAAATATTTTTTTATTGAGATATTTTAGATTCATTAGAGAAACACCATTGAGGTTGAACCGAGACAAATTAATATTTTAATTTAAAATGTTTTATTCAAATGTTTTTCTAACTTATGCGTGTAAAATCCTAACGAGATTACCTGGAATTATCTGCGCCGTGAGCGCAACGCTCACATAATTACTGTTATTAATTTTCTTGGCGTATGCTGAAAACTATAACCCCAATGGCCTACCATGAATAATAAATAAGAGCGAAGATACACTGAGAAAATTTGCGCTAATGGTGAGTTGTTTAAGAAAACTTCTTTTTTTCATTAAGTTGTATTTAAATGTAGCAAAATTAAATAATATATATTTCGATTGTATCTCGCTTAATTTAGGCATATTAAAAATGACTTATGATCTACGATATATTTGTTTGACAACAATTAGTACTGGAAGTCAAGCACAATACAAAGACAATATAAAATATTGTTTAACATCGAACCTATTTTTTTTTAAATAAAATTTATGTTTTCTATGTGTTCTTAAAATAATTGAAATTCACAACTTTTTTCAAGTGATATAGTTGATATAGATATAGAAAAGATTATTTTTGCATACGTCTTATTAGTATCGTTAAAAAATATAATGTGATTGCTATCGATACGTAAAATTGACGTGTCTGAGTATAAATAAATTGAGAACTTGGCCATAAATAAAAACACATTAGAATTAGTTAAAAAATATTTTGTAAATTGAGTTAAACCACTGTTTTATTCCTCTATATTTTATTGTGTTAAATGTTAGAACATTTTCGAGAACATCTTCCCATTATCAATATTATAATTCAACTAAAATTAAAATCACTTTCACACAGTAATATATGGTGTGTTTGGAGTTAACATTGGTGGGGGTGGGTGTGGAGTTAAAGTGGGTAAGAGAGGGGATGTAATGGGCGATATTTGAATATTTATTGTTATTTTTATAATTAAATATTTCTAATTATTATTATCCATTTTAACTGTAGCCCCATCCACACTTCCGTTAACTCGAATCTGCTATGCTGGTAAATATACAAAAAAATTACATGAAACTCTGATCTCAAAATTGCAAACCACGAGACACGGTGTTGGAACCAACAATGGCTCAATTAAAGTTTATCTCTAAAATGATTTATTTAATTATAATATTATTATTTATGCAGTGAAGTTAAGTTGCCAATTCAATTAATCAAAGTGCCGCACGGCCGAAGACTGAACTGGTTAATATACATCTTGGCATGCAACTTCACCGCGGTTTGTTTTATAGTTTGGCCGCAAATGGCTCCATTCGAGTGTAGATAATGTTTCGGGCATTGGACCAACATTACAAATCAGAAACGTAGAACATTTTATATTTACTGTGCCCTTTACTTGTGTGAAAAGAACGGCATGTATCGAGAATATGATCCTTACTCGGATTTTAATAAATACCTAATATATTTCCCTATATAATTTAGTGACATGATTTCAAAAATGAAAAAAATATATCCGGTTGTAAATATTTATAAAGTTATTTCACTTTAAAGTTTAGAAATTACACCATAATATTTTATGTCTTTGAAATATTTTTTAAGATTTCTGAAAAAAGCGTGGTTTCCAATATCGTACTCATAATCAAGGAAAAAAAAAATATCAGATTGCAAAATTAAACTAATTAACATAACCAAACTAACCAATTTTACCCAAATAGTATAAAAATTTAATTCTATAGAAAAAGTGCATTTTGTAAAAAAAATTTCATAATTTTGTATTTAGTCATCGTGTTTTGGCGTTTTATATGTCAAAATGTATGATGAAAATTCTAAACTTTAAAATATAACTTTTTAAATACTTGCGTCCGGATATTTTTGAAATCAGGGCACTCAATTATACAAGAAAATATATTTTTCGCAAAAATCCGAGAAAGGACCATATTATTCTCACATTAGCCAGAAGAATTTGATAACATTTTTGGTGGATAATTAAAATTTCTTTTCGAATAAATAGGAATCGGAAATGCTATAAAAATAAAATCTGTTAATTTATCAATCGAAGTTCACGTTGGTAAGTGCGAGTAACGTCGAGTTCAATAATTTAGTTTATTATTTTAGTTAATTGAAAATCGGTAGTTATAGTTGGTTGTACAACATACTGTTGTACGATTCGTGGAGATAGATTGTACATTTACTGCACTTGTGAATGAAAAATGCTTCCAATATTCTCTCTCTAATTTCCGTAATAAATTTCCAATGTGTTATATACTCTTGTGCGTCATCAGTAAGACTCACAGCCTACCTGGGAACAATATGTATCGAAACGCACGTGGGAACGGAAGGTATTTTCGGCATGTGCATAATGCATTTTAATTGCCATAGAAGAGTAAAAATGATCTTTATATGATTTATTATAAAACTACTTTTATTTATTATTTCACTGGTATTCAAGGTTTACATTTGAGTAGCTATAATAATTTTAATAATCTTTTAATCAAACATTAATCTTTTTTTTTTAATTAGCGATATTAACTTTGTGGTTAAAATTAATTATTTTTATTTGTTAACTTTGTTTTATTAACCACTTATTGAGCTTAAATATAATTTTCAATACTAACATCCTGAAGAAGAAAATGGCATTTTTCAAAACCGGTAGATGTATTTAAACTCAATAAGTGGTTAATAAAACAAAGTTAACAAATAAAAATAATTTATCTTTTTCACAATATACATAATTCAAGTTCAAGAAAAATGAATGTTAACAGCAGAAAGTAACCAAAATCTTTATACGAGATGAAACAGTTAGAGTAGTAATGTATGTTGTGTCCTGTATCTTTTGTAAAAGAGCCCCGAATTTAAAAAAATGATATTCAATAAATCACGTTGTTGACGTATGCTCATTCTATTTATTTTGATCAGGTGATTTATGTTTGTACTAACCCCACATTTACCTCCGTATTATCATCTATTCGAAAGTTAAATCGGATAAATATTTTCTGTTTTATCTCTTAATTCACACGTATTTATCATCAAATTAATACGATCATATTATGTCTACCTCAGAATCTAATGTAAATAAATGGATGCGTGGTAAAACAGGCTCGCAACTATGAACCATACACGTATTATATCGAACATCTTGCTCGAACGGTGCCAATCACCACAGGTCCGATGACTTAACAGATTAAAAAATATATATAATTTTAATCACAGAGAATGAAGATGATATCATTAAAATGAACAATGACTTTATTTTATTAATGAAAACACATTTTTATTGTGAAGTTGCAATTTCAGAATATATAGTTATGTGTTATGAATATAAATTAAATAAACCAATTAGGAAATTTACAGAAAAAAATCTATCTAAAAATTGAAAATATACATGTTGCATCAAAGTTTATCCAAATTTAATCAAATTAAATTAAACTTATTTTAGCGTCTTTCAGCGTAGGTGTATATTATTGAAAGGTATTTGGGATAAATTTCACTATAAAGTTGATTGCTTTTAAAAATTAAATAATATGATGATATGTGAAAATGGTAACGTGTTTCTTCGTGTTAGTTTCCCGGCAGCAACCAAATATCTTTTTTGATACAAATTTTTTTTTGTTAATATTTCTAATAGCTTAATTTAATTTGGGCTGAAATGAAAGAATGCACTAATATGAGTGAAGACGTAGGTCCTAAACGGTCACTGTTCATCCAAAAATAATGTATGAACAAATAGCTTTATGTAAATTATTATAGCGATAACTTTTTGAAAACATCTGTGACTTATACAATAAAGAACGCTGGTAATATCCATAATACGCGTAACTTCATACTCTACGTTACGTAATGTGATTTTATACATTGGTTTAGTCTTGTCATTGGCGATTTGGGATCAAACTGTTGGCATTTCGATAAACCGTAAATACGAAAAGACATTTATGACCGAACAACACAAACAATTACATCGAGAAATCTGGGGGGTAATTCCCGAGTCCTCCGGGAGAAAACTGCTTTCTGTGCTGTGTTCCAATAGGAGACGGTTCGTAATGATATGTATAGGATCAGGCTGCCGTAAACATTGAACACTAATTGAAATTTCAGATATGATAAAAGTTTAAAAACGAAAATTATTATAGATTTCTACAAATTTCTGTCTAATGTTATATGTCAAACACCAAATATTTTTTTTAACATGAATCACATTATGTCGATTATTAAATGAGATTTTGTTTAATCGGAGGTTCTAACTGTTAGCAGTTGGATGGTTTGCCATGAGTACATCGTAAGGTAAGAGTAGTCATTGGTGATGTTTGCTTGTATGTCTATAAAAGCTGGGACGTCCACAAACTATAGAACGATTTCAAATATATAATAATGTAAATCGTGCTTAATCCCGTCTCTATAATGTCGAAAAATGTTTAAAAATGTTGGCTTGTTAACTCGCTCGTGACATTTTAAAGGTTATAAATGGAAAGTTAAAAAATTTAAAAACATCTCGAGGTCGTCGATGGACTGTAATGTATAAGAATGTTATTACGTTGTATCCAACGTTTTGTCTAAGACGGGAGTATCAATACGCGCTATGCAAAGTGAATTGAGTAAAGTTAATATCCTCCCGATCGTTTTTTTTTTCGTCTCAAATTGTTGACTTATGTATCATACGATATGTACCTACTTGTAAATATAACGTAATTTTTATTTTTTGTAACAAATATTTATCTATCTTTATTTTATTTATCTCTCGATGCGTCAAGAAAACAATGTTAAAATCATAAAATATTTCAAGTTTTCGTGTAAACTTAACCTTTACCATACCATGATATAAAATACTCGAACGCAGCCATGCTGTCAATTCGTGTTACCGTAAATAACAGTTAGAAAAAATGTTTTTATTAGCTTAAATGGCTTTTATGGCACGAATTTACTCTAAATATTGAGCATTCAATTTTAAAAAAATGATTAATTACGTAATTTAGAGCATTCATTAATTCCTATATAATGTGTCCTTCATTCTTATCTCTCTTAATTTAATTAGTGAGAAAGAGATAATCGTATTTGTATGTTTATTGTCCTTTTCACTGTGAAAATAATGAATGATCTCTGTTTTTCATGACAAATGGTATTTTTACCAACGTATGAATTTTACAACTGATTGAATAGAAAACATAATTGTTTTTGTACGATTCCCTTTTCATAATTGGTTTTTCACTAGTCATTCCTAAGCGCTAATATTTTCTTTAAGATTATCTAAAATATGAATTTTATATTGCATGTATTTACCGAAATATTACAGGTTTAATTATAATGGTAGACCTGTGTTACTGCATGATTTGGGAAGGGTTAAAGAAATTATACTTACATTTGTGTTTGCAATGTTGTCTCGCCGTAAAATTAATATATTTGTTCAATGTTGACGCAAAAAAGTATACAAATTGCCATTCATAAGTTATTTACATACGTCTGTGTCATTTACAAACACTCATAAATGACACAAATGTTTGTAAATGACACGGACGTGTCGAAACCGGTAGTGTATTTGATATAAAATATGTAACAAATGTACATTAAATAAAGTTTTTAATACAAAAAAAAGGAACCAATATAAACTATCAAAGAAAGCAGCATACTTCGAACACATTAAACACGGAAAAATATGTTCTCTTATAACTCATTATGCAGGGGTTTAGTGTCCAAAATATTAGTGCTCTTATACAGAATAAATCAACACACTGCAACATGGTCTTGGCTTGTTAAAAGTTGCGTGCTTTATTTTTTGTGTACGCTATGATGTCAAATTGTGTGCGTGCGCACACCTGCGGTTTTGTTCAATTATTTATTTATTAAAATCAATTTTTAAACAAAATTATAACATTTCATTCAATCAATGATGTATTCTCCATTATTGTTCAGAACTTCATCCCATCTTTTAACCAATTTGTCGAAGTATTTTTTATAAAGATCTGCTGCTGGTATCGAGTTAATTTCCGAGGTTACTGTTGTTGAACGTAACGCCGTGCATTTGATTGGAGAGCGACCGAAATTAGTGATAATCTGATGGAACGAGGTCGAGACTACAGGGTGGATGCGGCAGAATTTTCTAGTTGAGTTCATGGATGACTTTTTTAACCTTGATTAATAGCGAAAAGAAGTATATATCTAAAATGCTCGTTTTTCTCAAGATGACTCCATTATATAAGTCCAAAAATAAAACCATAAGATACAGGAAAACAGCGTCACTGATGTTTTAGAGCAGAAAACATGTTTTCAAATAGTATATCATTTTTATCACATGAAAACCAATAGCAGGACAATAGCGTTTAAATTAAATGCATTTTTTTTTCATGTTTGAAGAATGACTAATTTTAATTTCATTAATTAATATTTTTTTATATCATTACAAGAGATTATATTCGATTGGCAATTGTCAAGAGATCTCAGGGGTCGGCCCGCCGGTCTCGCGCCCGCAGTGTGGGAAGAGAGTTATGGATAACAGAATCACTCCGACTGAAAGGCGACAATCTATAAATACTATTTTACATTCGAGACATTTTGGAGGCTGGGCGGCTGACCGCGATCACGTGATCACGCGACTACAATGGTCCATCTGTACAAACTTTCCTTTAAACCTCTGGACCTCATTGTTTGGTCCTTTGCGCAAGAGATTTGACAGACGTAAGGGAAAGGCCACACGGCGCCCCGAGATCGGACATCACGACTGAACCGGATACTCAAATCTTGTGACCCCACCCCTGCCAAATTATCTTCCGCTCGCTGATATAACTGTCAACGAAACAATCCGGCGATATTTTGCAAATTCAAAAATGTTTCAAATTTACCGTGACCACAATGGAAACAATAAATTAGGTAAATAAGAGTTGTAAAATATGTTTTACTGACAAGCAAGACTGAAATATATTTTAAGCTTAAATCATGTTACATTGCAATTTTACAGATATTTTCTGTGCGTTGTTTGGTTGCGAAAAGAGCGTTTCAGAAGTTTTTCTTTAAACCAACATCTATAATGATAATATTTTTTTTAAATGAACAAATGTAAGTAATCGATTTGTTTAGAGAAGACTAGTTTAAAAAATATTTGAGTTTGGGAGTCATTTGTATTTTATAAAATTCACTATTTTACTGGGTTGTTATGTTTATAAATCTTTTTCTGTTGGGTATTTAACATTTAATGTATTAATTCAGCAATAAAACACTTATTTATCACAAAGAATAAAACATGATATATTTTATTATTATTATTAAAATCAAAAATATATTTTTCAAAACACAATAATATAGCAAATAACTATTTCCTTATTCAGAAATTGATAAAAACGAATCCCAAAATTGCATTCACTAATGTAACGTTAATAATTGATAGAAATGAGTACAAATATCTACCTAAATCTAATTGTACGTTATTTGTCATTGTTTTGTTTATTGTCATTTAGGATTTAAAATTTTTGGAGCTTGTGTAGGTTTGAAAGTCAGATTCAATAAAAAACCGCATTTATAAATAATAATAAAAAACGCTTTGTTTAAAACCACTATTTATTGATACATTAACACGTTTCAAGACTTGTAGTATATTCTTCAGGAAACAATGTAACTATAAAAAACTATAAAAATAAATAACCGTATTTACCTGCATTTCCTGTTAAATTACATCTATTGATTTATCTTAATAATAATATAGTGAATGATGTTTAATAACCGGCGCTGGTTTTATGGCCTATACTTTACAGCTCAACTTATTGCACTGTTAAGTTTTATTTTATTTTGTAAAAATGAGTAAAAAGGCAGATTTCTATTATATTAGTGAGAAGGTAGTTATTATAGGTTGGTTAAGGTCTCCGACTACGCCATTTTGCTTCGCTGATTTAAGGCCACTTCGAGTGTAGCTTTTACACGTAGGTACATATCTTCTTTTATTTCCCTATTTTTCTTATGCATTTTCGCTCAGCGTCGGCTCATTTGGCATCATTTTTTTAATCGCGGCTACTTGAAGCAGTTTGTGAACTTTCCGAACAATTTTCATTAGTTCTTCAGCCAGGACGTTCTCCCTCATCTAGGGTTTCTTCTGCTAAGTGAAAATAAAAGATTATATATTTTTTAAAATAAAATTACTGATTTGAAAATATGACAATTAATTTCCACACTCTACATTTTAATTTATAAATCATATATTGTGTGGAAAATTTACTTAAGGTTCATATTAAATGGTGTATTATAGGGTTAAAGCAGTCTAGACCGGCTAGCTGGAATCAGTATTAATATTTGGATAGATCAATTAACAAGTTGTTTACAAGGTACATAGATTTATTACGATTAATTTAATTGTATTTTTAATATTTATTGCAAACTTTACAATGTGGTTTTTATTCATTTTGATATAAATTATTTAAAACTTTCTTTTAAAATATTCCTAAATCTATTTTTATTATAATTTGTGTCATTAAGTCAATTTCCTCATCTTTCATCATTTAAGTTAGGTACCTACTAAATTTTTAATTTTTTAATTTGTTTTTTAACAAACATTAGAACAATTTCACATATATGTTTTTAGTTAATTTATTTGACATCCTGATGAAGTAAATAGTATTTTCCGAAACCGATTGATGTATTAAATATTATTCATAAAGTGGTTAAAATAAAAGTTTTAAATAATTTATATTTTTGTTTCAGGTAATACATTTTTTTAATCACTGAACATTTTAAGTTAAGTAAGAATAATAAAAGTAATTAAACTTTATTCTTCAAAATCAGGTAAATGACAGTACAGAGCTAGTGCAGAGCGAGGTGTTATTTGTTGTGTATTGTATTTTATATACAAATGACCAATCAACGTATTATTTAATTACCAAATTCTGAGATGCGAGGGCAATGTTCCATGCGTAGACACGCTGAAAAGCAAAATGTAGTTAATATTTGCTTCTATATTATTCCTTTAATATTACATCACGAAAATTCCACAGTCTAGTGAATTACTACCCGCACTACTGAACTTCTCTCTGATGTGGTACGATCAGAAAATAATGGATGATGAATGTATTTGTTTATTGGCAGTGTTTTGATATAACTGTACTTCAACACAAACGTGAATCGTTGCGCTACAAGACAAGGGTCAAAGTTCGATTACCGAGGCGGAGGTATTGTGCACTAGTAACCAAACGTGTATGGAAACCCAACACGCTGAAAAAACTTGCGAATACTGTAAAAGTACAACAATGTAGGAAGAGAACTATTCAAGATTTTTACGACCTCGCCAGCACTATAATCTTAAGTCAAAATAATTTTTACGGATTCTAGATATTTGTGCAATTCGAAATTTATTTTGTGTTGAAACACAGAGAGAAATTTCTGCCTCGGTTTTATGAGTATTTTAATATATTGTTGTAAAAAAAATCGTGATTATATGAAATTAAAGTTACAACTGTTTCTAAAGGGTGTTTTTTTTAGATGTATAGAACTTTCAGATGAAATAAAACACATAATACCATATACACACTCGTGGCAATGGCTATGGTATTGGCTTTATTGGAAAGAAAATTTTATGCCATTAGTATTTAAATATAATTTAGCGCACATGGGCGTCGCGGCTATCTCGAATAGAGCACAAACTGAAATTTTTGACCACTTTTTGGAGCAGCTGGGGACGTATATCGGCAATAACGCGTCGAATTTTGGCTTTCAAGTCATCTATAGTCTCTGGTTTATCGGCGAAGACTAGCGACTTCACATATCCCTTCCGAAAATAATCCAAAAGTGTTAAATCACACGGTCTTGGAAGCCAATTTACAGGTTCATCACACAAAATTATGCGTTCATCGAATGTTTCCTTTAATAAATTGGCATGTTGCGCCATCTTGTTGAAACCACAGCTTTTTTATATTAATACCATTCAATTGGAAAGTTAGTAATCATGGATCTATAGCGCTCTCGATAGCGAATCAACTCATTCGGGTCTTTTGTAACACTACGTTCCACAGCAGGGATAGCTTTTTCGATGCGCACTGTACGATGTCTCTGCGGACGCGTATTATTAATTAGAGTATGCATGGTGTGAAAGCGATCTATGATTATTCGAAGTACTTACTCGGATGGACGATTAGGTCGACCGTAAAATGGACGTAGCGCACGGTAAGTTTCGCGAACTGAACCACGATTTACGAAATACATTTGCACAATTAGCAAGCGTTATCCTGGAGTAAATCTATTTATGGTGAAATGGCAAACCAAATTGAGCACAAATCAGCTGTCTGCTGTTAAATTGGTTTTCGCTAAAAAAAATGTTACCAATTTGATAAACAAACCTATAAAAAAACACCCTTTATACATGTAATAATAATTTTTAAATTCCTATATAATTTTTTCATGTATCTATATTTGGTTATAAGCAAAATATATAATACAATTTAGGTAGGGGTACTACAATAATTAGGTTAATTAATTATCAAACTTAATTTATTGTCCTATATTTTTTTGTTGTTAATACAAATATATAATAATATTTTTTTGCTTTAATAAATTTAAAATTCAATTAAGAAATATAATCGTACAAGTTAGTTATTTAAATCATTCGTAATGTATTATAAGTAAAACATATAATATTCATTCTCATTAAAACAAGGTTATTATCCTGTAGCTTTGCTTTTAGCTAATATAGTTACCTTGGCTGGCAGCATATTACATTATATTCTGATATTCTTCGATTTTATTAATTAATTTTTCATTACATATTTTTATTTCATCGTTGTAGGTGGATATATTATTGTGAGCACTTCGATTTTGTTTAGAACGAAGAATCAACAACATTTTGGATTACAATTTTATATCAAAAAAGAGCTCAAACTAATAGTAAATGAAGAGTTTTTGTATTCAAAAAAAATATATATTATACTAGTGGGATATGTTCATCTCTTAATAATTCATATTTTACACTCAAATAATTACTTTGATTGGAATATCTCCAAGTAGTAAGACCATATCTGTTTATTGATTCCGCTAGTGATATTGTATAAGAACAAGAGATTTAAATTTATAGAATCTTCACAAAGACGTTGACATATTTTAATATGTGTATATTCCATTTTAAATTACAGTGAATTATCACAATTATATATACATATTAATTTATCATCTCAATACTTTAAAAGTTCTAAGATAAAAATAAGACAGGGCAGTCGACATATGTAGGGTGGCCCGAGCTAAAGACGGAAGTCCAGTCTGCGGGGTGGGTATGTCTTGTTGTGATTGTTATTTTGACATTATTATAAGAATAGAATAAACATAGTTGTAATTAAGAGTAATGTATATAAAATATGATTTAATAATCAAAAAATGTAATAAATTAATTTCTGAGAGAAATAATTCATAAGTTCGATTGATTTAAAAAAAAAAATTGTATCACATTTACTAAAGGCATTTTGTTTTACTTGCATAAATAATAAACTTAATATATAATAAATAATCTATTTAATCAGATAGAATCAATAGTTAGATGGCTAATAGAGATGGGTCGAGAGTGTTCGGAGCTAGTCTTTACCCATATTATGAGGTGACTGGTGGATAGGTTTTTATATCATACTAGCGAGTACCCGGCATGCGTTGCAATGCCACTCAAAGAAATAAAATGTTTGTATTTTAATTCTGATTATTGAAGTGTTTTTGAATACACAATATTTTTTGTTTTTCCGTCTGGTGCGTATACGAATAAATTAGAAGGTTTTCCAACGCCTGTTCAGGCCACATACAGCTGTCCATGCGAGAAGCATGGATTTTCCAAATTTTGTTTACACACTTGTAGCGATTGTCCCTGTGCTTTGTTGATAGTCATTACAAATACGAGTCGTATCGCTAACTGCATACTTGATTTGACAGCAAAAGTAATGCTTTGTGACGATTATTACAAATTCACTTTATAATTGTTCATACTACCCCACGATTGTTTGACGTAACCAAGGCGCATATCAAACGTAACTATGAAATCAAAAACAACTCCGTCCATGCCATTCCAGTGATTGGCCAGCTATCTCGGTAAGAATCAATCACAGATCCCAAATAGTTTGTTTAACCAATCCGCGACTGGACGCAAATAGTTTATTTTGGATTGTTGTTTTTGACATCTCAGTAAACGTGATGTATCTAAGGCGCCTACAGTACACACCTAACACACGCGAACTATCGTTAAACTATATGAAATACATACATTTGTTAAATCGAGAGAAGTCGCTAGAAAAAGCGATAATTCTTAGAAAATTCTCCACACAGAATCCTAAAAATAGCCAATCAACGTGTCCGAATTTCACATTTCACGACGTATGGTTTGTCATGAAACTGATAGCCGTGGCGCGCAGATCGCTTTCTTCGGCGAACATTCTCATTGCAAAATGGTTGTACTAATTCAGAAACCTTCGCGGGCGTGCGCACAGCAACTCACCAAAGTTTCATGGTAATAAACTATATGAAATACACACATTTGTTGAAACAACTCGCGCGCCACCTATTGTAAAATGGTTGTTCTAATTCAAAAATCTTCGCGGACGTGTGCGCAACAACTCACCAAAGTTTCATCGCAATCGGATGAACGGTATAGGAACACATACGGGACAAACAAACAAGCAAATATTCATTTTTATATATATATATATAATATAATACAGAAACCTTCGCGGGCGTGTGCACAATAACTCATCAAAGATCAAAGTTTCATCGCAATCGGATGAATGGTATAGGAATGCATACGGACAAACAAACAAACAAACATTAATTTATATATATATAGTTATCTACATTTTTATTACAAATAAAATCTTATAATAATAATTCATAACTGAAATAAAATATCATTAATAGATTAAATCAGGTGAGATCACATATTTGAGAATGCAATGAAAGGAAAGACAGATATGTAGCGGTGAACACAGTACACGTCAAATTGAAAATCATCAGATCTTTAGATTAAAGTTCTTGACGATGGGAAAGGCCTTTTTTTATGTTAAAAGGGAAGCATATAATGTTACATGTCATATTATGGTAATTATTAATCTGTATATGACAGCTGGACAGGAATAAACTTGTATCTAAACATCAAGCCAAAAAGTTTAGTTATTTAATATATCTACTAGTAGATTTTAGCAAATATATGTTTGCGATTATATTTTGTATTACAGTGAGAAATCAGAAACGGTAAACGGAAGCTAATGTAATTAATATAATGAAAAAATCTATTGTAGATTTCATGCATGGTGTGAAAATATCTTTAATCAAAAAATCATTTCGAGAATCGTTAAGCGACAATACAGAATTATGCTTAAGCTATTATGTACTTTATTATGATACAATTGTAATATACATTAATTATAATTATATTACAATATAATTAAAAGTATTGTAAAAATTACAATTATTTATCTTTTAACATTTTGATAAATATTTATTGATAACAAGAAAAAAAAAACAATTTCGCTTTGATAGTTGTAATCGTACTAGAGTCTGGAGCCTCTCGTTCTAAAACATTAAATAGTTTAGCTAATTGTTCAAAATTTTCTGGAGTTCATGGTATTTTTAATTTACAAATTTATATAATATTATTATACAGTCTTATATCTTTATGTAGATGAACCAAACACTCGCTGCAACATTCCAGGAATGTGGCGTGACTGGGGAATCCGATTTCGAGCCATAATTGCAATCCCGGGATTTCTGTATACTTCTACCATAATCCCGGGATTACATAGTGGTAATTCAATTATAAGTTTTGTTGGCGGCGTGACGACGTATACGTATAAAATACAATGTGTTCACATTAAAATAACATTTTATTAATTAATTTTTCCCAGTATAGAACGTATTTCTCAATTACACTCTAGGACCCTGATGAAAATATAGTCACCCTACTCCGCCCTTCGCACATTTCACTCCTCATCTTGGATTAATTTTTTTGCACATCGTTATTTGTTTGAGCCTTCGCAAAACAAAGACACCTTTTCCTCCCACCTCTCTTCTAACAGCTCTTACCATCACTTTGTTGTCAATCTAATCCTCGGGCAACGTCGGTTACGGTTAGCTAAATCACAATATACATTAAAAACCAAATAATTTAATATAAAATTATATTGTAGATTATGAATAAAGTTATGTAGGTATTTAGAAATAATAAAGCACATGAAGCATTTTACACCCAATCGACCTATAGTATGATTGTGAGATTGGTGTTCAATTGTAAGGATGATTGGTAACTAATTATTCGTCATTCGGCAAACAATCACTGATACCTAAATATCCAATTGTTATCACCATTCCGATTGAACACAATCACAATTACAGTCAAAATTAGGGTTTATCTCATTAATAGTGCACAGACACCTGAGATATATTTTATGATGAGTGAGTCTCCTAAAATCTCGATGATCGAACGGATTATCCCGGGATTTTCATGTATCCTATAGCAAACGGGATCCTGGAATTGAGTCCCTCGGCAGGCAATATGTTTTGCACGGTCGACAGTATCAAGGAGGCACCAAACTGTTTTAAAACGGAAACGATTCGACAATTATTATTATTTATGGCTTTCACTGCGCTTCCCACTCGAGAAGCGTCTCGCGATATTAATACATTTTACGTAGTTGCACCAGAATGCAGGCCACACTAGTGCGCGTCTTGGAGACTAGATTTCACGTCGATTCGTGTTTAAGAATTCGGTTCGGTTCTGATTCGATGTGAGAAGAATCTTGAACCTCGCCGGAACCGGAACATGGAACAGACAATTCCTCGGAACGATTTAGTTCACGAAGCAAACAGTTATTCTAAGATAATACACAAGAATCTTTTGCGTTTGATTTATTGCGAATAAATAATAATTTGTTTGATTTACAAAAGATAAATGTATATTATTTTATTACAGAAAGAAAGTAAAAATGGAACGTTAATATTTCGTTACCCTCTCAGGTCTCACATTTTATATTTATTATCTCAGTACTTTATATAATATATTTATTTCTTTTAGTATCTAGTATTTAAACTTAGTATTTTTTAAAGTCTGTTTGGAATAAAGTATACAATGCTTTTAAGATTAAACATCTCAAGATCAATTACATACTTACCTTATTAATTATATACATATATACCTAATTACCTCAATTTTTAAAAATATAAAATAAAGGTCGGTAGATAATATGTCTTCATTCTCCGTCCGTCAGTCCGCTACATAAAGAAAAGAGTATGAACCAACATACTTTTAGTTGCTTGTTAGATGTCACTATCTTTCCGTATTCTATACAGTTGGTTTATTGGAACATTAGCTAGTTGTATAAGTCTTAGAATTTTCTACCCACTATCACCAGTGTTCGTGAATAGCGCGCCCAAATAAATTGCCTCTTGAACTACTTTACATCATTCTGCTATTTGTGAAGATTGTTGTGATGCATTAGTACGATCCACAATCAGTATTTTCGTTTAAGACCGATTTGGTAACCCAAACTGCTTGCTCACGAATTGTATTTTTTGTAAGATGATTTTCAGTTCAATCTCTGTACTAGCCTCAAGCGTGATGTCACCACCGTAAATTGGTGATTCTCTTTCCTCCCAGCTATTCTTCTAATATTCTTCCCATGATGTATATAGGTATATGTATAATCTGGACCGAATTTTGTATACTCCGTTACTGTACAAGATCTGCGTAAAATACAGCACTTTTCTCTCAATTATATCTAAATTTGAACTCCAGGCACCGACTTCTACTATTATTTGATACTAAATTCTTAATTTAATACGATTTTTAATTTCCTCTCAATATTTACAGCCATAAAAATGCTGCTCATTTAGAAAACAACATTTTTTTACCATTGAGTAGTAACGCTTCGAGTTTTTATATCTGAAGATTATTATTCGAGACAATATATGAAGATTAATTCTGTAATTAAGAGCATCGTCCGGTTTGCGTCACTCGTGTTTAAAAATTACGCTAACATTTTTTCTGTCCGACTCATGGTGTTGGTTCAGTATCGTGATGGGCGAGCAAATCTCTCGATCGCCGATTCATATTCGTCTATTTATAGAATATTTGCAATATGATTGAGTCAATACACCTTTGATGTGCGTGTGTGCGTGTATGTGTGTGTGTGTGTGTGTTATGTGATAACCGAGATTCAACCAGTACTACACCTACAACTGAGTTTTATTTTTATTATGACTTTCGACATCAAATATGTGTAATAATTACTTTATTTAAATAATAAGACAGTCATGTTGCACCACCACAACGCAATTGCTGTTACAATTAATAATATGACGTTTGCAAATGTTACTTAAGTTGGACGTTTGCATATCATAATATTTTTAATACCGTAATAATTATAGCTAACAATTGAGATGACCCCTGCAACACCACGTTTTTGTGCAGATCTGAATTAAGAATGCCACAATGTTGTATGTTTTCTTGGGTATCCGATGGTATATTAAACAATCATGTAAAATAAATAATAAATATTAATACCCATAATTTTTAGTGAGCTTTCCTGCAACAGCATTGTACACCATCCAAGATAGCCGACGCTCCGTCAATCAATCAACATTTGTAATAAGCGATATATAGTGTTGTTTCAGGAGAGTTTCAATTCGTCGTTTAAAGAGGTGTATCTCGATCGAACATCAGATGTTAACAGATTGTGTGGAATTTTTCACTGTTGGAAAATGATAAAAAAAATAATCTTATCGATTTTAACGGTCTTTTAAATTTATTTAAAGACAGTATGAGGTGTATTCATTCCACAAATATAACTTATTACTGTCATTTGTAAGAATGACACATCGAAATAAGAGTGGTTATGTCATAATATTTTAATGTAATATTACTTCATTGGAATAAAATTCAGATATGCCTGTTTGAATGCATTATGGGCATGTTTTTGGGAAATGTAATCTCAATCGTAACTCAATTTTAACAAAAACGAGATACGCCTTTTTGAAAGATGGACGACGAATTGTCTAAAGGAATATTAAGGTGTGTAACGTTAGTACATAAGTTAAAGTGTTTTCTCCTAGTTTCAATATTTAAAAATTTATCTTAGTTAAATTCGCACTCATTTTCAACAAAATGAAAGAATCAAATCAGTAACGTCAAATATCTCAGTTCGAGTTGAGATTCAACATAATATTGGAGGACACCATCACGTAGTAAACTCATTTTACTCTGTGATATCCGATAGTGAAAATGAGAATCGATAGTTAAATATGGCGGACTATTCACAGCTGTTTTAAAAGTCATCTGACACATTGATACTTTGAAAGTTGCTGTACACGACGGTTAATCATTCAATATCCCGCTATTTTAGTGATGAGAGTTCATCCGAAGATGTTACCATAATAATAATAAGTTACTACTGATCACATAACCGGCCCTAAGTCTTAAAGAGCGTAGATACTAACAAATATTAACAAATATAAACAAAAAAGCCACAATTACTGCAGTTTTGTTGTTGGAATTTTGACTTCAATACGAAATTTCGAAAGGAGTTAGAATACATCGAGTATTATGAAATTAAATTACAAATTTCGGAAGATCAATTTGAATGACTTTTAGTAAAATTTCTAAATAAGATTAATAACAAGAGGTTGCCCAGATTTGTTGCGTGAACACAATACTTTCAAAAGAGCTGGTAGTCATCTGAGTTTTACGTATCTAACTTGGTCAGTTACCTATTTCGTATTTTTAATATTTTTTTATTTCGACACAAAAATATGGGTTTCTACAAAATATTTTGTGTAAATTAGAATTAATTTTATTATTCACAATATTTTGAGTATGTCCAAATTTTTGTAAAAATACAAATACTGGATTTTATTCCCAGAGAGATTGTCATCAATGCATATTATAGATGTCTCATAGAGACGAAGCCATTATTTTTACATGGGAAGTATTACAGTAGGGGCTTACGACTAATCACAGAAGCACTAGAAGCAGTACAGGGCTTACGACTAATCACTTTACACAATGTAACGTTCACCAATTTTACCCATGGGCGACTGCCACACCTATCAAATTTTTGGAAGTTGTATATATGTTTTTACCATATAGAAACCTTTCAAGTATTTCTTACAACTACGCTGTCGCCATCTATGGTTTGAAAATTGATATTCATTCCCCTGAAACCCTCCACTTATACTTTTATAATTTTGTTTTTATCTATGCATGAATTTTTAATTTTAGTATACATTGTTTCCTGGAGAAGTTATCATAAGTATCGAAACATGTTGATTTATCAATAAGTAGTGGTTTAAACAAAGTGTTTTATATTTTTTTATGGTATCAGCTAATGTAAAACACGTAATTCAGGTAATGTAAAAACACACAGTTCTTCACGCAATTGCCTATTAGGGTTACGTCCGGTTTGTTCTTAGGTTACCGGCCAACAATCATCATTTTAGTTTTTCCTCAGTTAATTGCGAGACCTATTTCACTACTGGTTCTTTTCAACAATGCGAGGAATTCTTCAACGTCATCTAGGAAAGTGGTGTATTCCTATATGTACTTGTATGTTGGCACTTTTCTGCATGTAATACGAGTACGGTGTGCGCGGAAAAGAGAATTTCAGCATTGAATTGATACGAATGCAGAGCAATAAAACGCGGGAGTTGTGTGTGATATTTAGTATATAGTAAGGTCGGCGCCAGCCGATCTCCGTGTGGGTCGGTAGCTGTTACTTTCTCTGTACACGCGACGCAAGGGAGGGTATTACTGCCTTCTTGTCGATCTCATGCGCCCACTGATGGCCCAGTATAGTGAAAGTTAAGATGTTAAAAGAATAATGAAAGTAGATTAAAAACGAATCAAAACGCATGTTCTGAAATCCGGACTCCTCGAGAATATATTAAAAATAGTGAGACACTAAAAAATAAACAGTTGTCAAGGTTGATATCGTTTGGGTGGCAATGTACGATACTGAGAAATTAAAACGGTTGATTTGTGAATGACAGTAAAAGTAGAAATATACAAAAAAAAAAAATTCTTATCTCGTGGAGCTTAGACGATTTGAATGGAAATCGAACCGCGGCTATTGAAGTTATTGATGATTGAACGTTTGGCACTCGCAGTCACACGTACGTGAAATCGGCACGAACAATAAAATCTTACTGCCTTGTAGCAGTACACGGCGGGTGCAGTGTGTGCTATGTAGCACGATTGCTGACGGATGTCATTTCTGTAACAATAATTCGTTTAACTCTGTGTTTTTGGTTTTCAGTGATTAACATCACCTAATGTGCCTAGGATGTTTCAAATTTAAAAAAAAGTGATCCCTAAATCATTGATTGGCAACCAAATTATATACAGTGTCACACGATTATATCATAACGTGTCCAGTAATAATAAAAGGCTACACATTTGTATTGTGTTTAACATTCTTTAATCGTCGTCTCGGTTGGAAAATTAATACAATCTGCATTTTAAAATAAAGAAGATTGAATTTAACCATTTATATTTAAAACAGATATTTTAAATCAAATATTCTTTCGTATTTAACATATCACGCCGTTTCCCCGATGGGGTAAGCAGAGAGAATAGAGTGCCACATTCTTCTGTCCTGAGATACAATTCTCGCCTCATCCACATTCATACATTTTCTCATACAAGCTCGATGATTATTGAGGTTTTGTAACAAGACCATCCTCCGGTATCTGGTTTACCTGGTAGTGCCAAGACTTCCGCGGATGTCCTCTACTTCTGGTGCCATCAACACTTGCGTCATACATCTTTCTTACCATTCTCTTCTCATTCATTCGTTTCATTTGACCAAACCATCTAAGTGATCTTTTCTTAATCTTATTCACTGTACTATAGCTTTACATTATTTTTTTATTTCTTCATTCCTTACTTTGTCATAAATAGATCTGCCACATATACGCCTAAGTGATCTCATTTCCACTGTATTCAGTCTACTTTCGTTCCTCTTATCCCAGGTCCAGGGCTCACTTCCATACATTAGTTTCGGTACCAGGACTCCATTGTGAACCGCTAGTCTTGCCTCAGTTGACAAGTTCCCATTAGCTATAATTACATTCAAAGCGCCATTCACTTTATTCTCTGCAGTCTCCCTCCATTCCATCTTTTCCTGTCTTTCTGTTTCTATCGAACATACTTCCCAAATACACAAACTCATCTACTTGTTCCAAACATTCATTACCTACAAGTATTTTGCACGTTGTCTTGTTTTCCTCCTTCTCGAATACCACACTTTCGAATTTGTTGACATTCATAATAAGGTCGCTTTCCTTGCATACATCGTACATATCTATATTTAATTTCATTATACATAAATTATTTTCTAACATTTATAACAACACACATAACTCAAAATTAGCAAACATGATCAAATTATTTGGTTCGTAAATTATGTAAAATGTATGTATAAACAATTAATCTGGTTCCATTAAAAAATGAAATGATTTTTAATATTATGATATTTAATCTTATTTATATTTCTTACAATAAGTTAAAAGATGTGGCGATTACTTAAATTCAAAATTGTTTTTTTAAAGGGAGATATATAATATTATCATATTAATTTTATGACATCAATGTGAATAGCCATACATAAGATTGAATTATCGGCAGGTGAAAATAATTATAATACGCGAAGTGAGGTTAATACAAACGTCTGGTCAAGCCTGTTAAGAATTTCTCGTATTAAACAGTCAGAGTACGTCAATACTATGATTCGTTTTATGTTACACACACACATCTCGACAAATTTAACAAATGTAATCTCAATTTAAATAAATTTTTGATATTATTAATTTGCTTCCACTTTTTATAACTTTTTCGGAACTTTTTACACAGGGGATACAGGACACAACATAGATTGCTCTCTTTCTAGCTTTATCGACTTTAAAGACACTGTTGTATGAAGAATAGCAGCCACAACGTAGCCAGCAAGGCATAACGCCTACTAAATTATGCACTAGAATTTCTGCCAAGATCAAGAGGAGAAAGCATGGTGATGGCTTCATCAATTTTTTTCAGATATCCGATTCAAATACAGAGGAACGTTCGAGGCATTCTGAAGCAATGTTGTTCTTGCTGTGGAGAGGCGTCATGCGTTGGCCCTGCGCAGGGCCGGCTTGAGGCAAGTGTAAAGGATGCAGTCGCCCTTAGAGAGACATCACTCTCATAATAATTTAAATAGAAAAACATGAAATTTTTCTAATTTATTTAATTTCTGTCTACTGCGAATAGGCGGCCTCTGAATCTTGATATTTGTATAGTTTTAAATAATATTTTTTAGAATTAGAATATTTTTTATTTACTTGTGCTGGTGTAATGTATGATGCACTAGTAAAGTGACCGACCTCATTAATAATATGAGCAATATATTATAAAGGGTGGTCCAAATGAGACTGAAGGATTAAAATGAATGGCATATTTTCTGGAAATGCTCAATTGAGTAGAAAGACAGGTAGATCATCATTTACACTCTGCCGTAAAACCTACACAACTGCTTCAGTGTGCACAGACCGATGTGTACCTCTTCCTTAAAGATCTCTCACTGAGCCCTGTTCCTCAAAATGTGAGAATAAGTATTTTCAATGATTTTTTAAATTCCATGGTAATGGCTATGGTATTGGCTTTATTGGAAGTATATAAAGCCAATACCATGGCCATTACCACGAACCGAAGTTCTATACCTCTAAAAAAACATCTTTGTATATCCATGAATCGATAATCTTTTCAAGCAAAACTTGATATGATTTTTATTTTTACGTAAAGGTGTAAATAAATAAACAAGAAGGCCCAAACATTGCACCTCGATTTTGCGGGCCGCCCCTGACGCTGCACTCTGGTTCGAGGCTACTTATTCAATATGCGCCCGGATAACTACGGACACACTGCACACACGCGTGCATTCGCAGATGCATTTGCATTCCCAACCTACACAAGCACGGCTGCATCGATATAATTCTTTCACTTATTGTATCTTAATGTTGAGACCTTATTGCTTGGCAAGTAAGTGCAGTCATATTGAGATGGTGTAAGGGACTATTTTTATGAGGTCACATTACTGCTGAAATGTTTAGATTTTCTTACTTCGAATTCTTATTTTGATCAGAGTTTATTACTTTTTCTAAAATAATATAAATACTTATTTTTTTAACCTTTCCTCTCCGATGATGTAAAATGAGTTGACATAGCTTCTAATTATGTGAAAATCTCTGTAAATATACTAAATACAGATTTCATATTTTTAGTATTCCTCCGTAATACATGATGAATTAGATAAAATATGTATTTACCATACGCAACGATAAAAAATGTTTTCTCGAAGATCCTGACGTGAATTTGTCAATACGTGTATGTGTACGTTAGGAAGGAGCAGTGCGCGGGGCGCGGGGTGCCGGATGCCGATCGTCACGATAATCAACAGTGGCAGAGCGTGCAACGGTCAATGCTTTTTATCATTTTTAGCACATTTTCACAATAATTGTTATATGTATAAACTATTATTTTAGTAATACATGTAAAATATTCAAATTTATCCGACTTAAAAATCGCAAAAGTCTACATGTACACTGAGTTCACAGCACAGGAACGCGCGTTTTTATTTTAACACCGTAAGAGAAAGGTTAAAGAGAACATTTTACATTTTTGTTGTGAAGTTGCAATTTCAGAACGTAGCTTGAATGGAATAATAGATGTAAGAATCAATTTTAAAGAACTACAGAATACAAGTACAAAAATTTATCGTAAACATACTTAGTTAATATAGCGGTAAGGTAATGCATTTTTCCGAATAGGAAAAGCTCTAGCTTCAAATCCCGGTAGCAAATAAAATATTTTTCGATAAATATATTTTTTCTGTGTATCTTTCTAGTTGATTAATTTAATTTGTATTAAAGATACATATCTCTATTTTTTATATATATTTTATATTTTAAATATTAAAGTTATTAAAAATTTTCTATTTATATTGTTACTATTTACCAATAGCGGATAAGATTAGGTAAGAAAGATATGTAACGGGAGTGTTGATGGCGCCAGAAATATAGAATGTCAGTGAACAGCTTGGTGACCAGGTAAACCAGAAAATGGAAGATGGTCTTGTCAGTCTTAACAAACGTCTTATATTTATATACGCAATCGCATCCTTATACGAAGGAAGTTCTGGGTGTGTAAGAAACAATGGATCATTCGCACCATGGTTTGACATTACAAATGGTGTCAAACAGGGTTGAGCAATGTCTCCATGACTGTTCAACTTGTATATGGATAACTGTACGAAAGAACTGGAATGTATGAATATAGGAGCGAAAATGGGCGATTTGATTGTATGCTGTTTATTGTATGCCAATGATGCAGTACTAATGGCAAATAATGAACAAGAATTACAAATGTACGATATATGTAAGAAATATGCGACCTTATTAGCAAGCATTAAGTCGAAAGTGATGGTAATCGAGAAGGAGCAAAGCAAAACACTTGTAGGTAATTGGTGAGATGAGTTTGTGTATTTGGGAGGTATGTTTGATAGAAACGGAAAGACTGAGAAATATATCGGAAAGAAGGTGACTGCAGGGAATAGAGTGAACGGCGCTTTGAATGGAATCATATCTAACGGAAATTTGTTAACTGAAGTAAGACTACCGGTAGGTATACAATAAAGTTCTAGTACTGAAACTGATATATGGAAGTGAAGCCTGGAGCTGGCAGAAGAGAAACGAAAGTAGATGGAATACAGAGGAAATGAGATCACTTAAGCGTATATGTGGCAGATCTATTTATGGCAGAGTAAAGAATAAAGAAAAAGGAAAAAATGTAAAGCTGATATTAGAATAGCGAGTAAGATGAAGAAAGGATCACTTAAGCGGTTTGATCATATGGAACGGATAAATGAGGAGAGAATGGTAAGAAAGATACATGACGCAAATGTTGATGGCACCAGAAGTGGATGACGTCCGCGGAATACTTGGCACTACTAGGTAAACCAGATACTGGAGGATGGTCAAATAATGGAACGACAGATGTATCAATTTGAAAGTGTAACATATTGGTTCGAAAATTTGTCGTCAACTTACTGTGTTGGTGTAGCATAATCGGAAAAGAATAGGAGGATTGGAAGATATCCAGGTTCGAATCCCGGTAGCATATTTTTCTAATTAATACATTTAATTTGTATTAAAAATATCACAGACCGATATTCTGTAAAATTGTAACTTTACAATAAGAATGAGTTCTTCTTAAAAAAAAAATTATTTCATTTTATTACAAAGGTGTAACATCGAAATATATTAATTTCAAAAAAATATATAATTTTTATTTTCACTTTGTACTACACACACAATTTTTTGAGTTGTATCACTAGTTTAGTAACTTAATTATAATATTTATCAACAAAACATAATAATTAATTTTCCCTAGCTGCAGTTTTTTGTACGTTGCTCCGTGAAAATTTGTGACTAAATAAATTATTTATTTATTTCCATACATATATACGTCACCAACTGGCGACTGGCGACGCCAAGAGGTTCTAATACACTGCAGCTATGGAGTTTTGTGTTACTGAGGACCGCCGTGAGATAATGCCGTTAAAAATTATAAAAATCGAAAGTTTTAATTTATATTTATCAATAAATCAAAATAATAATATTAGTGCACATCCTTAGAAAATTAAATATTATTGTGATCTGATAAACAAATGTTTTTATCAAATAGATTAGCTGGTATTAATAACTGTATTATTTAGAATAAAGGTTTAGATTTTTGTGATGAAGAAAAATATGAAAACAGAGGCGTAATATATAGGAAGTGTAGGTACGTAGGAAATGTTTATACATATAAGTGTACATATGCATATTAACGGAAACCATTTATTTCTGAAAATATAAACACTATATATATATGAATGATTATTATTCATAATTTATCGAAGATATTCATTAAAACTGGTTTTAAACGCATTTATTCAGGAAGTCTGAAGTAATTAGAATTATCCGAAAGTAATTAATTTACAGTCCAGCGAGATGGGGCTTAATATACTCACATCTTTAATCATGTCTAAAGTAATTTCTTCATTATACATTGATATCGATACGTATTATTAATATTTATTTATATACTAAGCTGTTATAATACAGGAGATTTGTATGGGTATTAACAGGAACAAAAAATACTCGAAATATTATAATATAATTAGCACATTATGTATAGGTATAACACAGAAAAGTTTTAGAAAATTGTATTTGAATCGAGCAAAAATGTTTATTTATTTCATTATATAAGTCTTAGGCATCTCTGTAAAACTTATCTAAAAAGCCAACACATGAAGACTTACAATCTGTTTCATACGTAAGGTGACCCAGTGAGCCTTGGAAAGGATTATGCTCAAAGTGTCGTTGCTGGAGAGAATCAGAGATATTCGAATATAAAAAAATGAAATTGACAAGGCTCTGTTGTAGAAGAAGGGGGTTACCGATAGGATAAAAATGTATTATTATTTTTACACCAAACTTTGACTGACAAAACAAGACGAATATTTAATATATTTGAATCCACGTAAAATATTTTGTTTGATTAACAATAGTAATATCTGGAAAAGATGTTGTAAATCCGATGATGTCAGCTTGGTCCAATCGATTACGGTTGGCAGACTAACCTGATTAGCAGCGCCGGCGTTACGCACAGGCGGAGCAGGCGCCTGCCTGTGGCGGACAAATCAAGGGGGCGGCCGAAAAATATATAAAAATTGAAAAACAAAATTTCATGTTGCAAAACGATAATAGTGTGTAATAAAAATATTCCAGGTATAAACAATCCAAGAGAGCAAATCCAATGAATAACAATATAGTTATTTCTTAATAAAGCAGTAATTTGTAGTCAACACTAGTGTCCAGATCGTCTATTGGTAGAAAGCCGCTCTTGGGCAAGTTTCAAAATGCGCGGTATATATTTCGGGAAACAAGGGCTATCATTTTTAATGAAACGTCATAGCGGCGGCCTGTCGCTATGTACTTACTTGCAAATATGGTGGGAAAAATATTGCACGAATGTATGTATTGTATGTATCTGAAATAATTCTGCAGACAGGAAGCTCATGTCTCATGTCGCCGTAGTCGATATTGAAAATCTTTTGTGTTTCATTTCTTTCCACCTCATAATCATTATTATCATCGCTGGTTGAGTGAAGCAGAGATCGGCGAACCACCCCTGTCTACGTTTATTGCTTCCTGTACGGAACAACTTAAATTCACGTGATGGCCAGTCAAGATTTTGAATGTGGTAATAGAAGATGAAGAAGATGTACGGCGGAATATTACTATCAGAATTTTAAAAAATAGAAAGCGTTTTTTCTCAGAGAAAAATATAAAAAAACAGGTCGCAGAAAAAAAGTTGCGTGTACCTATATATATCGCGAAATAACTTAAAAAATAAATACCCAGACAGCGTCACAGAGCAGACACACATTTCTGGGCTTTTATTACATTTGTTATGTATACAACGAAATGAAACCTTTTCCTTATTTTCAAAGAATTATGCTTAACTGGAGTAAAAATCAATCGACACAATTTATTTAAGCTATTTTAGTTATAACAGTTATTCGATATGAAATTTACGTTAGTTAATAATAAACCTTTGACCTTGCCTGGCTTACATGCCCCCAATCTCAGTCAATAACTTTGATTTTCTACCATCGGAATAATCAAACATTAATTTACCTTGCAACTGCAAATTGATGAAATTATTATTTTTTTTGAACGGCCGCTTTTTTGGCCACTAGTTTTCCCATTACTAACATTTATTTTATCTACATCTGCAGTGCTTCTAAAATTGTTGGCTATTTTAAAAATCAAATTAAAATAATCAATATTTACACTAAATAATTTTCGCCTTTTGTACGTAAGTTACACTTTAATAGCATAAGCTATTTGGAAGCATATTTAGAAAGAAATGATTCTATAATAATTGTCTGGCGCTATGTCTTTTTACTGAATATGAAAAAATTGCTCTCTGAACGAAATTAATCAACTGACCTTTGCGTATCAAATATAGATAGGTGCCTACTTCAATAGTATTTTTTTTCAATACCAGATGGTTCCAACACTTCTTCTTCTAATAATAATAATAATAATAATAATAATATTGGATAGTTTGTATAGTGTCATTTTCACAAAAACTTTTACCTCAAGGTCGTTTTACACATAAACTGTTCATAGTCCTACATTATCTTAATTTAATAAATTGTTATTTTAACTTATGGAAATGATTTTTTGAAAAGGTGCGTTTTTAGTATCTTCTTAAATAAAGTCTCTAATGCATTGTTCCTTATTACGGAGGGCAAAGAGTTCCACGCTTTTGAGCCTGCCGCCGCAAATGCCCGTTCACAAAATTTTAACTTCTGGCAATGGTTGGTCGGTTCTATAACCCTTCCTGTTCTACCATTAAAATTGTCTGGGATACAAAGCTCTTGAAGATACAGAAGCGCCATGTTATGTGTCACCTTGTACATCAACCAGTACAATTTAAATTCAACTCTTTCAGGAAACCGGAGCCAATGTAGCTCATGTACAAGGGATGTTATATGAGAGAATTTGGAAACTCCATATATGTATTATCCATGTTGCCGCATTTAGAATGGATTGTAATCTATCCAGCTGAAACATTTAAATTGATTATTACAATAGTCCACACGTGACACCACCAATGAATTTATAAGTAGACGGGCTGCCTCAAGAGGAAGATGTCTCGTGTAAATTTTATATATTATTTTTTCATGTCAGCATTATGTAAAATACACATATTTTCAAAGCTGTATAAATCATACGACAAAATAAAATAATCAAAACTGCTGTCAATTCAATTACGCGAAAGTGCACCGTTATTGTGTCAAAGTGAATTATTTTGCTAATGCATTTTCTTAAGGTTGTAAATATTATTAATTCTTTAAGGTTTTCCAGTCATTGTTGACAGGCTATTTCTAGTATACCTTACTTGGCATATTCTCTCTTGCACATTTTCTGCTTCAAGTGAGCTGGTTCCAGTTTTATGAGAGTGCAGTTTTTCCTCATCTCAAGCCTGTCTGCATCTCACGAGCTGTCTGTATCAGTAAGTGCAGCTGAGGGACTCATTGACATGCATTAAAACACAAATAACACCGGCAATAAATAAACCGGAATATCGCACAATACATATTAATGGTGCCAGTACATGGATGAGATTCGTCTCTTGCGTAGAGGACAGTATTGAGTCAACTCAATATTTATTATTTTATTTACTACTCCGCACTCAAGTGCGGAGTAATAAAATAAAGATGACATTCATTATCTGTTGTATTTTGTTTGTAGAGTGATGCATCCCTATTACATTTTCAATTTTAACAACCGGTTCGCGCGAACCTGTTGTCAAACTTGCGTTTGGTTCATTACGAGCCAAATCTCATCTGAATGTCAATAATGATATTGAAGATAAGAGGTATATGAGCCGTTACCAAAAATAGTTAAACAAACCGTTTGATAATTTTTTTGTGGGACATCAATATGTACGTACGCAGATCAGTATAACCAGATCATCAGTTACGAGACGAGAGAGTAGTTCATATTTGTTGGAAAATTGTCTTCAAGCTGTCGTGAGCTATAATATTAAAAAATATTGAATAAAATAATATATTGAATGCTAAGTAAAAACATTATAAAACCTAATTGTGTCGAACAAATTATGTTTAATACTAGTGAGCTTTACCAGTTTAATACACAAACCCATTTATAATATTCTTGATTGATACTTTATCTGTACTTCTATGTTTATTTTAATTTTTTTATATAATTGATTACTTTTCTCCCTCTTAAAAGTTTATATTGATTTGGTGCACGAGCCTTGCATACACACATGCGCAAAGCCATGCGTACACACATGCGCACAGGAAAGTATAAGCGCTGTACGAGCGAGGTCGTGCCTACTAGCCTGGCGCCGTCATAAAGCCTATAATATCCCAGTCGTCCGACACAACAGTCAATAAAACCAAGCCACTGTACAGAAAATGATCATTAAAGATATGTGTACTTTAAATGATGTTTTATATAGACTCGCAATGTTTTACTCAAAGCTCGGTTACTAGAGAACAAATTACGGATCACTCGACTGAAGTCTAGTTTGAATCGGCGCTTAAAGTATTTGGATTGGTTTTATTGTGCCTTGCAAATGTTAAGGCAAAACACAAGCTATTAATGCACGTGACAGCCATTGTGGTCGAAAGGTTAGCCTGCTGGCGTTCTATAGACTGGATTAGGAATCGATGTTTTGCTCAGCGAGATTTGAATATGACTGTTATATCATCCGACTACCGTGTCATTTAAACAAATTAAATGTTTTAATTACTGTATTTCATCGATCGTACCCGTCGACTCGCTATTGTCTATGTTTTTCCATAACATATCATATTCTGTGCCATTAAGGGCATTAGTGATGCTGCATTTCTCAGAAGAGTATTCCACTATTGTCTTCGGTATTTCCTTTCAAGTATTTGACACCCATTCTACAATTTTGGAAGCCGGCGTTTTTTTTTTATTACCAGAAGGTGTCAATGGAAGGTTGTTCGTCCACAACCAGGATTCATATTCCTTATAATAATAAACGATAATTGAATAATATTTTGGGTATGTCTAAATCTTTGTAGGAACCAATTATTGGGATTTTAACCCCTGAGTGATTGTCATCAAGATATATATATATATAGAGACGAAGTTATTATTTATTTATATGCGAAGGTAATAAGCGATGACAGGTCATAAGCCATGTAATGTAATGTATACTTATCCTTCCCATATATATAAATAATAGCTTCGTCTCTGTGAGACATCTATAATAATAATTTAATAATTTATATAGCGTAAAAAATTAGTATTTAAAATTAAAAATTGTTATATGAACTTATATGTATATGATTTTGAAAAAAGGTGCGTTTTCAGTCTCTTTTTAACTAGTTTGATGCACTGTTCCTTATGAGGGAGGAAAAAGAGTTCCACAATTTTGGTGCTGCCATTGTCCATTCACTGGTTGTTTTAGCAACGACTCATCGGTTTTACCCTTAAATAATCATTAAATGGTTTATTAACTGATAACTCAAGATGTTGCAGTTGGCTAGTCATGTCACTCGGAATAACAACCAAGTCAGCGTTCATTTTGCATATAAATTTGTTGAACTAAAATATAAATTTAAATTATTTTTTTACAATAGCTTTTTATTTTATTAATAGTATTCGTGTTATTTTAGCATCATTGTATGTGGGACTGATAAAGGTATATCCAAAATTCTATAATGGTTCCAGGAAATACCCCACCCCCCTACTGGTGGGTTATTTCACCCCTTTATTGCGCATTTAGGCGAAATTATTATTTATCTGTTTAATGAAAAGTCCACGAAATACGATTGTAATCATCAGACTTGTCATTTGAACAAAATAAATGATTTAACTATGTATATCATTAGGCCATTATGTCATTTGAACGAAATAAACGATTTTATAATATAATCCGGCTGGCTTGTCATTTGAACGAAATAAATAATTTAATTATAACCGGTTCCGGTTGTGGTAAGATGCCGTTCCGATAAGTTACGAGAGCCGGCTCCGCTCGCTCGCCTGGATGTCATTCCGGTCGGCTAGTGTTTTTTGCATCCGTATTGCAATGCTGAAGTTTATAAGATGCGTGGGATGAAACATCACCAATTACAGTGATAGGCAGATGAAAGAGTAGTTATTTTCAAGGTCGTGAATGCATGTATCAAACGCTATTGCCAATGTGGAATAATAATCAAGCACAAGAAACATTACGTACGTTGCAGCCACTCCGTCGCACAATCTCGCAAATAAATATAATTTATTATTGTCGGGGACAAAGAGAACACGTCGCTAAATTAATACGTTTATACATGCAGGCATAATAATCTTCGTTATATATTGTTATATACATTTTACATTGAAATTAAAATAGAGAACATTACTACATAATACGTAATGCTACATAATTTAAAAAAAAAAACACCCCTACATAGAATTTATTTTTCCCTTACATATTTATTCGTCGATGTATATATTACAGTGTGATGTACAAATTAAGTTATATTTTCACGTGTATAAATATAATTCCATTTACTTCGGTTAAAATGTTTTAAACAATTAATCTACAATCTGCTCAATATCAGTGAATCTGTATTTTGTTAAAATATAAATTAAATGTATTAATTAGAAAGATATACATATAAAATATTATTGTTGCTACCGGGATTCGAACCTGGATCTCTTCCTGTCTGGGTAACATGCATTAACCGATTATGCTATCCCAACACAGTGCATTAACGATAAATTTTCGAACTTATATGTTACACTTTACAAATTGTTCCATTATTAGAAAGCCATCTTCTTTATATTTACGGAATCTCAAATACCTTTACAACTTCACAATAAGAATGTGTTCTCCTTAATAATATATAAGTTGTATCAATGTGTCCAAAATTTAATAAAAATGAATTATTAATTCTGATGTCTCCTATTGGATTACTCATAGGTAAGAAGAATGCTTTCAAATAATGGAACGATAAATGTATCAATTTGAAAAGTGTAACATATATGTTTGAAAATTTGTTGTGGTACAGCGTAATCGGTTAATGCATGTTCCCCGGACAGGAAGAGATCCAGGTTCGTATCCCGGTAGCAACAACAATATTTTTCGATAAAATTAATCGTATATATGTCTTTCTAATTAATACATTTAATTAGTATTTAAAAAAAATATCACAGGCCTATAAATAATAATATAATGAATAATTACAACTTCACAATAAGAATATGTTCTCCTTGTATTTGTTTTTCTATATTTGTTCACAAACAGACTATCAGTTATAGGTGTAGGTATACGCAGCGCATATGTAAAGTGTCATTGATGCCATCTGACGTCGGAACATTTTAACCTTAGCTGGTGATCTGTCACCATACAACTTTGTTTTGAAAATTAGTGATGTTAATTAGTTACGTTACTATTATGGTTATTATGTTCACGATAATTAAACTATGTCAGCGTTAGTTATAGATCTTTCATTTTAAAGCATCTAGGTAAAATGGTATTGTTCATGTATTGATTCGAAAAATAAAAATACAATTTTTATCGAAAATAAGTGCTATTTTGATAACTAGCAGACAAAGTACATAATACTTGAAAATACATAAATAAACGTTTCACAACTGTCTAATTGACATTTAAATATTGTTTATCAGTTAAATTATATTTTCGCTAGTAGAAATATATATCTTCCGATGAAAATGTATTCGGAAATGATTTCACTAAAACGCCAGTGAAAATATACCTTCACTGATAAATGTACATTCACTGTAACCTATACAAAGATACTGAATACATATAATAAAGATTCCATAATTTTCTAACACTACTTTCATTTTTATAACGAGTTATTTCTATCATATTAATTTTATTTTAGCGTTCGAATAAAAAATATTCAAAGTTAAAAGGGAAACGCATTTTTATTATTTTGTTTTTAATTCATAATTGATACATTTAACAATTATTATGTAATAAATTGGCACCTTATTTGCAACACGTTAAAAAAGTACCCACGTATTTAAAAATACCATTAAACAACCAGAATATTTAAAGTGTCGAGGTGTTTGTATATTTAGGGGTCTATGGTCAATGACAAAAACAAACCCAGAGATGAAATAAATTTAAGAGAACATTCTGTATCGGTGTTCACTCGGGGGATATATGCAATAAAATATCTCAATGAATCAGATTAAAAGATCGAAGAAACATAATAGTTTGATACACTCGAACTCGGTTATATCGAGCACGGTTATAGTGAGACCACGATTATAATGAGGAAATACTTATTATTATTTTGATTCACTGTTGAGCTCGCTTCACTGATATAACGTACAAAAATATTGTTAACAAGTGAACAAAATACACTACACGGTCTAAAAACCCTAATCGAAAGCAGCGTTTGCCGACGAGGTTCCTTATTATTTACGATTCCTTTCAGGTTTGTAAATTTTTAGAAAAAAAACAATGTATATTTACTTTGTGTGCGTAGTAAGTTCTAAAATTTAAAAATTTAAAACAAAGCAGTATTTTGAATTTTGCCAAGAAATAATGTGATTGAGTGTTGTAAATTACTTTAAAATGTTTTTGTTTACACAATTATGATTTTTGATTTTTCACATGTATCTGACTTGCTTTTAATTTTATTGGATATTAAATATTTTTTGTAATAACGAGTATAATGAGCAAATTTAGCTGGTCCCTTCGTTCGAGTATAACCGAGTTCGACTGTATTTAATATGTAGCGTATATTTGTAGTACGTATTTCCCTGCCAGTGATGCAGAATTCTACAGAGCTCATTCCATTAAATATTTACATACCAACTTTCGATGCTCCAGATATTGCAAATTGCCTGTCAACACAAAGTATGCGTTCACTTATAGCTAGGTTATAATATTTCAACTCTAACAACATCAACGATTGTGACGGGAGAATATCTCGTCTTTTCTAATTAATCTCAACGGTGTTTCTAATATTGCTCAATCTGATAATATTCTAAAATTAGTTAATTTTTTAATTCCTATGTCTCTTAGTAGCTATTATTGTAATGAATATAATTAAATACTTAGTGATTAAATTTTTTTTTGGCAATATTTTATCAAAGTAAAACTCAATTCAAATTTACATATAAAAATACTGAATAATAATGTACATATTGTTTGCAAAAATTTATTGTGTATTATTACGAATCACTAAATATCACAAATGTTTACATTCATTTTAAAATAAATATGACAGAGAATTAATACTAACATTTTTAAAGATTTTCATATTTGAATTGAGCTATTATTGTTTTTACGTATGTATGGATATTTTAAAAATATATACCTACATCTCATAATAAATATTATTTTGTTGAAGGCGTTCAACATAAATAAAATCAAATAATGATATTCAATACACTTCATTAATAACGTAGCGATTCTTCAGAATATATCGTTAAGTTCATAATTAAAATCTTAAAAATAAAATAACTGAGCTGGGAGAGCAGTCTGTTATCAATGGAAAGGTTTTAAGTTCGACAAAAATATTAACCTTTTACATTTTTTTATGTCTTATTTACTTTGGATTAAATAAAATAGCAAAAAACATTCCATCACGGTCAACGACGTATTTATCCGTCGCGACGTAATTTATAATTTGTTTTTGCATGTCTTTGTTTCAAATAGCGACAACTAATTATTAATTGCATAATGTTTTTAATGCAGTAGAACGCTGGTAAAAATGAGAGCAAGTTTAAAATGTATCCGTAAGTACGCAAAATTTTGTTAGAATTTTTGTGATTTAATTTTGCTGGCACACCATATACAGAATGTCCTTGTTTACGATTCTAGTCGATGTTTTGATAAGATACTTTGCATTCAAGACATGTGCTTATTCTAAATATTTCTACGATGATCTGTTGCTGGTACAGTGGGTTTTTCTCGATCCAGCGGGTCTTTGGCCCGCTTGCATTTCGCATTTCGGTACATCATCTTCATCATCTTTTTAACTCATCTGTCATCCTCTCCTCTCATCAAATCCGTTGTTCTTTGGGCTACATGTAGCGTTGTCATCATATGGTCTGAAAAATTGCAACTTCACAATTAGAATGTGTTCTCCTTAAAAATAAAATGATTAAATTATAATTTCAAAGTTCACGATTATATCTAAATTATAACAGAAAAATGGCAAATTTTATGTAGTTTCATCTTTGTTTTTAATATGTTTAATATTTGTTTTGAATAAAAATAAAAGAACATACATGTTAAATTGCTTTGTTGTGAACTGACATGGAGGCACCAGCTTTTAAAACACTTTGGGGAAGTAGTGGGGTTGGTCAGTTCATGATTGTTTGCAAGTTCATAAATTTAATGTGAGTACATTAAACTACACATTTTTTATCGAAAAAAACATCGCATTATAATTGAGATAATATGGCACTTAATTTTTTCATCTTCTACTCTTATGATCAAATACTAAGCAACCGGTCATTTGAACCAGCTGATATTAGAGATAAAAATATGTGATAAAGGTATCCAGTTATTTAGAATTAACCAAATCATATGTGAAAACAATATTTTTGGTAATTGACGTAGGTACTGAACTAAAAAAAAAGGATACATGTAAGAGAGGGGTTAGGAACATTAGTTGCGAGATGAGAGGCATTCTACAAACATTTTTAGTGGAAACATAAATCTGACAGTAAAAGTACTTACTCTTCGAAAAATAAATCTTTGTGTAAACAAGACGTATTTTTTACATTAGTGCATATTATATTGTCAGAGTTTAAATTTTCGTTCCAATCGAGTCATATATTTAAAAAAAGTCGCGGAACTATTTGATTGCGTAAGTGGTGCCAAAGTGATCATGTGGGTGGCCAACTTGAAAATATTATAACAAGAAATTTGCATCAGTCCATGTCTATATGTTTTGTAGTCTGTGAGTTATATATTATTTTACCTGCGCACTGGGGTGAGGCAAGGCGGGTGCATGTCTTCAATCCTCTTCAATATGTACATGGACGAATTGACCGAGCGACTATCAGATGCAAAAATTGGCTGCCACATGGGCAGGACAAATGTGAACCACATTGATTATGCCGATGATATGGTTATACTAGCGCCATTTAGAAAAGGGATTAAAAAGCTTTTACATACGAGTATGTGTGAAAAATATGGCAGTGAACATAATATTTTATTCAATGCCAGCAAATCGATAATTATGGCGTTCAAATATGGATAAGGGCCAGATAATATCCTTCCCGTGTGGCTGAAATTGAACGTTCAAAATAAGATCAAATACCTTGGCCATATATTAAATGAAGATGGACAAGACGATGATGACATAAAACAACAGAATAGTCAGTTGAGCTGCTGCAAATATGCTGTCACGGCGTTTCTACCAATGCACTAAGGAGGTGAAAAGGATCCTGTTTAAATCGTTCTTCACCAGCATGTATACCTGCGAGCTCTGGTCGAAATACATGCAAGTGAAGTACAACCGTCTCCGAATTTAGTACAACAACTCATACAGAATCCTGTTTGGATTGGCGCGTTATTGTAGCGCATCTACAATGTTTGCTCGCTTCTGAGACATCAAGTTGCTGGCATAAAGCTGCGGCTAAAGCTTAGCATCAACTCTCTAGTGTAAACGGCGCTCTCGTGGAAAGCTAGTTCCCTGATCAGAGAACGGCAACGACTACAGTAGTATGTTAGCATGTTGGTAGGATAGTCGATAGACTAAAGAAAGAGTTGCTAAGATGGTTTGGTCATGTGGAATGTTTGCGCAAGGAGAGGTTGGTAAAGCAAATGTATGAGGCAAGTATTGAAAACAACGGGAACAGAGGGCGTACGCATTATCAGATAAATAAAATACTGGAAGTCAGCCCTGTTAAAAGCTTGAACAACCAAAGAGCTTCTATGAGAATATACATATATGAAAGCGGACGAAGCAAAAGTTTGTGTGCCAAGAGAGAAGATTGTGTTCTATCCTCTATGCCTGCCACTATAGGGAAACGACTGATGGTTGACAATTTTAAAAAAAATAAGAATTCAGCAAAGTTAAAAATATTGTCTAATTATTTTTACAGTCACCGTACTTTATCCCGGCGCCCGATTAAATTCACGAGTAAGTACATCATCCCGGCGCCCGGCTAGCTTCACGAGCCAGCGTGTCGTGTATCCCGGCCGAGAGTGCTCATTAGCAGCGTGACCCGGGACGATCAATCAATGAGGTCACGACCTGCACAGTGAGGCCCAAAAGTATTGCAACACGCGAGATTTTTTATTTGTTTTGCAGAATGTCGTAAGAGAGAATGTTTTATGTGATATTTAAAATAATTTATTCAACTTTTTTGGTTCGTGTCACTTCCGTCACTGTCGGTCTCTCGGCAGGATACCACGTCTGTTCGGCTTTCTGAACGTATACCACTTAGTACTAAAGTAAATATTTTTGATATCTTTGGATATTATGCATGTAAAAATTATACCCATTATAAAGAGATTTTCAAAATAATTTAATTCTATTCAAAGTAATAATCCAAAATACATAACATTTTATCAGAATTAGAGTTTAGGAGAACACATTCTTATTGTGAAGTTGTAATTATTCAGAACACAGGTCTGTGATATTTTAAATATGAATTAAATATATTAATTATAAAGATATACATATAAAATCAATTTTATCGAAAAATATTGTTGTTGCGCCACCGGGATTCGAACCTGGATCTCTTTCCTAACCGGGGAAGGTGCTTTATCCAACTAAGCTACAGCGACATTATTTTTAGCGACAATTTTCGACCATATATGTTACCTTTTTGATATTACATACATTTAATCGTTCGAAAATTGTCGCTAAAAATAATGTCGCTGTAGCTTAGTTGGATAAATCACCTTCCCCGGTTAGGAATGAGATCCAGGTTCGAATCCCGGTGGCGCAACAACAATATTTTTCGATAAAATTGATTTTATATGTATATCTTTATAATTAATATATTTAATTCCTATTTAGAATTAGAGTTACCAGCGGCGTGTATTAGGCGTGGATTTAGGTTAATCTGCTAATATCTATGATGTAAAAGCGATGGGTATTATCATTAGAGGTTGTATTCATCATTCACTCTTTCAGGTACACGTATTTGTGTCAGTATACCTGTGTGAGTGTGTATTATTACTATTTTAAGTTTTTCAAGTTATTAAGTATAGCAGTTATAATATAAAATAATAACACGTTTAAAATGTATTGGAATGTATACAGTCAAGTCCGCTTCAAAAACACACTTGCGGTGTTTTGTAACACGTATGTTAAAACAAATACGTGTATTAAAAACACCGCGTGGTGCGGAGAGTTGTGTTTAGTTCGTACATTTCTGGATAGTTTTTCGAAAAAACACATGCGCAGCTTTATTTGTCAATTTTAAATTCTTCCACTAGTTATATGGTTCTAATTAATACGTTATCATGAGGACTGGATTATTTTTGTATAGATATACATACCTAATACATAATATGTTAAATAAATATTTAATTTACATTTATTACGCAAAAATTATAGTTATGCACAGCTTTTTTGATTGTATAGAGTGCACGCCGCTGTGAGTTACCATTAATTAAATGTATTTTTGCTTAGTTATGAAGTAAGTTCATTGTATTTGCTAGGTAGTGGTCAATTTGTAGCCATGGGCAGTGTTACCCTAAAACCTGTTTTTCAATGTTGAAATTTTAATTTATTATGTTATAAAAAAAGGTAGTTGTTGGTAATGGTACAACGTAAGGTAACCAATGTACAAAATAGAATAGTTTTAAAATTATTTAAATAAATAATGTACCGTTCCGGCGATAAAGTGCATTAACTTTCGTTCTGTTATATGGACTGCATTAGCTAATTGCAATACCACCTGGCAACAGACTATGTGGGGGGTATCGCAGCCAGGCAACACTAAAGTGGTCTGTATCTTGGCAAATATATAGCGTGTAAATGAAAGTTTTATTCAACGGCATAACTACAAAAATTGGACGCCAATGTAGAACGGAAAAAGCTCCCTCTCCAAATAAGTATTGTGTATAATTTATATGAATATAAGTACTACGTGTTTTATCCATTAAATAGTAAGTACAAAATTAATCTTATCATATAATATTCACATTTTCAAGAAAAATGCATACTTAAGTGTCTTACACATTTATGTCCACTTGAAAATTTAAAAATACTTGCTTCGCTTTACGGCGATGATCTGGTCCCTAACCCGACATACTAGCGTTACACTACTGTACACATACATAATGTTTTCACGTGTTTTCGTGATACATGTGAAAAACGTTTTATATAGGTATATATTCAAAATTAAAAATGCGTACACGGAATACGTGTCACATCAATATTCTTACTATTTTCAAAACAAGCTAAACGCTTGTGCTATGGAAGTAGGACTAACTTAATGCCTCCTGGATCGAGGGTCGAACTAAATCATTAAGCGAGCATCATAACCACTAGACCACAAGAACATCAATGTCAAATGGATTGTAGGGCGTAATATTTTGACCGGTATATAAAATGGGCCCCAATGCACTGCATCGGCATAGTTACACCACTGGTTTTAATTATAAACATAGCAGCCGATAGTGAATACTATCAGAGGAAATCTGATGGATGGGTATATGAATATTATATTATTTCTTATGAAAGTGTACATCGCCATTAGCGACTGTACTTTGAAAGTGTTGTAATAGATTATAAAAAATTGATGTCACATAACATTAATTTTCCACGCGAGTGGGCAAAATGTACATAATATATTAAGCAGTATTAAAGACAAAGGATTAATTACATATTCCCATCACCGTGCCAAATGTTTCAGACCAGAATTAAATACAGGTTTGTCTGCCTCAGCTCTGCTTCAGTGCGAGGGACCACCGTGTATTGTTGCATGCAGTGCGCCAAGTATGGGCGTTATAAAATTGTTAGATGTACAGAAAAATGTGACAAGCACAAGATCACATAGACATGAACTAACGCAAATTCCATGTTTCAAATATTTTCATTTTGGTGTCACCCACGTGACCACTTACGCAATCAAATAGCTCCGCTACTTTTTTAAATGTGTAATAACTCGATTGGAACGAAAATTTAAACGCTAATATTATAATAATGTAAAAAATACGTCTTGTTTACACAAAGATTTAATTTTCGAAGAGTAAATACTTCTACATTTTTTTTTCGTAGAAAGCAATCACTTTGTGGTTTGACATATTATATTAAATAAAATAACGATAAATTTGTATGAAACTATGAAATTTATTATATGTCAACCGGTTTAGCTTATCTCAAGCTTCATCAGGACGTATTTAAAACGTTTTAAACCGGTTGACGTATAATAAATTTCGTAGTTTTATACAAAGTTATTGTTATTTAATTTAAAAAAATACTTTAACGGTTACATAAATGTGTCTTAAACTATCGGAATTATGTTTCCACAAAGAATGTGTGTAGAATGCCCCTCGTCCCACAACTAATGTCCCAAACCCCTCTCCTATGTGTACACTTTATTTCATGTCTATTTATTACTGGTCTGTGGTGACCACCGAGGACTCACAAATCTCATTTAGTGCCTATTCAACACATTTGTACAATAAATAAAAATTCGTTTAATATTTTAATGTAAATACAAATAATAGTTATTATTACTATATAGTACTTAGACACATCGCACACCTATATTAAAACTAAGACAACTTAAAAAGTCATTTTTCAGTAGACAATGAAATAAAAACATTTTTCTAAATTTTTTGTTATTTTAGGTCATAAATGTATCCTAAAATAACATTATTAGAGAATTGGGACTAAGTTAGTTGCATATATCACAGAGTATCCGAATAAAATAATAACTCAAAATTGTTGTTTTTTTGAGTTGTCTTAGTTTTGATCTAGGTGTGCGATATATGTGCCAATTATTATGAAAGTGGTCTAAGTTAAGAAATTGAAAAAAATTAGTTTATCAATTATTTGGCAACATATTGTTATAAATTAATATAATGTGATGCAAATTGTAACAATTGTGAATAATTTGAAGTGTTATGTTCAGTGTATTGTTACGATTATTTTCATCTTAATTTTTTTTATTTCTTTATATGCTACATGCAACATTTTTGTGTCGAAATAAAATATTAATCTAATAGACTAAATAAATTTTGAAACATTGTGTTGTTTAATAATATGTATATTTTAATCAATTCAAACGCAAACCTTTAAATATTTAGAAACGAAAAAACATAATGGGTACATATGTGATAAATTACAAATCAATGGGTAATGTAAGTCTGATCCTAAAATAGTGAATTAGATTAAAAAAGGTTGCTTAGATTGTTAACGCAAGTCGAATACTCATTCTCTGTCCTCTTTCGTCCATCTGATCATTTTATAACTGTCCCGCTCTGGCCGATTACCTTACATTTCGCCGCCCGAGACCACTCTCCGATTGGGCTTCGACCACGAAGCATTACGGTTTTTTCGTGCTTCTTCCTGTCGCCCTACACTCACGCCGTGCGTATCGCTTGGACCGCGCAGAGGAAGTTAATCGATTTCGGAAGTGCCGTCATTGAGATTTCGGTTCGGTATAATATACGTACTCGTCAACCGGAGGTGAAATCGACGCCCAACCCAGGACTTCAAAGCAATGTAGGCCATATCCATTTGCCTTAGTTTCCTTTAGACTTCCATTTCGGGTTGTGTCAAATATTTCTATTTTAAGAAATGGTGGGATAAGGTCCTGTGGACTGTATCTAGAATGATTTTAAATATTTGACGCAACCCAAAATGGAAGTCTGAAGGAAACTAAGGCAAATAGATATGGCCTACCTTGCTTTAAAGTCCTGGGTTGGGCGTCGATTTCACCTCCGGTTGACGAGCACGTATATTATGCCGAACCGAGATCTCGATGATGGCACTTCCGAAAACGATTAACTTCCTCTGCGCGGTCCAAGCGATACGCACGGCGTGAGTTTAGGGCGGCAGGAAGAAACACAAAAAAACCATAATGCTTCGTGGTCGAAGCCCAATCGGAGAGTGGTCCCGGGCGGCGAAATGTAAGGTAATCGGCCAGAGCGGGACAGGTATAAAATGATTGGATGGACGAAAGAAGACAGGGGATGAGTATTCGACTTGCGTCAACATAGATAGTTAAATCATGTAGAACGAATGAATTTAGAGGGAAAGCTTTATGACGCAAATGTTGATGGTACCAGAATAGAAAACGTTTGCACACGGAGGAGGACGTGACGCTCTATCCATTCTGCCTATCGATTAGTTAATAATACCTTTCCATGTCAAATTTATTACTTTGTACGCATAGTTATCTTATTAGTTAAGAGAGAACTCTCTCAATAAGCCATGCAAAAAATAAATACACAATGTTATACTGATACTTTTCTCATATTCCACCCCAACGAGGAAATGGCGCGAGGATAGAAAATATTTTTGTAAATTTACAATGTTTTTATATTATGGAAAATTATACAATCCGGTTTTTTTTTCGTGGGAATAACTGTATATATTTAAACTAAAACTCGTTTTGGACCCGGCGCGTAATACGGTTCCGTAATAAAAATTGTAACCATGTTAGTTACTCAAATAAATCTTTGTTAATATTCGTGAATATACTATCTTAATGTTTTCTTGACGACGATATGTATTTTTATTGATATGTGTAACATGTCATATGATAACGATAAAGATTTTTTTAAATTCAAAATCGTATCACTTTATCACTTCAACATCTTCGCGACTCAGCGTCAACTTGCTTCTTCAGTCATAAAACGTTCAGAAAAATAGTTTGATGTTTTAACATTCAAAAACGCGATCGTTATTGGGACATTGATAAATTAAATTACTTAATTTAATTTAAAATTATGAATGACATTCGTATCAGAAAATTTGTTTTTTTCTAATTCCCATTTTCAAATTTCTGATAATAGAAATTTAAGAATAAAAATAGTAGGTATCTACAAATCCATATTTCAAATGAAATTGATATTTCACTCAAATAAAATATAAAAAATTTCCTATATACCTCTAAAACATATAATATTTATGTATACAGATAACCAAGCACACATTTAATGTGTCTGTTGTAACCAATTAATCGAGAATTTCATCAAGCAAGCATGTAAGAAAAATATACAAAGACCTCAGTCATTTTTAGTTTACAAATATAAGAAAAATATATAGGTCTCACCCGCTTTTTGATTAGAAACTTAAGAAAAATATAAAGATTACAGTCGTTCTGGTCATGTATGAAAAAATTAAACAATCTGATGATTGAAACATCTCTTATGCATATTATGTACCTAAACATTACTTCAAGATTGGTTTTGTAATTCAAGTAATTGTAGAGAAGTGACAAGAATTTCCTTGTTGTAACCATATTACCTAATAACAACCATTTTCAGCCATGAACCGTATCTTGTATTATATTTATATAGATTAATATTTATCAAAAGCTGATTTTACATTGAGAGATGTAATCCGTGTAGCCATTTACGTTATATAAATTCTGTTTCGTAAGAATAGACAGTATTACAGCATTTGCTAATGTTTATATTTTTCCGTCGGATTATTTATAATAATAATACCTGGGATAAATCAAATTGATAAATCTGAGTGCCAAATTAGCAGTGTCCAATCTCCGACGACATTAGAGATATGAAGTTGATAACATATTTGAGTCAGATGTGGTTTGGCAAGATTGAGAAGGGTGCGGTCAGCTTACATATAAAATGAATTTATTTAAACGAAACTTAATTAAACTACACATACATATACTACATTTATATCAGAATTATCGTAGGTATTTATTTAAACTACTATTGGAAAAATTTTGTATGTGCCCAAGAAATATTTGGATTAATAATTTTTATTTATATATTTGATTCATTTTGAACAAAACGAATGTAAATATATACTTAAATTATCAACATTTTAAAGGACTCCACGAAATACAGAAAGAATATTATGTTCCAGGCCGATTTTGTTTACCCGCCATTTTGGTTTGTTAAACATTTATCAATTTATATTTAGTATTAGTAGAGAATAGCTAATTACAATTTATTATGGAGTATTTATGAAATCTCAAATACCTTTGAGTAAACCTGAAGCAGATGTCAGTGTTAATAAAGTATTCATTTGAAAAAGTATAACATATTGGTTCGAACATTTGTCGTCAAAAGTACTGTCGCTGTACCATAGTTGGATAATGCACCTTCCCCGGTTTGGAAAGAGATCCAGGTTTGAATCCCGATACTGTAACAATAATATTTTTCGATAAAATTGATTTTATATGTATATATATTTATAATTAATATATTTTCTTCATATTTAAAATATCACAGACCTGAATAATTACAACTTCACAATAAGAATGTCTTCTAATAAAAAAAATAATAAAGAAGTTTTAAAATAATTTAGAGTTGATCTTAGCATCGTGAATAAGATTAAACAAGAATCGTTAAAATAGTTTGGTCATATGGAACGGATTCACGAGGAGTATGACAGATACGACGCAAGTATTGATGGTACCAGAAATCAAGAAGACCAGGTAAACCAAATGGTCCTGTTAGAAGCCTCAATAATCGACGCTTGTATAAATGCGGATGAGGCGAGAATTGTATGTCAGGACAGAAGAGTGTGACACTCTATCCTCTCTGTGATGGTAAGTTAGTTAGTTAGTCATCTATTGCAACATGTTACAATGCTCATTGCTACTATAATTTCTTGGAATGTTGGTTATACATATTAAAGATTATAACACGCCTTCACTTCTTAGGAGATACAGCAAGGAGCTATGCAGGTACTATTAAGTGCCATGCTAATGAACAGCCGAATGGGCCACGACTCTGGTGCACTTTGCACCATTTCCTCCCCTTTGTGGTTTTAAATGGATACATTTTGATCTTCTAATTAAACCGCCTTCCTGCTAAGAGCAGCATATCCACCGGTCTTATGGGCTGGTGGCCTTCCAACACACCTGTTTCCGGCACACACATGGAGGTTGTATTTTTGGGTTTCTCGGATCGAATTCATTTTGAGAAGAGACGCGTCGGAAATAAAATAATATTACGAAAGTGACACAATCAAAATCAAAGATTGATTTACTATGCTTAATGTATTTTTAATTCAAAAAACTTGTTGCGAAACTAAGTATCAAATTTATTAATCATAATAATTGTTTAGAAATAAGTTATTGATTTGATCTATATCAATTTAATCACTTATCGTTAGCGTCGCACTATTGCGGGCGGACATCTGGTATTTACCTATTTCAATTGAGTATAGTCGATCAATCAATGCCTCCAAAACATTACTCCATTCCTTCTTCAATTATGACATTAGTATACTTTGGTCCCCAAACTGTTGTTATGTTCGATTATCACGATAAATAAAAAAAATCCACAATATTTTTATAACAGTAAAAGATTTCATTTTAATGCACTACAATACCCTAGATATTAAACAAATCTTTATGTTGAGACTCGTCCAATTTTTCCGTGCTAACAACTCACCCCAAGCAATAAATCATGGACAAAACACAAGACAAACAACGAACATCTACACGCTAGTTCCGAGAGCAACGACATTTTATCAAAGATTCTACATGTTCTTAGCTCCGAAATCGTTCAACTCCAATAAGATTACACAAATATGGACCCAAAATATGATCCAATTGGGTAGAGATCAATCAGGAGCATGGCTATCCAACATTCTAACATAATCATTATACAGTACCTACACTAATAATTCACTAATTCAAACAACACTCCCACTTCATTTTATTTTATTCTATATATTTATTTATTTTTATTTTTATTCCTGTCGAATCTTAAATAACAGCACAAAAAAAACTGGCTACTTTAACACAGACTTCAGTCTAGTAAAGTAGCCAGGACAACGCTGTATATATCAGAGGTGGAGTCTACTCCATCCCACAATATAAACATATTACCATGTTATATTATAATATATTCACCTCTGTTATAACAATAATATGTATGTCAATAAATAAAATAAAAATTAAAATGAATAATAAATATAGCTTGAAAAATAGGGGAGACTAGGGTAGTCGATCCCGGAGAATACTTGATTTCCTCCTTCGAATTTCGCGCGCAAATGATTTATGTTCGTTTCGTTGGCAGTATTAGTTGTATAATATCAACTGCTAATAACCAAACTAGATGTGATGACATTGTTACTGTTTTATTTAGTTCTGTTGCAAGTTTTGTATTTTCTTCATGTGAAACATTTTTTTTAAAGTTATATTTTTTTTGTTGTTCACTCTCTATAAGTGGGATTGGGTTCTTTGTTTCATAGTGGTTTTATAATAGTGTGAAAACGTTCTGCTCGTGCCATATATCAGATGTAGGCACTACAATTTCAAATTAAAATTTCACAATTTTTCCATCAGTTAAACTTTTATCATTGCATTATTTCATAGTAAGTTCATTCATTCATTCATTAAGCATAAATTTATTCATTTGTTAATGTATTTTCTCTCCTTTTAAGAGAGTTTATCATATTAGGATTAACTCTCCCACTAAGGGGGGAACAAGTCTCCCTGAAGGGGGAACACTTGATCTCTGTTGCAACATGCCCGTTAAAAGCGTTTTGCTCCGTAGATAAGATATATTTTACAGTCACAACAGAATTAATGATTGTGCCAAGGTTGCTAGAGTGAAATGCAGTCCAAGGAAATCAGATACATCTATTAAGGTTTGAACTAAATTATAAAAAAACGTATTAAGGGATCAAGTCTCCCTACTCTCCCCTATGTACTCTTAGTCATAAATACGTAGATTTGTTGAAAAATAATAAGAACTGGTAAATAATGATTCGGGAATTTTCCACCGAATAATTTTAATTTATTGAGTTTCAATTGTTTCACATGCATCACATACTTCCACCCTTTTTAATTTTTTTTTTGAGAAACATTATTATTAAAATGAATCACTATAATAACTGCATAAATCAATAGTTCAGTACATATTTTTTATGTGACGTGCTCTCTCTCTATAATATTATAATCTCACGTACTTTTTAAAAAATATATCTGAGGTTGCTGCCCTATACAGGCGTCTACATTTTGAAAAGAATTTTTGATCCAAAAATTAAGTCAGCCAACTGCGATGACCTTTGGAAGCACGCGGACCCGCCCTTTATATTCATCGACCAACATAGGTCGTCGTAAACACGTTTCACTAGGTAAGTACTAAACCAGCCATAAACCGAATAAAAAGTATTATACAAAATTTTAACTGGCCTTAATTTTTAGGTAGGTACCGAGTTTAGGAGCGTCTGGACTAAAAAAAATGACCTCTCTATTTTAGCATCGGTCAATCAACCAAAATATCAACTAAAACACATTGATAATTAAGGTGTATCTTTTTCCAGTCAATAATTACCAAAACCCTAAAAGATCAATATTACTACTGAACTTACCATCACGCTGTTTCCTAGCAGAGTTGGGCAGAGAGGATAGAGCGCCATACTTACATATTCAGTCCTACATACAACACTAGACTTACCCAAATCCACATCTCATGCATAGTCGTCAATATAATAATTTTTGAAATTTCTTACAGGATCGTATTCCAGATTCTAATATTTGGTTACCTTCATTCTTTATTTGTGGTGCCATAAACGCTCGTGTAATAAGATGTGGTTATTACAGGTATATTGAAAGAATTGAGATATTATTGAGGCTAAAACCGAGTACCATTGTAAACAAATTAATCTGTTAAAAAAATGAATAGGTTCAGTTTATAAACTACCAATGAATTATATATTTAAAATGCTATAAAAATACCTGTTTATTGTGTAATTTGTTAAACCGATTGAATTTATAAATAAATGTCTTTCTACCCCCAAAATGGTTTTTGAGAAAGCTACAATATGTACAAATAAGATCATGGTGGCAAAAATTTGAAAAAATCACAAATTGGACAATTGGAAATATTACAGAACATAAGTTAAAAATTTTTTCGGAAATGTATTCGATTAAAAGAGGCAGCAATTAAATATTTTTTCGATAGAGAGACTTTTTTCTGTATATCTTTCTAGTTGATTAATTAAATTTGTATTATATTTTATTTGTTGTGAATTTACTAAAAATTATAAGTTAAATAAAATAAGAACGTTTTACAAATGTCATCAAAACAAAATGATATTTTAAGTCACTTAATGTGTACATGTTTTGATTTTCTACACCAAACTTAACATAGTAGTATTGTAAATAAATACGTTGAGTGAAATTATAATTCAAAAATTCTGATCTATTTATTTTAAAAATCATATTTATAATAGTCATTAGAAAAAAAGTGAAAATAGTAACAGAAAATGTTAAACGAGTTCACCAATGTAAATATTTGGGGTGCTGGTTGAATATTTCTTCAGAGAAGATTTATTGCAAACTTTATAAACAGTAAAAGATTTAACTGAACAAAAATGTTGAAAACGGGGAATGATGTACGCATTCTTTTGATTTATGAGTCACTATACGTTGAAAGTGTGGAGGAGTACAATAAAAAGAAAAAAGAAAACGTGAAATTCTTATTTACGAGCGTGAACGTGAATTATACAACAAACAGGTTTGAAATTATTGCATTTTAAATAAAATTTAAATGAAATGCACGAAGTAATTCCGGGACACCCATTACTATTGCTGTGTAATAAAATACCTCGGAGGACGTTGGCGGTAATTGGTTGAATTAGTCCGCTCCTGGATGTGTAAAAGTAATAAATTTTCGCTAAACACTTCAGCACAGATCTGGACGGTTCTCGAGCGCCAGTCGAGAATTAATTGAAAAGATTTAGCCGAGTCCGCGCAAATTAAATATGAAGCTCGGTAACAGATTGGAGATACTGTCACGTGGGTAGACTACTTTGTCGAGTATCTCACACATTTTTACGAAGAATATGCGCACGTCGGGTCGTAGGAGGACAGGAAGATGCCAGTCCTGCATGTGGCAATCCGAGACTGAGCGCAATATTACTATTATATTTCTTGTTTTAAATTATTTATTACCATCGTTATAGTACATTCAATCTTTCACCGCGCACATCTCTATTACTTGCGGAATAGCGCCGACTCCGAACCTTCTCGGCAACTCATGCATTAATGCAACTTTATCGATAAAGCCTATGTGATATAATAAAGTAACCGCTGTTTTTTCTCTACAAGAAAGCCGTGCACGGTCGGCTATCTGAAGCAAGAAGAAGAAAACGCAAACACATTTACTCGGAATAGCGTATTAAGCGGGTTTATCTGCAGTGGGCTGGACGACTCTCTTAAGCGGGACGCGTGATTCCAGGCGGCTTCCAGGCGGCGCGCCGCCGAAAGGGACCGACCGCCGCCGGCCCGCGGGGCGCTCGGCGCGAGGCAGCCGCGCCATCTCTACTCGGTCGCGCGGGCAGCGCGCGGCTCGGGGATTGGATTTATATTTATTTAAATAATCAGCGCGCAATCTCGGCGACTAACGATGGCGGAAGTGAGGTCCTGCGCGAAGACGCCATTTGAAATGCGAGGGAGCCATTAGGGCTTTGGTCGCCATTAGCTCCGTCAGTCGGCCTTCCCCGGCAAAACGCGCCCACAAGAAGCAAAGCGGTTTGCCTTCAATCTGACGTCACCTTACGAGTCTTTTAAAAATCGCGACGTTTCTTTGCGGCTCGGCTCGGTCCGATGGGGATCCTCGCTACGCACGGACGGGCCCCTAACGAGACGCTGACGCGGAATAAATCTTCCCTCAATACGCTATTATTTATGCGAGCGATGCTTGACCGACGGTTCGCCATAACACTTGAATTAGAATTCGTATCCTTTTGATTTTCAAGCTGCTCCACTTTTACATCGTGTAACGGTAGACTTCGAGACGAGTAGTTCTGCACAATGGAGTGTGCTGTTCTTACTGTAAGTGCGGGGAACCTCAACGTTCCGCTAATCAAGAATATCCATGCTGACACTCTAATACAAGACTGGCGCCCTTGTGCAACATGATTCTACCTCCACTTAAAAAAAGAAACATCATAGAGCCTTGATATAACGTGACAATAATTTCATTGGAAGTTAAAGTTATTATTAAAATATTTTTCCATGTCGATTGTCATTAGATCAGTTCGAATACATGCAGGTTTCAGTAGAGCGATTTAAAAACTTCGTGATTTCATAAATAATTTGTACAAATTAAATTAATCTACTAGAAAGATATTCATAAAATATCTATTTATCGAAAAATATTTAGTTACTCATATAAGTTTATCCAAATTTAATAAAATTGATTAATTATTTATTTCTGGCCACCACTTCTAACGGGTTTTACTCAAAAATATTTTAAATATGAATTAAATATCACAGACCGTCTGTTCTGAATAATTACAACTTCACAATAAGAATGAGTTCTTCTAAAAAAAAAAAATATTTGAAATTCACCGCAATATAAAGTTGATTGCTTTTAAAATGGAGTAACAGATGTAACAATTGGATAGATAATATAATTTCTCGATAATGTTTTTGATTGCTATAACAAAATAGTGAACGCGCTTCCCCGAATAGGAAAGGGTCCGGGTTCAAATTCCTGTAGCAACTAAATATTTTTTCGATAGATTTTTTCTGTACATCATTCTAGTTGATTAATTAAATTTGTATTCAATTAAATTCACAATACAAATGTGTTCTCTTTAAATAAATATTTGTGTAAAATGAATTGATTAAACAGATTAATATTTATAACTTGAAAACGACAAATTAATATATATATATAATAAATATTTCTACACTTATAATAAATATATAGAATAATTTTGAATTACTAAAGTATTTACGTAGTTTTAAGTATCATATATATATTTAATATGAAGAAGATAAATAATATTTCATTATTAGAGAGTATCCGAAACTTTTCTGTTTTAAAATATGTTAAATTATGATAAATTTGCGACGGGATTTTAGTGTTCCATTGATTGATTGTACAGCCTTGAAAATTCGGTTACGTGGCCCTCTGGTCACGTCCAATATAAACGTGATTCTATGCGATATCGAAACAGTCATTTGTTTGATATAAAATTAACCGAAATGAAATAAAAATAGTGTTTCCATTTTTAAAAATATTTTCATTCAGAAACGGCATTTTATTAAACAGCAACAGAAGAAATGAATAAATCACCCCACCAACCATATTTGTGCGGCAACAAATCGGATTAATTATAAATCTTACAAGATTAATCGCGTCCTAATGAGTCAATTCTTTTAAAGTTCAATTGGTCATAAAAAAAAACCTTGTGCCGGCGGCTTTTTTGGCTGCTAAATGTGGGTTACAAGTTACAAGTATAAACAGAAATTCGGTTATGATTATTACATTGAACACGATCTAAAAGTTTTGTCCGCGTTGAGGATACATTCGGTAATGGAACACAACGTTGGCAACGAGATCATGTCAGTCAGTGAGTGGGAAGCGGCATAACGCATCATTAAAATGAATGGAATTAATTGAAAAGATGTAAAACGTACAGAGAGCTAATAGTAGATCGGATAGATGTTTCAAAACATGGATAACGTGTCAAATACAATTTTCGATCATTAAAATAATACATTTTATATTAAATTATTTAAAAAAATATTATATGATGCATGTGTAGAGATTTTGTACTCAGGTGAGCGGTTAAGCCTAGGGCTTTTCAATTATTTTCCAGCATCATACTTCTATATATTCCTCCTAGGTATGTGTGACTGTGCACTTACATAACCCTTCACAAAGCCATAGGGGTTATGAAATAATACGATAGGTATTTCCATAGTGATTTGACTTTTTAGGGTTATTGTTATGAATAAATCAATCAAGATTATTATTTATGAGTTCTCTTACAGTGCATGTCCATGTATGAGATTTTGCCCTCAAATCACTAGTAATATACGAGTATGTGTGAAGTAGCCAAAAAGGTCAGTATAGAATTAATATTGAGTCATTAATTTAAACATTTTCTATTGCATTTTATATGAAGAGCAGGCTAATCGTTACCAAAATTTCATCTGAGTACACTGTTTTACGGTTTTAGTAATCGATATAATCACCAGTATAAATTAAATTAATCAATTAGAAAGGTATCAAAAAAAAAATATTTATTTAAAAATATTCAGTTGTTATGTATATCTTTAAATTTATTTTAAAAATACCATAGAACTATATTCTGAAATTGCAGCTTCACAATAAAAATCTGTTTTCATTTTTAAAAAAAGTAATAATCTTCACCTGTCCGAACCCTTCAGTCATATTTTTCAAACACGAGTACAACAAAAAAATCTATTAAGAGGTCAAAATAAAGAGTAAGTAAGTGTGTGCCTGTCTATTATTATCATCCTGATATTGCTAAAAGAAATATATTTTATATACTATCCATTTAAACACCGTTACTAAATATCAGTCTTTCTTATATTTACTAAAATATGTGAGTATACAGCATATAAAATGAGCAAGCAAATAAATTTTATCGGTGTCATAATGACATGATACTACTGCATACATACAAATTATAACAACGACTAAAAGTTTTTATTATGAAAGTTTTCACAATAATACATAATAATAATAATAATAAACGTTTACAATAATAAAGGTAATTTAATGCCATATATGAAAAACAAGTAACATGTTAATAAGTAAAGTTCCGGTTCCGATTTTAATATGATTTAAAAACATTTAAATGAGATTTTAGTATTTAGGAGAACATATTCTTATTGTGAAGTTGTAATTATTCAGAACAACTAATAAAGTTGTATCAATGTGTCCAAAATTTAATAAAAATGAATTGATAATTCTGGCGTCTGCTATCAGTTTACTCAAAGGTATTTGAGATTCTGTAAAAATAAGGTAGATGGCTCTATCAAATAATGGAACGATTAAATGTATTAATATCAAAAAGGTAACATATAGGTTCGAAAATTGTCGCTAAAAGTATTGTTGCTGTAGCATAGTTGGATAATGCACCTTTCCCGGTTAGGAAAGAGATCCAGGTTCGAATCCCGGTGGCGCAACAACAATATTTTTCGATAAAATTGATTTTATATGTATATCTTTCTAATTAATATATTTAATTCATATTTAAGATTTTAGTAATTAATCACAAGGCTTTAAATATTTAAGGTTTTAAGGGAGAAATTAACAAGTATGAAGATTGTATTACATTTTAATAATACGACTTATGGCTTTATTACACACTTTTAAAAATAGAAGTGCTAAATAGAATTAGGCGAAATATAGGTTATTATTAATCTTAATTTAGATTTTCCAATGAAGCTGTTTGTGCAGGCTTTAAACTATACGATAGGTACTGTATATCCTTCAAGGACATAGAACGGCATGGTGGTCGACCTTACAGATCGACAATAAAATAGAAGATAATTATATCAATGACTCGTGCAGATTTGAATTAATGATGTTAAGTAATGACTATCAAATATGAAATTTATATTATGATATAAGTATGTAAATATTTTAATGAAACAAGACTTAAAAGCATTTTTATAATTCTTATCTAAAAGGCAAATATTGGAATTTATACAAATTATTATTGTTTAAGTAAAGAGAGTAATTTTTAAGGAGAACACATTCTAATTGTGACGTTGAAATTTTTCAGAACAAAGGTTAGAGATATTTTAATATAAATTAAGATATAAAAAGTGTTTTTTTAGAGGTTTGTGACAGCCGATTTGACAGTTGATAACTAATTTGTGGTCAGTTTGGTTTGCCATTTCACCATGAATAGACTTATGCCAGAACATCGCTTGAAAATTGTGCAAATTTACATATTACTTATGCCACATAGCGCGTGCAACAATAAATTTATTGAAGGAAACTTTCGATGAGCGCATAATTTTGCATAATGGACCTGTGAATTGGCCTACAAGATCGTGTGATTTAACACTTTTGGATTATTTTCTGTGGGGATATATGAAGTCGCTAGTTAACGCCAATAAACCAGAGACGTTAGACGACTTAGTAGCCAACATGCGTCGCGTTTTTACTAATATACGACCCCAGCTGCTCCAAAAAGTGGTCGAAAATTGGAATTTCAGATTGCGCTTTATTCAAGCCAGCCGCGGCTCCCATATGCCCAAACACTAATGGCATAAAACCACGATTTTGATGTGTTTTATTTCATTTAAATAATTTTAATAAATTAATAATCATTTATTCATTAAAGTTCTGTACCTCTAAAAAAAACACCTTTACATATAAAATCAATTTATCGAAAAAATATTGTTGTTGCTACCGGGATTCGAACCTGTATTTCTTCCTATCCGGAAAAATACATTAACCGATTATGCTACACCGACATAGTGACTTGACGACAAAATTTCGAACTTATATGTTGCACTTTCAAATTGATTCATCTGTCGTTCCATTATTTGAAAGCCATCTTCTTTATATTTAACATAGATGGAGACGATGTCATATTGAAAGACGCGAAATATTCATGGATGGTATGAGAAAAAAACGATCTAGAAAGCACCTAAAGTCTCGTCATGTATAGTAGAATGTTACCGGAGTAGCAGGAGTGATATGGCGAATATTAGCGCCGGACCAAAGAAAGCATGGTAGCCATTCACCAGCAGTGAATTAACTATGGCTAAAGACGATGATGATGATATGATGAATAATGTCATTTCTCATTATTTAAAAAATGTTTTACTAATATTTTTATACTTTTCAAATTGGCAAAATTAACTTTGTCGACTAAAAATTATTGTAGTAATTTTGTATCAAGTAACAATTTGAGTTAGGTACTAAATTTATTTTTAAATAATTATTGTTTTTTTAAAAATAGATTCTGTAACATATATTTTTGATTAGTTATTGACATCCTGAAGAAGAGAATGATATTTTTCGAAACCGATAGATGTATTTTAACTCAATAATTAATAAAACAAAGTTAACAAATAAAAATAATATTTTTATGTTGAATTTAATGTGATAACGAGTCTCTCGTCTAATTGTACAGGAATGGTTCTGATACAATGATATCGGAGCTAACCTATGATGGTACTAAAACGTTAATAACTGAATGTAATAAATATAATAAAAAATTATATTGACGAATCGAAACGAGAGTAAACAACCGTCAAAACGATTCGTGGTAGGATGTAAATAAATAAATTTAATAATTTTTTTTTTTTATGTTTAATTAATATACATTTCATCCAGTGTGGTAAAAATTGACCACCGGCGAGTAATTTTTTTTTTAAATTTTACACCTCTGTATCTAAACTGTACATTATTTTGATCATTTTTATAATAACACGTTTGATTAATTATGTCAATCAATTTACAACGAATTTGAAATGATTTTTTTATAAACGTCGTGGAAAATTATTATCAGCGGAACGAATGAACTTTTATGTAACACGATATAATATTCTCTTTGGGCTTAATTAATATGTAATTGATGATTGTATTTGGTACGCTATGCAATTAGAATGTATGGAGTGATTCAGACATCCACATTATATAATAATAATTACAAATATTGCCAGAACCTACTAAGTGTTCGGAGACAAATTAAAAAATAATGTTATTTACATTATTAATACGACTGTATAATATTTATAAGGATTACAATATGTAATTTTATAATTATATTTTGTAATAACATGATTTTTATAATTCCTCAACATTTTTATTTATTTGAAACATAAAAGTGGTTTTATGTTTCAAATAATTTAGCCTTAGGCATTTAGTTTAATTTAAATGATAGGAAGAATGAACTGTATTCCGTGTTTCTACCTACATACATTTAAATATAATGTGTTTATATGAATTGAAGCCAACAAATCTAGATTTTCGTGCGTACTTTCTTTACTTCTAGTTTTTATATCAATAAAATGAAAAAATATGTTTATATTTTACTCGTAATATACCATTTTTATCGTAGCATGTATGGTAGGTATCATAAATTTATTCAATTTTGATAAATCGATTTATTTAAACTATTAAACTGTAGGGGTCCATGTATTGTAAACAATATTTTTATTATTCCATTGAACGTATTGAGCTTTATTGTTCAAGTTTGGAAGAAAATAACTTTATGTAGATAACTAATTCAAAAACATTATAGCTTTACACTTATGTATGTAAGAATAATAACTCAAAGACGTCAAACATTATTTTAATATTTTTGAATTGCTTTCTGATTATAAGAAATGTATTTCCTAAATTGATTTATAGCATTTCCAGCAAATAGTGTATAGAATATGTATCTATAAAATTTTGCCAAAATGGTTTCTATTACTTGTATATCTTAGTGAAACCGTTAAATAATTTTAATACGTGAACCAGCAAATAGAAACAAAAAAAATAATATTATTTGTTGTTCCCACAATAATTCTCATTACAGTCTAGCCAAAGCACTTATTGAAAAATATATATTATACGTTTTTTTAAAAATAAATTGCGGTGCAAAAAAAATCATAAAATAATAAAATTTTAACAATTAATTGGCATGTAAGTTTAGTAAAAATAAATAATTTGTACTGTTTCAGTAAAATTAAAAAAAAAAAAAAACTGTTATTTTGTTTTAACACCACTGTATTATTTTAATTTTAATTGTAATTATGTCTAAACACAATGTGTTTGATTCATGCGAAAGTTTGTTAAAAAATTATACATGTGTAAAAATGCCGTTTGGTTACTGAAGTGTAGTGACAACCTTTTAACATGTTACATAGTTGTGATACGAATACAATATCAATATTTTTATATAAAATTATATAAAGTTACGATACATATTATACGGACCAGCTAGTGTAGTATAGTCATCAGGATGCCTGCCATTGGTCCCAGGGCAAAGAATTCAATTCCATTAGCAGGAGGAGGTAGGTGCACGTGGTCTCCCTCTGTTCCGTCGGAGACCCCATTTCGGTAGCCAACGTGGTTTGCTGAAGAAAAGGGATTGGGGGACGTGTGGTTCCAATAGCTCACATAGCCCGAAATTCATCAATATTTGGAGAAAAATATTTTCCAGACGTCTTGTCTCTCTGAAGGGTGATGTGGGGTGGCCTGCGCGGTCACCCGATTTGAGCATTTGTGATTTCTTTCTTCGGAAATATCAAAAGGAAAATGTGTTTAAACGTTGCCCTCATACTCTACCGGAGTAAGGGAGCGGATTATTGAAGAAAACACCGCTATACCTCGCGATGTTTTTGAACAAGCTGTACAAAACTTCAGAGATCGTTTACAAAAGTGTGTTGCTGCTAATGGGCGCCATCTTGAGGACATTTTAAATATTTAATTATTATAAATGGTATGTATTGCTAACTTCGAAAATATACCCCCATTACTTTTTTATAACTCCTCAAAATTGCTTAATCGGGTAATCGGTATAGTGTAACGTCATTAGAATCACTTACGATAACTTAGGACTCATACAGATTAAGAGACCAAATAACTCGACATCATCAACTACGCGAATATCGCGAATATAAAATCTTAAAATACTCGAGTAGTGTCCAATGTATCAAAATAGCTATTAATAATTCAAAGTCATGCACATATAATAAATAAATGAGAGAGCAATCTTAATTTACACATTTATTTTAATTTTAAAAACAATAATGAATTAAATGTCGCATATTTCATACTTGTGCTTAGTTTTGTTTTAATAATTCCCCTCTTTAAGAAAACTTATTTAAACGTATCCAATTTCTTGATATCCTCCTTCATATTTTCTACTATACATCATTTAGCTATCCATTTTATTTCGATTTTTTATATTGTTTGTTGCTATTGATAAGACAAGTCAGAAGGACACAAGGACACAATAGAAATTGTTCCGTAGTATCTCATTAGCATAGCCGACTACCAAAACTAGGCAAAACATTATACAAGACAGTGATCGCTCTAACCCGGCCAATAAATGGCGAACGCAATACTCAGCTAAGTATATAACATTTATTTTATAATTAATATTTCCTCATTTATAATTTACGAGTATTAATCAAGTACTTTTCAAATGACTCGATTATCGAGTACTTAAAAAATGGACGAGTATACTGGAGTATCGAGTACACGAGCACTCGAATTGGAAACTATATATAGTCCACAAATTTATGTTCATTTTGCAATGTTAAAAGTTATATAATAAATCTTCTCTTTTATCGAGTGTTCAATACTGAGAGTCGTGGGCACATGATGTATTTAGAATTACAATACATAATACACATGCACAATACGTTTACACTTCTTCCCGTCTTAAGCCATGTTGATCGCAGCATTTCAAAAGGACTTGAAGTATACCTTATTTATGCTCGCTTTCTCTCAACTGTCCCTGTGATAATGAGCTTTTTGAAACCCCCATAGTTTATTCTAGCAACACGTCTAAAATATGCAAGATTCCTTCCTTAAATGTCGAAAGTCTTTCGGTTATCCTTATATCTTGAAAGATGAACGCATGCGCAGGGAAATGCAGCACTCTTCTTTAGCAACACTTCATTATGTTTAATTCATTAATATATTGAATTAACTACGTATTAATAAGAAAGACATACAGATAAAATCAATTTATCAAAAAAACATATTTTTGTTGCCACCCGATCTCGAACCAGGAGCCGTTCCTATCAGGGGAAGTGCACTGACCTATTACACCACGTCAATGTTGTAAGTTAACCACAAATTTTCGAACTTATTACTTATTATTTTAAAATTGATACATTTGTATATACCCGGATAGCTTCCTCGTGCTTTGAGTCCGGGTGGCAATAAATATGTTTTTTTGATAAATTGATTTTGTCTGTATATCTTTCTTATTGATACATTTAATTTGTATTAAAATATCACAGAACTATGTTCTGAAAAAACTGCAACTTCACAATAATAATGTGTTCTCCTTAATAATAAAAATTAACTACTAAATACATTTGTAGCTTTTCAAGTTTTTAAAATATATTTTTGGTATTGCTTAATACGATAGTCGAAGAGAAAATAAAATCCAATTAAAATCTTAAAATCAACCTCTTAGATTTGTTTTTGCTCAGGCACGGTACTTACTCCGCAGAATCGACCAAGTGATTGAAGTAGGAGAAACGATATAGAGGTGGGGGTTATACTAATCCATGTTCAGTGCCTAGTAGTGATACCAAAGGTTTTTTACATTTTTGAGGGAGGCGATGTGCTGGAAAAAAATAAATTAAAAACTTATATTTGTCTATATAATTGTTCTTAATCTGTATTAAACTTCTCATTAAAATTAACCTAATTAAAATATATTGCAAGTTTCGAAGGATTAGTACAAATTTGTAACTAAAAATTAGGGGAGGAGCAAAAAGTGACATCATCCCTCTTACTAATCGCGCTATACAGTACAAAATGCGCCCACAGAACATTATATCACTGCAACGCCACTACACGGCAGTACGCTTTTACATCTCGCGTCGATCGTCCGGAGTGACTCCGAATATAATGACTTAAAGTTTCATCGATAATAAGTTTGCTTTCTATTTGGATAAAATAAACTGCATTTAACTCATCTTTATGACATACGAAAACAATCAGAAAACATTAAATTTCATAAAATGTTCTCTAGTTTTCAGTATTTCTTTTTTTATCATCGCTAACGATTCAAAGATGCCGTCTTATGTTTTTAGTATTATGTATAGCCCATAAAACGGCATCAACCCCGATAACGTCGAGTTCACTACCGGCTGCTATTCATTTCCGTTTTTCGTATTCGTACATGACGACATTGTCCTACGCGCCTCCCGCGCTGCGTATCCATCAGCGGGAAGTTATTCTTGTAATTTTCAAGAACGTTGACCGATTTGCATTGCTGAGTTTCCGATATCCGAATTTTGTAAAATTAAATTAGAATATTCCCTCTGAAAAGCGACTAATTTTCACTGAGTGCCTTTGTGTAGCAGATAATAATGCCTACACAATTTTGTATACTTAATGGCGTGGTCTGCTGAAATAAACACCGGGAGCAAACGCGTTCTAATAATGTTTGCGGTTACTAAAATTTATGGTTATGCAGAGAAAACGTTTTGGTTTCACGGTTCGACAATTTTTTTTGACTGCAAGTATTTTTTATCGCAGCGGAGAAAAGTGCTCACTAAAGATTTGTGCGCTCGGGACGTAAATTCCAATGTTAAATACGTTTTCATTGTTCCTTGCTTACACAGCCTTCTCGACCATTTTATGAGGCATATACCGTGAAAATTGTTCTGTGCAAATTCATTTCCTTTCTATGCCCGTGTAAGACTACAGGGTGGCACAACTACATGAATGTAATGTAATTATAGTCTGAGAGTAATATATGTATAATCATTCGAGTCTGTGTTCAAAATTATACATATATAATAATAACTTTACTAAATATAAATTAAATGTATTAATTAAAAAGATATACATATAAAATCAATTTTATCGAAAAATATTGTTGTTGCTACCGGGTTTCAAATCTGGTTCTTTTCTTATCCGGGGAAATTGCATTATCCGATTATGTTACGGCAACATAGTGCATAGACGACAAATTTCGAACCTATATGTTACACTTTTGAAATGAATACATCCATCGTTCCATTACTTGAAAGCCATCTACTTTATTTTTACGGAATCTCAAATACCTTTGATATAAAAATCACTTGTATTTGTAACAACGAATATATTATCCGAGATATTCTCTTGGATTAACAACAATGCTACTAACATATTCTGTAGTAAAAAAACAAATTGAATCAATTAGAAAGACGTATAGAAAAAATTTTGGTTGGCAACAAAATATTTTTTCTATAGTTAGATTGTTTATTTCTCGATAGAAGGATAGATCATATAGCTTACTATTTGATTAATTTAATTTGTTCTAAAATATCACAGAACTATATTCTGAAATTGGTACTTCATAAAAAAATTGTGATTTCATTAAAAAATATGTATTCTGTCCACCAATTTTTTTATAAGTCGTACGAGAATATGATATATTTTCAGTTATATTGTAAAATAACATATTTTAAGCAGATAGAAACGAGTGAAAACTTTGTTCCACAAGATCCATCCATTCATGGCACATAGAACATAAATCAAACATTAGTATATTATACACTTAATTTTATTTACAGTGTATTTTTTTACACATTTTTGATATAACACGGTCAACAATGCGTAATGGTAATATTTGTAATTCTAAAGAAAGTAGTGACGATGAAGAAGGAGGTCTAATTACAGCAAGCAGCTGATCAATAAATTTCAGTTTCAAAGAGATTTAACCGAGAGTCATACAAGGAACTCACCGAAGAAACAATATCACAGAGATCTATAACAGAATTTATGTTCAAAACTAGTGAATCTGTGAATTTGGTATAAGATACATCACCCCTGAATATTTTAAGTGATGAAAATGTCAAACATATGTTAACGGGCCCATTTATTGCCTGATAGCGACAGTAAATAAATTAAGTACGTTTTTTAAAACTTATGTTAATTTTTCATTAAAATTTTGATATGATAAACAATAATGTGTTTTATTTTTAGATATCCGTGTGTGATTATAATATAATTAATTTCCCATTTTCTTATATTATGTAGTCGATAATATACAATGTTCTGTGGAACGTATGCATCGTGTAAAACAGAATTATTGTGTCGCATAGCGTCATAAAACTATGATGCATTCGAGAATTTTCAAAACAAACAAATCTGCCGACTTTCAAATAAACAAAGAATCTGCTGATTAATTAACTGTCAAATATATTATGTTAAATTGTGCAACTATTGTGTCAAAGGAAATAATTATGCAATTGTTTCGTCGAATTTTTGAATAGGTTAAAAATGATTTATTTCTGCCATCATTGATTATTATTTTTAATATCTATTATGTTTATTAGTTATCACAATTATTTATAAATATTATATATGGTAAACTTATGAGTTTTTTTATAAAAATGTAAAGATAAAAGTGATTGCTTAAAGAATGTTTTTAACATTACCTAATATAAGTATTGTCATTATGGTAAAGTGTCCATTTGTAAGTAACCTCTTAGGAAGTACGGCTTACCTTAATATCAGTGCATTAATCATCTGCAAGGCACTCTCAGTTGCTTCAGATTATGCTAAGGTTAACCATGACTGTGAACCGTACTGAAACGGATGTAATGTTGTGATGTTCCACGACTACACGACATTGCATAATACTAAGGCATACATTGCCCTGTGTTAGTCATACATCTATCAAGGTGACGTTCTTAATGTGATTGTTTCCGATAGTTCACAACCGGTTGCCGGACCAGCCACGTCCATCCCAATGATGTAAACATGAAATAACCAATAATTAGTTCTTAATGGAATCTGTGCATTGGAATGAAAAAAGAGAAAGTGGATTAATGTTTTATATCTTTTCTTTTAAAGTTTATCGAACCTAATGAATTTTTTTCTTAAATCACATGCCTGCATACTTATGTACTACGAAGATGGTTTGAGACAGAAGTTTCTGAACTTTCTTTTCGCAAGCTTCTCTTAAACCTTATTTTTTATTTATATATATTTTAACTCAATTCAAATTCATTAAAAAAAATTATAGCGAACGTAGTTTTATAAAATTCACTTTAAAAAATTGGAATAATATTGCATTATTAATTCAATTCAATGTTAAGTATACGAATAAGGATGTTTGTAATATTTTTTGGTACTCTACATAAGTCGTCAGCAGAGTCGTCCAATCAAAAAAGCTGTGCATAAATATAATCTTCGCAAAATAAAAAATGAATCTAAATGAAATATTTATTTGATATAATAAGCATGTAGATCTACACGAAAATAATTCAGTTCTAATGTTAACGTGTTAAATTAAACTAGCGGAGGAATTTAAAATTGACAAATAAAGCTGCGCATGTGTTTTTGCGAAAAATCTGTTCCAGACGTATACGAACAAAACGCAAGTCTCGCTCCGCGCAGTGTTCTGAATACACGTCTTCGGTTTAACAGACGTATTGCAAAACGCCGCAAATATGTCTTTGAAGCGGACTTGACTATGCATTCCAATATACTTTAAACGTGGTATTATTTTATCTTTTAACTACTTTACTTAATAACTTGAAAGACTTTCCAGGAATAGTATTAATAATACACACTCACACAGGTATACTGACACAAAAACATGCTTCTGAAAGAGTGAATGATGAATACAACCTCTAATGATAATACCCATCGCTTTTACACCACCAATATTAGCAGCATAACCTAAGTCCATGTCTAGTGCAGGCCGCTGGTCGTCAAGTACTGTTATCTCATTTCATCAGGAATAATTTATATATAACTTATATTAAAAATTGAATAGTTACATTACTTCGAAAATAAGTCATAATATGATTAAACTATCACCATATAATATTTATATATATATATAAACCTGTATATAAAATAAACAAAATTATATATAAATTAGTACATAAAATAAACAAAATTACTTTAGAAATACAGTAATCCTGATATTTCGATACCTGAAGTGAAAAATCGCCGATGACGTATTTATGTTCCAGGCCGATGTTGTTTTGGAATAACTAGGAAATAAAACACTTTTTTTTATTTTGGTTTTATTAAACAGCACAAATGCGTGCTCTTTTAACCATATTTTTCATAACATTCTTGCACACTTCGCATGATTATTGTTATTGGGGTAGACCTGTTCTTTTAATTATCCCTACAGAAAATAGTCGGAAGCCGTCAAATCAGGTGATCGAGGATGCCAGTCGATATCACCACTTTTTGACATCATGCGGTCGGGAACAATTTCTCGCAAAATTTCAAGCGTAGCTCAGACTAGGTGTGAAGTGACACCGTCATCTTGAAATCACACGTGTTGCAGGTCCAATCGTCCCAATTAGGCCACCAAAAAGTTTTCCAATATGTGGCCATAGCAATTATCATTAATGGTTACAGCGTTGTCATCATTATTTAGATAAAATGTTTTAATGACTTCTACAAGTTTTTGAAGCTTTAGATGCTCTATAATAAATTGTAATCAGCTATTCTCTAAGACTACTAAATGCGAACTGCCAAATCAAAATAGCGGCCAAAAAAATCGGCCGGGAACATAATATTCACCCTGTACGAGTACGATGTACTATGTCAACGTCTATAAATATACCGACGTAACGTGTTGGAATTTTAGCTTATCCCTTTTCACAACAAATTTCCTTCGGGGCTGTTAAATAATCAAATACAGATTTGCATCTAAAACCGGTCTGTGCGCTGCCGAGAATAGGCTTTAAAGCTTGATCAGAGATAACGGAGGTTAATCTCACATGGAATCATTTGACCGAGACGCGCCGCGCCGGTTGCGGGACGCATGTTTGCCCTCTTGGCTTGGCATATTTAATGGGGGCTAAGACCAGAAGTTCGAAGTGCCCCTTCGAAATCGATAACATGCTGTGACGAACGCGACTTTTGAGTGATTTTAAAAAAAATAGCGTATAAAGTTACCGTGTTACACTGAATTTAAAATTTGTCCACCGGCTATATACGGTTGTTGTATAGTTAGATAAATAGTTGTCTATTTTTTATATTAAACTTTCATTGTTTTAATTTAGTATAAGCACAATTAAGCTATTATGAAGTGGTCTAGAATTATATTTTAGCTACCTGTAAGCATAGTCAATCACAAATATCAATCGTCGTCGTTTATATAAATAAAGAAAGATCTACAGACGTATAAATGAACCGATACCTACACACATTAAAAAATGCGCTACATGTCTCTGACGTTTCTAACATACCACTAACGTTCCTTTAAAATTTTGTCATTAACCAGTACTACAGGCTACTGGTAGGGCCTGGATTGATATTACTTATGAAGATGTATTAAACTAATAACAATTAGCAAGGAATGCCGCACACAAATCAATATTCTCCGCTATGAAAAATGCAATATTTCTCAACTCATCGTGCAGGAGAAGATAGAAGGCAGCAGAGGAGTGAGTAGAAATAAATTATCTTGGCTGATCTTACAAAGGACAAACCAATATACTGCAACATGGTGGCCAACTTTCATTAGAAGACCAGCACCACCTCTGCATATAATATTATATTTTATTCAACATATTTCTTCTTCGTTAGTGTCAACAAGGATATTAAACACACAACAATTTCTGATATATTACAACACACTAGCAAACCTAAAAATATGTAATAACTAAATACTTAGAAAGTATCATATATTATAACAAGGATTTCATTAAAATATGGACTACAAGATGGGGTATATTAGGCAGATGATGACAAGATCGTGTCAGCGAGAACGCGGACACTTCTTTTAATAACATTTATTTTCATATGATCAAATCAAATTCTTCAAACAAACAACTCCGTTGACCTGTACCGGATATGGTGTGACTCATAACTTCATTGTTTCAGCCTTTTGATGGATGTCTTGTACCCACTGGTTTCTGTCTTTCAGAGAGTGAGAACGTCCATGTGAGAACACATTCTTATTGTGAAGTTGTAATTTTTCAGAACATGGGTCTGTGATATTTTTAATACAAATTAAACGTATTGATTAGAAAGATACACATATAAAATCAATATCTGATATGAAGAACCTGGATCTCTTCCAATCCGGGAACGTGCATTAGCTGATTATAAAAGAAGACGGCTTTCAAATAATGGAATGATAGATGTACTCATTTGAAAAGTATAACATATAGGTTCGAAAATTTGTCGTTAAAGGGCTGTGTTGGTATAGCATAATCGGTTAATGCACGTTTCCCGGATTGGAAGAGATCCAGGTTCGAATCCCGGTAATAACAAAAATATTTATCGATAAAATAGATTTTATATGTATATCATTCTAATTAATAATAATAATTAATGTAGTTAATAATACTTGTGACTTTTATAAGCACCACATTTGTTCCATTCTTTATTACAACCCTTTCTTAATTGACACCCTGGTTTCCGTTACTGAATATCGTTGTAGAGTAACTAAATGCGTCAAGTTTTGTCTTTAACGACTACCCTCCCTTACTCTGCATAGCTTTGCGTAATACAATCCGGGTTCGAACCCGATGATGGATCGTTTGAACAGCCTTTGGTTCATATTTCCACCATACGTTCTTTATGTGTATTTGAAAATATTTGAATTTTACATCAATAAGCGTAGAAATTCAAAAGAATCTCGTACGGCTTGTTTTAGAATTATGTTTTTCTACAGTTTATTTTAAGATTTATTTCATTGTATCACAATTTATTTCACTGTTTATTTTATTCAATAAATATTATATAACGAAATCATGATAAATGGATACTTATATTAGAAATAATTCAAAATAAAATTGTTTATTAATAATTAATAGTAAATAGAAAATGGTATAACCCTTTAATTAGTCTTAAAACCTAATTAATGTTATCTTTATAATAAAAAATGTTGACAGATTTTACTTACATATCTAAACATATAAGGTTTTTATGATAAAAAAAATATATGTTACCAAGTCCTCTTCATTGTATGAGTTCCGTTGCAATAATAATGTTGCCGTGTTATCACTTTATAAAATTATTAAATTCCGAACGGTGTTCTATTTGAATTATATATTCAAATAGATTAAATTCTAATGAAGATATTTTTTTAGATCACAGATAGCCAGAAACGAGTTGAAAACAAGTTCAGTATATTTTATGTTGTGCAAGAATCCCTACAAATCTTTGTAGTAATTGCAATAAATCTTGTTAAATATTTTGAAATCAAAATTCTTACTCTGGTTCAGGATTTCCAAAAGATATTTAAATAATCGTCTTGTATCACGCCATTGGATATTATCATAGACCACTTCCCGAGGTATTTCCTAAAATAGATTATATAATACGTAGTACCGGCAAAACCACATTTTATGCAACGGCTCAAACAATTCGCTCGCAACAAAAAATATCGTTTCGCGGAATTAAAACCGCGAACGATCGCGAAAAAAGTCGTTGTTTTATTTTTTGAAGCGCTTTCGTCGTCGGCCATAGATAGATAGTTATCATTGCTGAAATTCTCGCCGCGAGTAATAAGAGCGCAGTGGCCGAGACGAATATTATTGGACACGCGTGTGTTGGAACGGAATGGCGGCATTAACGGCAGCGACCACCACCGTTTATGGTGAGAGTCTTTAAGGACGGTCTGTCCGTCTTTGGACGCGACTGCCTCTGCAAAAACTCCGCGTCCCATTTGATCTAAGGCCCAATCTGCACGTTGAGGTTGCGAGGTCACATAATTCAAAGGAACGAAGCATTTGCGAATTGTCCTTCCGAGTGCAATCACAAATACGTGCGCCGTTTTGCTTCGTGCCGGGCGAGAATAGCGAACAATTGAAACGTGAGCATCGACCCTAATGCCTAAATCATGGGCCGAGAGAGCATTTCCAAGTGCAGCAAAAATAAATAATGTCCGCGGGAGGCATTATATGACATCAAAAAGGCTCAAGGTTATACAGCTCCCGCCAGAAACGTCTCCTAGTTTTATGATTCTTGAAAATATTGTGCCATAAAACGAGACCTTAATAGTTTCGCTGTTTATTGTTTCTGCAGAATTTTCTTGGATGGATTATTATACATTGTAAAGATTAATAAATTTGTGTCGATGATAACCTGTCGAAGTGTCCATCGTTACGGATGATTTATGGGCCATTCTGTCTGAGAAAATTAATTATTTCAGTAAAGAATCTTGAACACCGTGATACAGTATATGAGAATATAGCAATAGACGTATACATTTCATTTAAACGTGTTAATTCTGCTGTAAATGAACCAGGTGTGATTTTTAATAATGTTTTAATATATATTATTAAGTATGTAAAATACGTGAATAATCTAAATATTGAATTAATAATATTACGGGACCGTCAATGACAAAAAACTATAAATTTTCTCAAAAAAGAAGCTCATTGTACATTGACTATTTGCTCCATCCATAATTGTTATTTAAACAGTAAAATATAACAATAAAAAATCTAGTAGATATCTATTTTAACTTAAAATGTTTTTTTTTTTTAATAAGTGCGTTCAATTTATAATAATATATTAATATTGTCATGTTGGTACATGTAATGAAAAAGCAAAATAAATATGAAAACATTGTTTTTGTGTTGTGTTGGTATAGATTTAATTTTTACCATTTGATCAACTAATCAGTTCTGAATACAACTTAATGTATATGTTTAACAAGATTAATACAAATTTCAAACGAATTATTTATGAGGCCCTTGAGGTGAAAGTTTTTACGAAAATGGCGCTATACAAATTATCCATTATTATTATAAAGTTAATTTTTAGATTCTTTTTTGTAAATATATTTAATAAAATATACTAGAATAATTTTAATAACTGAACTAAATTACTCACTTAAACACTGGTGTTATTTTCATGCGTATAATTATAATATTTATGTGTTAATATGTTATACCATAATTTTACTTGGAAATGTAATAGTCAAACTATACTTTTATTTTAATTGCATTGTTATGCATTATTATCTCAATAATGTATGTTAACATATTATATGATGTGCATATAAATTTATGCAGACATTTTTAAAACTATTCATACCAATTTTCGTAATGTTTAGTTAATTGGTAAACTTTTTTTATTATCTTTTCGACACCACCACCCTCGGCTTCCCTCGCTTCTTGAGTCTTGGTCAACAATAACTAAACGGAGAGGAGGCAATAAATGAGAGTTGAAATATACGATTCGAGAAGAAATCGAGGAAAACAATGAAAATAAACCAAGCAGAGAAATTCGTGGAACCTGAGTTAAGGCTGTAGAACCACCTTTCGTATAACAATGGGGTGGTGACGCATAAAAAAGTTGAACTGCTGCCAAAAGGAGCGAGCCAACCAAAAGCGAGTTTTAAACGATTCGAATTGTATTCTGCAAATTTCGATTCACATTTCAGATTTTGAGTTTTTTTCATGTGATTTTTTCATCTATAAATTTCTCGAGATGGCTACATGCTCGTCATTCAATGTTGTGCGTTTTAAAAGAACTCGACTTTCTGGGGAGACTCTCTTACCATTTCGTATAGATGTAGATAATATGTACTAATTATAATTATCAACAAGTCGAAAGTGATGGTATTCGAGAGGGAGGAACGTAAGACAATGTACAAAATACTAGTAGGTAATAAATGTTTGAAACAACTAGGTGAGTTTGTGTATTTGGGAAGTTTGCTTGATGGAAACGGAAATACTGAGAAATATATCAAAAGGAGAGTATTGCAGGGAATAAAATGAACTGCGCATTGAATGGAATTATGGCTAATGGGAACTTGTCAATCGAGGCAAGATTAACGGTTCACAATAGAGTCTTGGTACTGATGTATGGAAGTGAGACCTGGAACTGGCAGAAGAATAACGAAAGTAGACTGAAGAATGAAGAAAATAAGGAAAGAATGATAAACTGATCTTAGCATAGTAAGTAAGATTAAGAAAGGATCACTTAGGTGGTTTGGTTATAAGCAATGGATGAATGAGGAGAGAATGGTAAGTGTTAAAGGCATCAGAAATATATGACATCCGCGGATGACTTGGCACGACCAGGTAAACAAGAAACTGGAGGATGGTCTTGGATAAGAAGATGTATGAATGTGAATGAGGTCAGAATTGTGGGTCAGGACAGAAGAGTGTGGCAATGTATCTTCTCTGCCTACCCTCGCGGGGAAATGGCGTGATGGTAAATGAGTTATTTGGTTAAGTATGAATAGCTAAAATATTATACATGAAAAAATAATGATATATGTGCTGAGTATGTGCGCTGTCAGCGGAACATGAACGCGATAATTTTTTTTGATTTTCATGACGTGTGGTTGATTGGTGGAAGAGAATTTTGCTGGCAGCTATGACCTGTCCCAGGTTGTCGGGCTGGTGATTATGATGGAAGAATTTTTTGATTATTTTGTTAATTTCAACGGGGAACCAAATAATGACATTTTGTTTTTCAGAATTGGTTCACTGTATCATGAAATACGGCATTGGAGATTAGCGTGTGCTAATAAATATGAGAATAATGTCGAAGGTGGATGTCTAAGATGCATTTCCGTGACGCATTTTCATCTCCGTAAGCGAGTTATAACTGTTTTATGTAAGTGCCTCTAAAAATATGCTGTTAATGTGTGTGTAGTAATATCAGGGGCGTGCAGTGCATACAAGCAAAAAAAGCTGTGCATAACTAAAAATTCTGGGAAACAAATATAAATTAAAAAATTGGATTAACATTAACGAAAACATTATTTTGCAATTAGTGCTATCTGTATACTAGAAGAGACTTTAATTGCTTTGTTATAAAAACTCACTGCAACTAACCGCTATACTCATGGCGATCTTTTTTTATTTGCCGCATCGTGCTATTTACATTACTCAGTTCTGTCTTTAAGCAAGTGAATTACTCAAGTCATATAAATGGCTATTTCCTGAATTGAAAATTCCCTTCGAGTCGTTACCTATGCTGTTTATTAACAGAATAATATTAGAAAGGGTTACAACTGCGTTCAAATCATTGAAGTGTCTACTTCCTCTTTTACTAATTCGGGAATTTTATTATCTTATTGTTGTTAACCTGTTGATTTCATGATTGTTCTTTGTATTTGGTGTATGGATTGATTTTTGATTTGTGATAAACATAAAGCAATTGGCATAACTTAATAAGTAGTCATAGAAAGTGTTCTCAAAAATGTCCATACATTTTTTTATATGGGTAAGAAAGTATTATTTTACGTTAAAACTAAAACTTTATAAACACTATTAACAGTACTCTAAAATTATAAATAAATACATGATAGGGTCGTATAAATGACGGATTAATGTTGTCCAAAGACGTTGGTTAAACGAAAGTACATATATTGTATTACATATATTATGTATGATTGTATAATATCATTGGTAACAGCATAACAAAAATCTATACCTACTGCACGCCACTGAGTAATATTATATTTGTATTTTTAGTGTTGCATATGTAGGTATAATAAAACAGTAAATTCATATTTAAGATTTTTGATGTTTACAGCTTAATAATAATATTAATAAATAAAATAAAAGTATAATACATATATCACTTTTAATTATTTTACGTTTTCCAGTTTTGATAGCTTTATACTGTAAATTTGTCAGGACGGAGGTATAATAAATGTATCGTGCATCTACTTGTTTCGCATTAAAAATTTTACAGATTTGAATTTGATTTTTCATGGTATAATTGAAAAAGATAATTTTATTGCCTAAACAAAGGTAGAATAAATTATCTATTCAGCTTGAAAAGATTGAATTTTAATTGTCTCTAAAAACATACATAAATTTTCTCAACTTCTTAATTTGCGAATATATATTTTGGTTATCCTTAATACATTTAACGACCACATTCGTGTGGCGGAACGTACGGTTATTAGAATAGTGATTTATGTTTTTGAGTATTTTTTACGTTAGCCATGCATTCCTTGATCGAGATATGGTTCCTGATGAAATTTATGTTATGTTATTCTTATTTTATAGGAACTGGCAGCAAATTGCGAGTGATCGTGATCGAGCTGACGTCACCGTGAGCTTAATCTCGGGTTCTGCATTCTCGCGCGTTACGGATGACAATTGTCTAAAGACACGTTTTGAAAGTCACACAAAGGACAGTGCAGAGCGAACTGTCATTTGTGGTCCATTGTAAATCATGTGCAGAATATCAAATTGATTCACACCGAACCACCAAATCTCCGAGACGAGAGGCTTATCCGTTTTCACCCAACATCTGTACACAATGTACAATAATCGCTTCAGAACGACACTGAATCATACTTTTTTGTAACCGATCGGATATGGAGTGATTTTTAGTGTTTATCTTTGAAATCTGAGTATTATTATATAAATTAACTACCTCTCAGATAACACCTTTATGGGTGGGATCTCAAATCCCAGATCCAAGAGACAATTAACAATTTACTAGCAGATAAGCAACTTACTTGTTTACTGCTAATTAAAATTATTCGACCTTTGTAAGTTAACTATCAAATTGAACAAAAATAACATGTAGATGATGTATAAGAATTGCGGAAAGACAAAAGTGCTATTATACCAGTATAATATGCATTTAAATAAAGACGGAATCGAATGAAACGTTAAAATTCAATAAGAAAGGTCAATAGCATAGATAAGAAAACATGACACATGTCATGTATGTTTTTCTTCCTCTTTATTAAGACAATATACACTTCATTTCAAATTGAATATATATTTACGCACTGTTGTTGAATATATAAAAAAGAAAACTTTTACGTAATCTTATCTGAGAGATATTAAAAACACGTTCGTTTTTGTGCTGCACGCGTCTCACAGACTTGGCCGTTTAAGCAAGCACTATACAGACATAATGATACTACGTCCGAAGCCACCACATCCAAAAAGTAATAGATAATAGACGGGGAAGTGCAATATTAGTTTGGTCCTGTAAAAATATACGCAGGATTATCACTTTTGTTTAGGAAAATTGTGTGAATTGTTTTCATCTTTAATTAATACGTAATAAATCTCTGCCGGAAACCGTCCCACAAGATGTTGCTTTGTTTTCTGTAGATTCAAATTCAGATTAGTTAAATGTGTGCTCCCTATAAACTGTTCAATAATCGGTTAAATTCTAATTAGAACCATCCAGATTCATCGAGGAGTTGGCGGCAGAACGAGTTTCGCGAACGTCCGCACCGGGCCGACGGCGCTGGCCATGGCGACAGATGCCACAACCCGCCGCAACCCTCGGATCCAGCCGGCCGCCTGGGATAATAATTTATGAGGACGGAATGCCGCGTCCTCCGTGAGTTGTCAAGGTCGCCTCAAGGACAGTCGCGCCTTTTTATATGGAGAAATTGCTTCCAGCCTGGCAGAGATCCGTCTCCGTCGATAATGGCGAGCGCAGACATTTTGTTTTTTCCACCGTCTTCGGAACTTCCATTACTCACTGAAATTTATGAGACTTTACCATAAATAAATGAACGCGCCACGTTTTGAGCCATGCCTCGGATAGGACTTCATATACATAAGTGCGTGTTGTGAAATGCATTCCGAAGTTTATTATACTATTGACGGTTATAGTGATTAACACCTCGGTTACGTTGCTGGAAAAATATTTGACTTTTCCTTTGTAGTTTTGTAATAAAATAACGCTACGGTATTCGGTATTCGTTACACTGCATGTTCCTTCGAATTGTTTTATTTGCTGCGCGGAATATAATAATTCTGTGCAGCAAAAGTAAAATAAAAATTAAACTCCTAAAATCAACTGAATATTTTGGGGATGGTTTTTATTTTACCAAAAACTTATGAAAAAAGTATATGTATGCCACGTGATGTGACTATGATCACAGCTTTATTACTAATACGCGTGCGCCGTACGATATCACAATACACGAAATAAAAAATTTAAATAAACACAATTTTGAGCGTGATTTACTTACATTATTCAAACTTAATTGGCGTAAAAAATATGTTTTAGCATAGTATATAATAAATATATATCTAATTTAATATCATCATAAAGAAAATAAAACTCTAAAAAGATTTGAGTTTTTTTTTGGGTCAAATTCTCAGCATTTCGAGTCAAATGCGTAGAACGTTTTGGCAGAATCTACTAAATGACGGTTATCACGAATTATGACATCCTTCCTTCATTAATATTTTTGCATGCGCGTGCGCCGAAACCAGGTTCACAATCAAATATAAAAAAATAAATAAATGAATCACGAATCACGATATTCCCATATATTCAATCACCGATAGTGAGTGTGACTCAAAGATATCAGTGATTGATTCACGATTCGTGATTTTGAACTCATCACTAGTTCAGGGCCAAGATACTTACACCAATGAAATACTTAAATTTTTCGGAGAAATTAGGGATATGTTTTTTTTTTTAGTATGATGCATGGAAAATTCTGTACACTGTTGAGCTTAGAGAATATTGATGATTTGATTGTATCAAAAAAATCATTTTGACAATTATCCCTCGGGACCAATTATATTTTATTCCTTCTCATTGTACGAGCACTTTGGGGAAGAGACAAAAGTATATATTTTACTTTGAGCTCTTTGTTCAGGATATTTATGACACAGCTGCATACATTTGGGTATTGAGATATGTTGGCAACTTACATATATCAAATATATGTGTAAGTTTCGAGCATACAATATATAATTTTAAAGATGAATGATGGATACTAAAATGGGAAATACAGTGGAATCCCGATTTTATACGCCAGGAGTTCACGTTTTCCCTCTATTTATGAGTAATTTCTGCAGTACCATGTCATTATAGTACATTACAAACCCTATTTTACGTTTAACTTTCCCGCAATTTACGTCTAAAATTTATTAAAATTCGTTTGGCCAGTTCGCTATTCGTTATAGAGGCAAGAGTGTGTTGGTCGTTTGCTTTACACATTTTTCATTCTCATAATACCTACATAATTTGTACCTTTCGTTGTTTTTAACAGCCTGAAATCAGCCAGAAAATTGCGTAGAAGGTAGTATAGACAACATTGATGGCTGGGAAAGAATTTATGAATAACCCTTACAGATTTACTTAGACGTTGACTCCAACGTTATTACATCGGATGTAGTGGAAATTGATGAAATAGTGGACGGTCACATAAACGAAAACTTGACAGAAGAAGAACCTTCCTACAAAGAAGAAGTGTCTGCTCATCCCATAAATTCACTTCCTACAGAGGACAATGCCATGAGATATATTGAAGGCTTCAAAGTATACTAATATTAATAATATACCACCAGAAACCTTTAATTTAAATTATAATATTGATAAAACTTTTTTAAAACAATGAAAAAACATGCAGCTAAAAATATTATTTTAATTTTCTATAAAAAATAAATAGATTTTTTTAATACTCCCAATTTACATTTTCTCTCTGTTTATTGGGGTTCCACTATAATTATTTGCACTATAAATGCTTTATGAAAGTGTTTAATTCGCATATGAGTTTACTTGATCGCTCATTTATTTTATTTTGTAATCAACTATTGTAGATCTTCGTGGCAGACCTCCAAATCCAGAGATGATTACAAATAATATAAGAATGCTATCGTTGTTTGGCGTGCACTATCAGGATTGTAAAAAATGAAAAAAATATTCATAAGAATTCAAATAATACCAAAAATTCTACTTCACGCCGCACTGGTGCATACATTGACCTAAATGCTCGTCATCAAACAGTGCAAACAATAACAAATTGCGAGTAAAACGAAAGGTCTATCTCATGGATTGGACCAACAATTCTTTAATTTTTTTTTTTTTTCAATTAGCGAACGGATCGATAGAATAATACAAAGTATTTACTTATTATTCTACATCCAGTAAATACGTATACATATCCACGATTGTATATTACAATTAAATATTGTTTATATAATCTTTTCTACAGCGTCTTCATAATTATATTAAGTTTATATCACGTAACATTTTATGATTCGCCATAGATTTTGAGGTTTTAAAAAAGACATTCGTGAATACCAAGTTCTAACTATAAAATTTTACAATTGCATATAAAGACGACTGATTTTAATAGGACTTGTACATCAGAATTTTTTTAAAGTTATATGTTAGCTGTATTCACCATTAAGCTATCTATTTCCATAGATACTAAACATAACCTCTAAATAGCATATAATCTCACAGAAAATGTCTAGTTTACACAATCTTGTACGAAATCTAAGCACTTCAGTATAAGCTACTTACATTGTAAGCTTATCAGAAAGCGTTCTTCAGCAACAAGTTTCAGCAAAACAGGAGTTAAATAATTACCCAGTGCCGGAGTTACGCACAGGCGGAACAGGCGCCCGCTTGTGGCGACCAAATCAAGGGAGCGGAAAATTGCAAAAGTAAATTCCAAGATGCAAAACGATAATAGTGTATAATAAATGTTATCTAGGAATAAAACAATTCAATAAACAACATTATAATTATTTTATAATGAAGCAGTAATTTGTAATCAACACTATTACCCAGAACGTATTTTAGTAAAAAAACCATCCTTGGCTAAGTTTCAAAATGCCGCCCATAACCTGTGTGGCACGCGGGTGATCGATTTGGGGTCGGCATGGGGTGGCTTTAATGTAAGTATTACAAAAATAGAATAACATAATTTACTTTGAAAAACGATAATACATAGTGTGTAAAAATTATCAAAACAATTAATTATTAATGTAATTAATATTCTTTATATTATATTTAGACGTTAAATAATATTTATATATATATATGTTGTATTTATTAATTATATTAATTGGACGGAAAAAAACGATCTTGCCTGTGGCGAAATCACGCCATTTCGCTGCGGGGGTAGGCAGAGAGAATAAAGCGCTGAGTATAATTCGATACGTAAACATAAATAATTAACAAATCACAATTTTAACATTATAAAACAAAATATTTAAAAATCTTTCAAGTTGCAAGTGAATAAAATATTAATACAAATGAAATTAATTAACTAGAAATACATAGTTTGTTTTTAGAAGAACGTAATATTATTATAGTGAAATTGCAGTTTTTCAGAACATATGTAGTTCTGTGATATTTTTAATACAAATTACATGTATCAATAAGAAGGTTTACTGGTTTGAGTCTGAGTGGCAATAAACATATTTTTTTTATAAATTGATTTTATCTGTATATATTTTTATTCAACATTTAATGTGTATTGGCAATATATAGGTTTATCGAAAACTATTTAGTTGCTACCGAAATAATAAATATTTTCTCGATAAATAGATTTTTTATCTTTCTAATTAATTAATTTAATTGGTATTAAAAATACTCCAGAACCATGTTATGGAAATGCAACTTCATTACAAAAGTGTGTTGTCTTTAAAAATAAATTATTAATCCTATAAAAGTGTATATATTAAACATACCTAATAATTATATGCTGGAGTACATGACTAGAAAATGAAAGTAGAATGAATTGTAGAAAACCTTTGAACGATACAGTGAGGAGCGAATAAATTAGAATCGAATGTATTATACATCTGTTTATGGTATAATTATGAAAGGGTTTTTGAGATGGTATATAGACGAGGCGACCATTGAAGACAACTGAAAAATAATATGTCCTCTAAAAATCTGACATGACCAGGTACACCAAATATTAGTGAACCGCCTGTGGTGGCCCTGCTCGCGTCCCACAGACATGGCCACAGGTATCCGCCAAATTGTAGACAACGATACTCCGCGATCGAACCAGTCCAAGAAGCCATAGAACTAACCACTCTTCTCCTGGCCAGCTTCGCGGACACATCTACTCGCACGCACCTCGGCACCGCCTTCAGTGAATTACAGTAATCTTATACTTTTTATAATGTAACAAACAAGTGTAAATTCAATCTGTAAATAAACGCAACTATCGTACAAGCACTGTTTGATTCATAGTACGCTCACTCTAGCCAAATACCAGACTCTATACTGGTAACTTTTATATACATACGGGAGAAGCGAGGAGATATAGGGCTCTCGATTCTCACCGAACAAATCCTTCTGACACAAATAATCCCTATTGGTGATCCTAAAGAGTCTACATAATCTTTAAAACTATCACCATAGGCCCTATAAGAAGAAAATGGATGAAAGTGGACAAAGTAAGAGTGATGTCAGGACATAATGACAGGACAGAACATGTACTCTCTGCCTGCAGGTAAATGACTTGATGTTATGTTAGTTAGCTATGAAAGTAGTTCTTAAACACACATACAAGCTTAAATATAATCAGGCCTATTCTCAAAATTGCAATATCGAAATGAAGGTGATTGTTACACCAACCCTCAAAAATAGACAGATAGTTTTGACAGATTATGGTACGTTTATCTCCCTCACTCTCTCACTCTCTCTCCCTCTCTCTCATTCAAATATAACACTATTTTTGAGGGTTGGTGTAACAATCACCTTCATTTAAATATTGCAATTTTGAGAATAGGCCTGAATATCATTCATATATATTTTTAAAAGATGTGTTAATATTTTAACTCAACTCAACTCGATACATCAATATTCAGTGATATATTAAGTTGTTCACTCTTTGTCGAACATAACTCGGAGAAGGTTACACTTCGGCGTTATTATATTACAACAGTTACTGTTGGTATTATTTATGGTGCGAGAAGGGTATCCAAAGGCAACATAACATATATTACCTGAGGTGGTGTTAAGCTTCAATTTTATTGCTCTTCGCTATTCAGTGATTCAATGCAGACCATGAAGCCTGGTTGGGGGCCTGGACCAATTTATTTTAAACAAAAGTAGATTTGTCAAGAAAACTCAGCATGATTCGTCCATAGATGGTTCGAGAAATCGTCATGCCAATAACGTAAGATGAGTCGGAGTAAGTGCGATATATAAATTATCGACATAAAATTTTAACTGTTCTCAAACTTCATAAGATTATGCTATGACTGAAACTTTGATAGACGGATCATTAACCGTTTCTTAATTAAAGTCTTTAAAAACGAGAATATAACCTCTTAGGATAGCTGATAAGTATTTTATGAAAATTCGACGAGTAGATGCACTTACCCCAAATTTGGGGTAAGAGCTTCTATTTGTATTATTTATGATAAATTGTTAAAATAATGAAAATGTCTTTACTGATCTGATTAATGACAATATGAATTAGTTATTTTGGTTCTTAATGACGGGTAAAACGTGCTAGGTTCTAAAAAAGTTCTAGTAATATTGTTTGTACGGGGGAAGTGCTACATATCAAAGTGATTGTTTTTGAAATTGGTTAATTATTAAAAAAAAATAATGGACCTGTCTACACATCACTAATTGAGAAAATTTACATTCAAAAACATATGAGGCACCATACCAATTACTGAGTAGATGCACTTCCCCCACGGCTTAAAATTTATGGGATAAGCGTATCTGGTCTTCTAAATCGTAATCCGCGAAAACAATCACAAAACTAATATTCACAAACTACAACTCAAAATTAAGGTACTCACCTAATATCAGCGTACTGGCACAATAGATTATTGAGATAAACGAAATGTTGAAAAGGCATACACAACTCGCTAGTTGACATCAAACAACTGTCATAATTTGAAATGGTATTACGAGCAAACTAATGTTTGGATTTGTACCGTCTCTGAAATGTCTCTTCAAATATTGATTTATAACATTTCTTAATAGATTGCGGAACTAAAATCTAATTTTAAACGTAATTAGTAGACGTAGATGCACTTACCCCTATTCACATTACAGAAATATTCCCATATTGTATTTAATTTGCAAAAAACAATAATTGAAGTCTCTAGTGAATTTAATTTTTGTTCGATTCAATATACAATCTGTGAAAAGTATTATAATGTCTAACCAATAAATAAATTGATATACAGAAAATAGGTAAAATATTGTGATGTTGAGATATTTAAAATGATAAATACAGTTAACCTATTCGCTCGGGTTGTACGTTGTAGAGAAATGAGCAAATACGAAATCGCGAATACTGAGCTATGGTGAATGCACCTGGCGGAGCAACATAAAACCACCACTGACCATGCGTGACGTCAGCCACATGTTGTAACACGCCACTGGCGAGCCGCGCGTTCTACGCCAGGTCGCTATTCTTCTTCCATTTCTGAGCTGATTAACAGCGTTTGGCTCAGTCCTCTGTAATAGCGTTTCACCGCATAAATTATCCGCGTAATTATTGTAATCGTAAGTGTTTTCTACGTGAGTATTGTTGATTTCATTGTGACCACAGTCATGAATGTATTTCTTTCTACCGAGTTAACCAAGGTGAATGTCAATATAAGCGAACAGAAATTATAAACTGACTTGGGGGCGAATTACAATTCACATAATTAATCTTTATTATTCAATTTATCTATACAAACGCTCACATATCCCTCCCACTGCCCAAAAAATAAAAACTATTTTTAACTTACATTTTTTTAGGCTTCTCGGTTGGAGGTGTAATATGTATGTACGTCATTGTGGGTATTTAATATGTTTGTAGACATCAATGACGAAGACAGATGTAGAAAAAATACATATTGTCTGAAACATTTAATGCTTCTTTTTAAATTTTGTATATATGTACGTTATATTATATAAATACTAATAATGCAATATAATGATAAAATTATCAGGAAAATCTATCAATACCATTTACGTGTTTTTTAGATTTGCCAACATACTAATGATATTAATATTAGATTTAACAACGACGCAATCATTATTGATAAGCTATTAACGTGCACTATTTAATATTTAGATACTTATATAATATTATTTTAACAATGAACAAGTCAACGTATTTTCCATGTACGCTTTTGTAAATTGAAGAGTGATTTTTCAATATGGCCTAAGTCATGCAAAAAACATGTTTATTTTTAATGAAGCAGTTGTTTTCGTGATTTAAAGCTGTTCATTTTGAAAACATTTATCAACGAAAAAAACGATAAGCTTCTTAATTTGTGTTGCACGATAAAAAATATTTATTTTCTGATTAGCCTCAGTTTTAGGTTAAATGTTAAAAAAATGACAATATTTAATAAATTACCTTATGTACATAATGTAGATTTTTTTATAAATATTATTCTAATGTTTATATTAAATCTAAATGATTAAGTGAATATCATAAATAAAATTCTATTTAAATCCAACAAAAAATTGTAATTGAATTAATATTGATTATCGTATAAAAATCTGAATTAATAATTAATGAAATGTCACGAATCTATTATACATATTTGGTCAACTAACATCGAAAAAATTGTTGGGAAAAGCTATTCGCAAGCTATAAGGAGCTGAGAATAGAATAAAAAAGTTGTGGAAGCAACACAACACGTAGGTCGGCAGAAGAAGACGATTAAAAAGTAATTTTTATTTTTCTTAAAAGCGATTTTAAATTCACAATAACAAATCCCCTGTAATTTAAGAATCAGGTTTAATATCTTAGGATGGGAAAAGGGCTATAGTTTGTCAGTTTTAAAAGGTAAAATTATTTTCATTAAATTATATAAATTTAGAAAGGTTAAAAATGCCCGAAGCTTATTACCAAAAAATATATATTTATGATCTCTAAGCGCTACTAGCGTTTATATAATATTAAATATATAATGTTTGTTTGAACAAGGGGTTGGGGAAACGGGATGTAGGAAGAATGGCAATTATTTGGTACATGAGGGGGACAGGATTAAGGAATAGAGAAACTCAGGACCAACCAAACACCAGGAAGAAACACGACCCACCTGAGAGTTGCTCCTTTAAATATCTGCATTTTCTTCTTCGTACTCCGTTGTTTCGTACGAAGTACTTTTGAATACACACTTTCGTGATAGCGCGAAGTATCATACAACAAACACTATGCACAATAGCAAGATGAAAACACTAATCGGTACACACGGCAGCGAGAAACCGATTACACACAATAGTCAGAACGTCAATTTCATGGCAGTCCAATGCACTACGATCAACTCCGAACGTCAAACTTTAATTCACCGTCAATTTATCATTCCCACACGGCAGGAAGATAACTTACAGAGTCTTCACAATCTAACGCATTCAATGGTAAACACTAACGTTTACTCAAACTTCAACTTTCACCTATTACCATAGAGATCACCATAGTAAATAGTTGTGTTAATGAAATGGGGACATTATTTTACATGCGTTTATAATTATATGTAATTTTATATAAAAAGAAAAAAGATAAATACGTCTGAAACAATTATAAAAAAAAGTATTATTTCTTCGTTTCAAAAAGAATTGTACGTGATGGCTGCAATTAGGGTTAATATGTGTCTTTATTCTTCATATTAAAGTTAGTTGTATATGTTTCAGAGGTAATCGAAGATTCTAAGGCTCCGGTACATTATCATCGGTTTGCTAATTCGATTAGCATTACACTTCATCATTTCATTTATTATAACTATTAAATTATCATTTACGTAATGTAGTCCATTTATGCTTTGAACACAAATAAATAAAACAATACTTCATTTTATTCTATCTAATTCATCATAATAAATGGTATCCTATATATATAATTTCGACATATTCGTCCGCCCGTTCATACAGGAATATAAAGAAAACAAATTGATATATAACCCACATGCAGTTGTCAGAAGAGTGCCAATATAAAAATATAATGAAAATTTGTACTCTGGCCAAATTTTAAAAGAGAGAATGGGTTGGGTAAAGTTCTAAAACTGGGCCATTTCTCAAGAACATATACCACAGTAACTCGGAAATAAGTGTGATTTGTAAATAGCGACTTTCTGCTTACCCAGAACTGTTTTATGGGCAAAAGCTTTCATATCGGTCCAACTCAATCGCTCCAAGTTGAAATTCTTTCTCTACACTAATCAATTGCAGAAATGCATCAGGGCCTGGTGAGTAACTGTCACTGTCCGAAAATAGTGACAAATCGCTTAATTAAATAATATGATAACGTTATTAATAAAATAAAAAACAAATATTCATCGCGATACACATGCCCTAACGAACTCTCGTATATTGCGTCCGCTACGTATTAGGTCATCCTCAATTCTTCCAAACCCTCAAGCAATTCTACTCTCGAATCTCTCAACATTTTACTCCTCTAAAAGATATGCGTCTGCCACAAATGAATTCTGCCCGTATTGACATATGAACCATAAACGTGGATACAATAAATTGTGTCAAAACTGGCAAATATGCAAAGAGCCATGGAAATAGCAATAATGGGAATCTCTTGGAGAGACAGAAACACCGAAGGTGAGAAGAAATTATAAGAATGCTTTGAATTTCCGACATTGTGCGAACTGTCGAGAAACTGAAGTGGGGCTACGACGGACACGTGATCAGACTATCCGATGAATGGTCGAACAGTGAAATTCTGCAGTGGCGTCCATGGTTGGGCAAGATAATTGGGGGCCGACCCAAGATGCTTTGGACTTACGACATTAAGAAGATCAGTGGCTTGTATTGGAGCCGCGCAGACTGGGGATTTTGGAAAGCTACGAGGGAGGGATGCCAACAGTGGACGGAGGCAGGCTAAAAATATGTAATTAGTACGTCGCATGGCAATACGAAACAATTTAGATTTGCTCTACATTCTATCAGTGTATGGCACGCGTATCCCTAGAGACACGCGAAGGGGTTTCATTTAACTCTTTGGTAACATAGTGATTGGTAAACACTGTAATCCATCACATGAAAGTGTGCGGATATCGAAATTATTGTCATCATAATATTAAGAACATTAATTTGCTATTGTATTTAATTTTCGTGAATTTAAACAAATGTCATAACTTATTATTTTTCATATATTATAGCCATTTAACTAATTATTATAAATAACCAAATCTTCTTTGCAAATAGTTACCTTTTAAATTTATTTTCAAATTAGTTCTTACTTATTTACCACTTTATTGTTTTATTTTTATCTATGCTTGTATTTTTAATATCAGTATACATTGTTTCCTGAAGAAGATATCATAGGTATCTAAACATGTAGAATAATCAATAAATAGTAATTTAAATAAAGTATTTTGTCTAATCATTTATTATTTTTCCATTATATTGGGATATTTCTGGTACTTAATATGCAGTCATACAAATTTACGAAATCAAAGTGACTTAAAAATCTTAGTTTTACAAGAAACAGTGAAGTAAAACTATTAGAATGCATGTCAATAGTTTGGTGTGTATTGTAATATATTTTTATGCGGAGCAGAATGACTAACTGGTGTAAAACCGTCAAATCTCTGAAACGCGAGAGAAAAGTATCATGTACGGACACCCTTATAAAGTACATTTATAAAAATTTTCACTCTCGTATCAGAGATTTTTTAATAATATGTCAGTTGCTTCATTCTACTCATAAATAAATCCCTCGTTTCTAATTCTATAGCCTTCGAGACGAGTTATACTTATTTGTTACAAGCGACTGGTATTTTGTTATTAGTAGTGATCCCGTAAATTTGTTAAATGTGGACGTAATTTTATTGCACGTTAAGTAAAGTAGATTTATGTATAGAAAACGTGTCCTAACGACCTAAATGTAATGGGAGACATCGATCGCACATCGAGCATACGATGTTACGTCAAGAATTTTGTAATTTTTTTGAAATATTTCCGCCGGAAATAGCCATTCAACTCAATAAAATAAATAACCAATGGGTGTGAATCATGAAAAAAAAACATTAATATTATGTTTGATGTCTTTGAATCACCAAGTGTTGGCCAATTACCACGCAGATTTGAAGTTTTTGTATACACGATTGTTAGATGTGCAAACAAAATAATATTATTTATATATATACCTACTCGTATGTACAAATTCACATTTTCCAGAAGGAAAGGTCTTAAATTGTTTAGTGTTTCTTAATACTTTTTTTTTAGTATTACAGGTACACAGTTTTTTGATTTGAAAAATAGTAGTAATAATAAATGTATCAACTATACACAATAGGTTATTTGTCGTAATCGTAATTAGTTGCAGAGTGGAATGGTAACACGTTTTTCAGGATAGGAAGAGGTTCAGGTTCAAATCCCGGTAGCAACCAAATTTTATTTCGATAAATGGATTTTTTCTGTATATCTTTCTAATTGGTTCTTTTAATTTGTATTATTAATTAATTATTCGGTCTCCTCAAAAGGTCGTTGAGGGAACCCTGGCTGGAACTCGACCATCAGGCTGCCCAAGAATGAGGTGGGCGGTTACAGTGAAGAGGGACTGGAAGATTTTGCTCGAGACGGAAATGTCTGTCTGCAGTTGGACCTGGATAGTCCATACCGCGCGTACTGCCTAATTTGTATTAACTAAAATCTGTAACAAAATCGTAAATCAGGTACCTGAATAGTTATTAAAGTATATTAGTTACGTGACGTATTCAATTATTTTTTATCATTTAAATATTATATATAATTATACATATCAAATAGGTGTACGCATATACATATATAGATAGACACTATTAAATTATTATATTAATATAAACAATATTAAAGTATTTTCTTTTAATAAAACTTATCTTTTGCATTCATTTCAGATTCATTTTAAATATATTCAATTTCTCCTCCTTTCTTATGTTTTCTGGCATTTCATCAAAAATATTTATTACACTATACATCATCCGATGTATGCATTGATCCGAGTATATCTCTTTTTTCTGAGTATTATTCTCAAAGTTTTATTTTGCAACACTTGTTGCATTTCTTCTTCCTTAGCAAAAAACAAAATGCTGCTGCAGTAGTTGAGGAATAATAACTGAGTTATATACTATTTTACAATACTCAGTACTAATAAATCAACTGATGCTTCCCAGAAGTGAGATTTTCTTAGCAATCTTTTTAGTCACGTGTCTTGTATTTTGCGATAAATTCAATTTTTAATCTATTATGACTCCCAAATATTTTATTTCAGTCATTTCCTTCAGACTTTCACCATCTATGATAATTGTTGGCGTTATTGGTATTCTTTTATTTCCAATGTTCATGAATTTAGTTTTGTTTATATTTAGTATTAGTTTTTTTTTTTTTAGACATATTGCTATATTGTTTAAGTTGTAGTTTAATTCATTCAGTATAATTGCATAATTGTCTCCCGCGATATATATGAGTGCATCGTCGTATAAGAATACACTGTTTTAAGTACCTACCTAATTAAAATCAAATCAAATTAATAAATAAACATACACATTTAGAACTACCACTCAGAAGTACAGATATATCTCGAAGACATATTTTAATTATTTATTAAGTTATACCTACAACAGTACACATAATTGTGATTAATTTACACGCGTATATGTGATATAAATATTACAACATGTATATTTTAAAGCTGTTTGCATATATGAGTACGAACGTATGTTGGTATATATGTACACCAACAAGATACAAATTTATAGCTACAGGGGAAATATAAACAAAAAACATAATTTTATTCCTGCATCATAAGAAGCTTAGGCGATCATGAAAGAGATACGCCTTGTGTTTATTATTGCTGACATTCTGCATAGTAATGATCTTAATTGTCCCTTGGCCATTCGGCAGATGTGTACGGTGAACACAGAATGCATCAAAGCACACGGCACAAGTGAAGTATAAATTGAAAATTTAATATTAATAATACACAAAGACGCAGTTGGCACTCTTGAGGGTTCTGACATATGGTGTGCTTGTAACCCGATACCGAGGTTGCTGGGTTACCCTAAGGATGTCGTATTGACTCCGGCCAAATGTTGAACAGTCCTGGACTTGATATTTTCGATTTCATACTACATTTCTGGCATACATGTATACTAATTATTTAATCATAGAAATAGATAATTATTTATTATTTTTAATTTGGCTACATAAAATTGATGCTATTATTGTCTACTGAAGATCTTACAAAATACTTATAATGTACCAAATGAGCTTCTGTTTCGGGAAAGATATAATCAAATACTTATTTAATGTATTCATTATAAAGATATACATAAAAAAACAATTTTATTGAAAAATATTGTTGTAGCGCTAATGAGATTCGAGCCTGCATCTCTTTTCCAATCCGGGGAAGGTGCATTACCAACTATGCTACAGAGACCTGTTTTAACTGTTACACTTTTTCAAATTAATACATCTGTCGTTCCATTATTTGAAAGCCATCTATAAAAATATTGTCGCTGTATCATAGTTGGTAATGCACCTTCCCCGGATTGGAAAAGAGATTCAGGTTCGAATCCCAGTAGCGCAACAACAATATTTTTCGATAAAACTGATGTTATATGTATATCTTTAAATGAATACATATTAATTAGTATTTAAAATATTACACTTATGTTCTGAATAATTACAACTTCACAATAAGAATGTGTTCTTAATAATAAATATATAATTCAATGGGTTGAATAGATTTAAAAAAAAGTTATAGACTAATTCATTAAATATAGCGAAAGTGTCAAATGTTGACAGTTTCAATGGAAATTGCAAAGTATGGCCTAAATCAAAAATTCATAAATCCAAGTATGCCGTAATTATAAAAAAATGACCATAGCCATAACTTCAATTTGGTTTAATTTGAAATAAATTACTAATTTACTTAATTATACTATTCCTACACCTATTTGAAATCAAAATAATTAAGTAGACATCTTAAATAATATATTTTAATATAACACAAACAATTAATTCAATGCATGTTTTAAATATGCAACTCTACGAATTCTTTCCATATTACTGAAATTGCAAAAATTCAGAATCAAAAGAGCCCGTTGTACATATAATTTTATTAAAATAATGTAAGATCCTTTGATTATATTATAATATTTAACGTAAGTTCGTCACTGTAAATGTGTACAATTATTGAATTAATAGTTTAAAGAAATACGAAATATAAATAATAAAATATCTTTGTTTTGACGTCTATTAGGATTAATATGACATAGAAACAGTAATTAACATAATATTAAAAGTATTTTTCTTAAAAATATGCTCAATTAATTTTATTTGGTTTTAGTAGATTTATTATAATTAGTAATGAAGCAACACAGGTTCACATACATATGGTATTCAAAATACTTATACTATTTTTATAACTTTAAACACCTTCCGTAAAAACACGGAAGAACTAAAAAGTAATTCAATAGATATTCATACCAAGGTTGTTTTTTTAGAGGTATAGAACTTTAAAATTAAATAAATTTAAATTAAATTTTTAGATAATTTTATGCCATTAGTGGTAAAATTTGATTTAGCGCATATGGGCGCCGCGAATAGTTCGAATAAAGCGCAATCTGGAAGTCCAATTTTCGATCACTTTTTGGAGTAGGTGGGACCGTATATCGACAATATTGCGACGGATGTTGGCTTCTAAGTCGTCTATCGTCTCTGGTTCATCGGCGAAGACTAGTTACTTCACACATTCTTACAGAAAGAAATCTAAAGGTGTTGAATCACACGATCTTGGAGGCTAGTTACGCGAAATTATGCGCTAGTCGAATGTTTTCTTCAATAAATTGACTGTAGCGTACGCTGTGTGTTATGTTTCGCCGTCTTGTTGAAACCACAGATTTTCCACATTAGTGCCTTTTAATTGGGGTATGAATAAGTCAGTAATATTGGATCTATAGTGCTCTCCATTGACTGTAACATTCTGGCCAACATAATTTATGAATAAATATGAACTAATGATTCCACCAGCTCATAAAGCACACCACACAGTGACTTTTTGTGGATGTAATGACGTCTCAATAATGATTTGTAGATTATCTTCACTTCAAATGCGGCAATTTTTCTTGGCTTGTTGACGTAGCCATTCAACCAAAAACGAGCCTCATTGCTGAAAAAAAATTTGTGGTGAAAATGAGGATCAAGAGCAATCTCATTTTCGGCCCATTCACCGAACTTAAGACGCACACGATGGTCGAGCGACTTCAATTCTTGCACGAGCTGGATCTTGTAAGCTCGTAAACTAAGATACTTCGGCAAAATATTTAATAAAGTGGATGGCGAATCGACTCATTCAGGTCCTCCTCAATACTACGTTCCACTGCAACAACAGCTTTTTCAGTGCGCACATACGATACACATATTATCAGTATGCGTGGTGCGAAAAAAACCCATGGTTATTCGAATTATTTGCTCGGATGGACGATTATGTCGACCATAAAATAAACGTAGCGCACGGTAAGTTTCGCGAACTGAACCACGATTTTCGAAATAAATTTTCACGATTTGCAGGTGTTGTTCTGACGTAAGTCTATTCATTACAAACCAAACTGAGCCCAAATCAGCTGTCAGCTGTCAAATTGGCTATCTTTGGAAAAAGTGTTGCCAATTCGAAAAATAAACCACTAAAAAAAACGCCCTTTATTATACAGAACTACATAATTTTACATCAATAAATAAAATAAATTTAAAATTATTTAATTATTAATAAATATTATACGACTAGCTAACTAGAATTATTTTACACATTAATGGGTATTACTACTATTAAACTCTTTTCTAATATAGCATATTTTATTAAATATATTACAATTTGAAGACATCAAAGATATTGTGGGATCCATAAATCTTCCCAAATCACGATTACTTGAAAATTGGTGTAATAAACTATATAAGTAGTAAATATTTTATGATTAATTGCACATTAAGACAAGATGCTGTCAAATACGATGCTGACAGGTTGGAATATCTAAGTTTGTTCAATAATCATTTATGTAAACATGATCTCAGTTTTTTCTTGAATGTCATTAAGTGAGGTAACTTGATACGTAAGAATATCATATGTACAACTAATTTCAGAGAGGGCAATGCAGAATGTACTGGCAGAAAAGCAATCTGCAATAGCGGACTGCTTTATGGAGCTAGAATCTGCGGGCGGGTATTGTGGCCGCGAAGCGGCCTATAGTGACCGTTACGCGGCCCGTGATATCCATTGTGCGGCCAGGACTTCCATAGAATATATATTTCATCTAAAGGAATATAATAAGGATGCACAATGCGCTATTGTTAAAGCAATATAATAAGAGATTTCCGTAGAAAAATTGATTTTATGCAACTTTATGCGTAGCGTAGCGGCCACTGTCGGCTGCAAAGCGGCCATAATAGCCACCCGTAGGGCCCAGAAGCAAGCTAAGCTTGTATTTAAAAATATGGAAATAACCCCGGTCAACTAAAAAATTGCGTTATACCTTTTAGTGATGGTTAAACCGGTATTTAAATCGTTATTGTGACTGTGATTATGTTCGATTGTAACTATGATTGGTAACTCATTATTCGTATTTCTTCGAGCAATCACTGCTATACTAAAAACTGAACATCCATCATCTGCTGCATCCACGCCTTCTTAGAGTATTTGTACCTACATGGTAAGACTTTGCTCTCGTATCTTGGAGGTTTGGCGGTAATGGGCGATCAATCTGATCAGTCGACTATTCTCATCTGCGCACATAATTCAATAAACAATGAATGAGAGCTTGCTCCGTGCTTAATCCTGTAGCGCCCATTCAACGAATCGGGTTTCGAGTCAAATCTCATCCATGTACGCCTATCCGTATTAACACTTGTCTTTGAGTATTTTATTTCGTCATTCGCACTAGATTTATGCATAAAGTTGTATTTTTTTTCAGGTTATATCAACGACCTTATTGATTTTTAATAATCTGATTTCATTTACTCTCGGTCTATTTTTGTTCACCTGAAATTAGTTAAAATTTTCCTACGTTACGTTAGTTATTTATCTATTTTAATATTTTTATGTCACGAAGATAAATTCAATAATCTATTAAAAAGCAATTCAAATCTTTAAATGCAACATACTTGCGATAAAATAAAGAAATATTTAATTTTTAAAATAGTAAAACAAATATTTGAAATTGAAATATGTATCTATAAGATAATCAGTAGTATGATGACATAGGAATTCACGTTTTTTTTTACTAGAATGTAGTCTTCCACTCAGAAAAAAAAGAACAAAAAAATATTAATATCCTACCAAAATACCACGCCAATGATGACATCAAATTGTTTTTTTTTATAATCCTAATTTATTTAATAATTAACGTAAATTCAATAATTTATATATGATTTGTATATATAAATTATATACATTTATGCAATGTCTCTGTTGGCAATTACATAAAAAATAAATTTAAAAAAATCATTCCTAGTGATTATGCCTTCTTCAAAACACAAAAAGTCACTGACTAGTTTAAGTATTCACTGTTCACACGCACGCCGCTTTCAATCACCGCGGAGTACTTCTCAAACGCCGTCATGTTAGATTTGGCCACATTCGTTCGCAGTCCACATTCCAAACAGGTATCTTGCATCTTACTTACCAACACTTGTAAGTCATCCTCACACTTAGCCAGAAGCACTGCATCATCAGCTCACATTAAAGCATTATGTAAAAAAGACGCAAAAATACTTTCAATTAAAAATGTATAATATTATAACACTATTGATCGACGAGCCGATTATTGCAATATATGTACATTAATAGTACAACTAGATCAATAACCTACGAGGAAAAAAAAAATCTCTAATATCGTAAAAATGTTAATGTAATGTGATTAAATAATATAGGTAATTATATTATATAAATGTTTGAAATAAGTAGATGAGTTTGTGTATTTGGGAAGTATGTATGATAGAAACGGAAAGGTTGAGAATGATATTAAAAGGAGGGTGACTGCAGGGAATAAAGTCAACAGCGCTTTGAATGGACTTATATCTAACGAGAATTTGTCAACCGAGACAAGACCAGCGGTGCATATTGGAGTCCCGGTACCGACACTGATGTATGAAAGTGAGGCCTGGAGCTGGCAGAAGAGGAACGAAAGTAGACTGAATGCAGTGGAAATTAAATCACTTAGGCGTATATGTGGCAAATCTATTTATGATAGATTAAAGAATGAAGAAATAAAGAAAGAGTGTAAAGCAGATGTTGGCAGATGAGTTTGATTAAGAAAAGATCACTCATGGAACGGATGAATGAGGAGATAATGGTAAGAAAGATATACGACGCAAGTGTTGATGGCACCAGACATAGACGACGTTCGCGGAAGACTTGGCACGACCAGGTAAACCAGATAATGGAGTATGGTTCTGTTAAGATGTATGAATGTGGATGAGGCGAGAATTGTGTGTCAGGACAGAGGAGTTTGGCGCTCTATCCTTTTTGACTACTCCCCGCGGAGAAACGGCGTGATGGTAAGTAAGTAAGGTAATTATATTTATGATTTAAGATTCTTAGTCTATAAGTGGTAATGCAATTTATGAACATTGAAAAAATGTAATTGTTGTGTATAACTATAATTATACTACATATGTTACTAGACAAAAACAAAAAAATATAGTATAATTTGTATGCATTCGATTGCATACAAATTACACTCGCATTATTCAAAATACGATTCCTTATTAAAGTCGATATCATGAACTAGAGGGCATATAATTATTATCATTGTCATTAGGTATTCAATGAATGAATTTATTGTACACGTTTATTTAAAGACATTTCAAATTTGCATTAACTTTTTTGTCTTGAAGTAGTGCAGTACCTCAGGTCAGTTACTCGATATAAAAAATATTTTAGAAAAATATTACATTGTGGATACCTAGACATGCTTTTGTGCACTTTTTCGGCCGTTCCTCCAATGTTTTAAAAATAATTTGTGTAATTGTGCGCTTTTTATGCATTTGATATATTTTTCATATTAGTTAAAATAAAATTGATGTAATTGAATTAAAAAAGCCTTAAATCCAAATCCAAAGAAGTTTCAACGAAATAAGTAGAACTGCACACGTATGCGACGCGACATGCTTTGTCGGACGAGAAACGGATAAAACAATCTTGCAGATATTTATTTTAACTTACTTTGGTGACTGTTAATACTAAATATCCTTTAAAAAATATTAAGTTTTAATTTTTAAAAGTAAACGCTTTGATTATTAATTAATAATAAAAACAATATTAATCAATATGTATTCCGGTATCTCTTTTCTTTAAAAAACGCTGTGTGTTCATAAATATTTATTATACTACTTTTTTGTTTAGCATTATGCAATTCATAAATAATGAACGAATAATGAATTAAATTAGTATCTTAGAAACAGATATTAAGACGAGTACAATATACATATCGCACACCTATATCAAAACTAAGAACTTAAATTGTCATTGTTTAGTAGACAAAAAAAAAAAACATTTTTCTCCATTTTTTGTTACTAAAGTTATGAAACTAAATAACATTTTAGGTCATAAATGTAACCTAAAATGACATTATTAGATAACTGGGGCTAAGTTAGTTGCGTATATGACAGCGTATCCGAATACAATAACAACTCAAAATTCTTGTTTTTTTTAGTTGCCTTAGTTTTGATCTAGGTGTGCGATATGTAGGTATATCGTAAAATAATTTAGACAAAATTCTACAAGACCAAAGCAATAGTTGATGGGATTTTCAATATATATAGTTATTATTGAATGACAAGAATATAAACATTTTTAAGGTGAGTTACGAGAGATTGATATGGATGGTCATCGGTGGTGACGCAGATAAGGTGAAGGTCACTCGATAATGAATTAGCGGCTCTCTATCCTCGCCACATGCCACAACGGAGACACGGCATGATAGTATGTGCGAGCACAATAAAACAGGCCCCCCCTCCTAGACCCGCCTATAACATGATCAAGTTTCGTGTCTTGACCACCACGGGTTCAAGGTTGGTTGCAATTCTTGATCCAACCAAACACCAAACACGTAAGGCCTCATCTGGAACATGACCAAGCTTACCTTCCCACGAGGTGACAGTTCTTCAAAAAGTCTGCTTATCTGTGTAGTGAAAAAATATATTCTGAGATTGTATTTTACGCTTTTAATGTGGTGGATTGAATTTATAATTTTTCATCCGAAGATGACTTCTTTAGCTTTGATATAATGTGTAGACTGGGGCTATCACTACTGCCATCTATAATAATTTTATTCTTTTAACGCAAGAAAAATTCTTGTTTTAATGCTAGAAAAATAACACAGATGGCTTCACTCCCATAATATAAAAGTAAAAAGTTTAAAATATTTATATATTTGATTTGGAATTTTTTATCGTTCAAGTAACTGACTATAAAAGTGTAAGATTACATATTTTATTCTATAACGACGCTTTCAAAAATGTGCATTGCCATCTATCTTCAAAGCGCCGAACCAAAGTCCGACCTTAATACCGACCTCATATCGAAGATTTGAAACGAACATGTTACATTGTCATTTAGTAAGAAAATATGAAAACAGATGTCTCTTTAATAAGCATCGGTGATTTTTATCAAAAATATTTCATTAGCGGATAATACAAAAGTAATGCTTGCGCGAATACACTATCTGATCTATAAAGTACACATTTATAAAACATATAAATGATTTAATTTTTACAGTTATTGTGAAAATAATCAAATAACGTTACAATTAATGATTCCACATAGAATAATCAAGAAAATGTACGATTTACGGTAAATAAATAACTATGGCTGATATTGTTCAGTTAAACGAAGGTAACGGGTTCTAATCTCGTTGGCAGTTCAGTTTTTTTTTTCGTAAGAGTGGTTTGAGTTTTGCATTTTCAGAGATATCATCCATGTCCGGGCCTTCATGACTGAGAATCGCGATTTCCATGAACTCCCGTCCTCTTGACTATGCTCCTCCACTTTTCTTGACATCGTGCAGATCACCAGAGAAGTGCCTGTTACCTTTTCCACTTGATTGGTCCAATGGGTGGGGAATTTTCCTCTTCCTCTTCGTTCTTCGACGAGGCCCACTACAGCAAGTTTCTCCAAGCTATCTTCCCTTCTCGCAAGATGCCCAAAATTGAAGGATTTGTCTCAGTCTGCAGGTTGATAGTCTGTCCTTGACCTTCACATCCTGCAGAATGAAGACATTCGTGCATTTCGCCGTCCATGGTGCGTGTAATATGTGTCTCCAGCACCACATCTCAAAGACATAAACCCGTCTTCTCTCCATTGCCTTTAGGGTCCATGATTCCCATGATTACCTACTGTGTTTTAAATACTATTTTATTTTGCAAAATTACTTTGAGCCCTCATTTTATATTAATATTTATACAAAATACTTTGTTTAAACCACAATTTAGTAATTATTCTACATGTTTAGATACCTATGGTATCTTCTTCGGGAAACAATGTATACTGAAATTAAACAATATAAAAAATCTAAAAATCTACGCTTACATTTTTTAATTTCAGTATACATTGTTTCCTGAAGAAGATACCATAGGAATCGAAACATGTAGAATAATTAATAAATAGTGGTTTAAACGAAGTATTTTGTATAATTATTACTATTTTAATTTATCGATCTCTATATATGATGAGTAATACGTAGGTAAGTATATGAAAAAATGCTTTAAAATAGGTTAAATTAATTTGTAATTGTTAACTAGTTTTCATGGTTTGTAGATAAGAACAAATAAGAAATAGCTAAACCTAATTTAAATGCTATTAACTAATATGATAACATTAAAAAATGATGTAGATCATATATTGTAACAATAATTTATAAGGCCATACATAAATTCATCGTTTAACATCAAAACCGAGGATTTTAAAAATAATTAATTACCTAGCTAATTTTTAAAAGATCGTTAGGTTAGAAATATTAATTTGCTTGCATCAAAATTTTATTTCGACTTGATATGTTATTATATTAAAATTAACTAAAGCATAAAATATAAGAATACGCCTCTACTAGTCTGCAACGGATTACTCCTCATCAATTGTTGACGCGAAGAATGTATAAGACTTTGTTTATGTAATCATGCCACCTCATTTTGATTTTAATTTTATTCTTCGTCTAAATATCGAGCAGCCATTTTGTGGCTTGGGCATTCTGCCTTTCTACTTTGATGAATGTTGTGACTTTCGGGTCATCATACAGAACGTCAAGTTCCAGGTTATAACGCCTGTTTTTTTTTTTGACAGCTCTGAAAGGTGTCCTGAGTATTATTCTTTCAAATACATCAAGTGCTGCTTCATTTTTCTTCGTTGAGTCCAGATTTCTGATGGGTAGGTAAGCCCCGAACTTAGAGTTTTGTACACCATTTGTTTTTCATGACATGTTTGACTTTAACTATTTTTAAGCCAAAGTAGCAAAATGTTAATAATATCGCGTAAGTATATAAAGTGGACATTAGACAAGTATATAAAGTGGACATTGGACATTAGACAAAAACAAAAACTAGATTGTAATTAAAAAATCGACTTAAAATGTTTTTTATTTAAATAAATGACTGAGTAGATACTTTATCGTTCAGCAGAGTTAATATTGGACGAAACTAACTTAGAGATAATTGGTAAGATTTAAAAAGTTTACATTAATTTAGAAAAGTCCTCCTGAAACCCCCAAATTGGAATATAAATAAATATGGTTACAGTCTGCATATCAGCCTCCTTCCTTCTAGAGACAGTGACGTCCCTAGATTAAGTACCGCTCTTACACAAATTTCAGGATGCCGCCCCTACTATTGTTAATTTACTCCTAACCTATTCATTACCTTCCTGGGGAAAAATGCAATGCTGCCGCTTTTGCAAAAAAATTTCAGCAACGTTTTATGGGCCCTTTGATATTTTCCCAACATATTTTTTGTGGGATTAAAGTGATCTTTAACATTTATTTTCTGCTAGATTACATGCGGGACAAGAATTGTAATATTTTGAAAATAACTAATTCCGCCACCATTTTGCCGCCTCTTAGAATTTGCCGCCCTTAGACACCTTCTTACTTACCTACGCCTATGGGACGTTCCTGTTTAGAGATGCAGAATCTAGATTTATGATACAAATTAAAATGTATTAATTAGAAAGATATACATTTTAATTTGTATTAAAAATATCACAGACCTATGTTCTGAATAATTACAACTTTCCAAAAATAATGTGTTTTCCTTAGTAATAGATTTATATCGCCTCAACACTGGCCCCACCAACCAAAAACAATATCAAAACACAAGGTGAACTATAAACAGCAACATGAGCAGATAAAGCAGATGCTTTAGATTAAGCTATCGTTAGACCCGACAAGACTGAGCGTACACAAAGTCACGAATGCCTAACAGTAGTCTAACGCAATATTCAGTTAGAAATTTTGGATTTTAAATAATGTTTTTAGACCTTATTTTTAAAAATTATTTCCTTTTTTCTTTTCGCTTTCTCAGTGATTCGGGGACCATCTGGAATGCGGCACTAATGCCAAGACTACAGTACAGTACAGTGAGCTAGACACATAGATCACATATCTGACATAGATCTCTTACTTACTTACCATCACGCCGTTTTCTAGCGAGAGCAGGTAGAGAGGATAGAGCGCCACACTCTTCTGTCCTGACATACAATTCTCCCCTTATCAACATTCATACGTCTTCTCATACAAGCTCGACGATTATTGAGGCTTCTAACAGGACCATCCTCCAGTATCTGGTTTACCTGTTCGTGCCAAGTCTTCCGCGGACGTCCTCTAATTACGGTGCCATCAACACTTGCGTCATATATCTTTCTTACCATTCTCTCCTCATTCATCCGTTCCTTATGACCAAACCACCTAAATGATATTTTCCTAATCTTACTCTAATAAGCTTTATATTCTTTCCTTATTTCTTCATTCTTTCCTCTGTTATAAATTAATCTGACACATATACGCCTAAGTGATTTCATTTCCACTGCATTGAGTCTACTTTCGTTCCTCTTCTGCCAGCTCCAGATCTCAATTCTATACATCAAGGTCGGTACCAGAACTACATTGTAAACTGCTAGTCTTGCTTCAGTTGACAAGTTCCCATTGGCTATAATTCCATTTAAAGCGCCGTTCACTTTATTCCCCGCAGTCAGCCTTCTTTCGATATCTTTCTCAACCTTTCCGTTTCTATCGAACATACTTTCCAAAAACGCAAACTCAACTACTTGTTCCAAACATTTATTACTTACAAGACAGATCTCACCGTTAGTAAATGAAATGTTATGAAACGTATTTTATCATTTAACATTTTATTTTCCCAATCCTTTCAATTTTCAACGACTGTGTTCTGTTTAAAATTTGTATATGGATTCACCCACAAGAAAAAACTACGGGAATTAAAATTAAAGTCGTTCTTTGACTTCTTGATATTTAACAAAATTTCCTAGAGATTGTTTATATAATAATATGGTCGATTTCGCAGAACCAATGTTTTCAATTCATCAGATTACCAACTAATAACACTATACCTATACAAACCTGTAATTTGTTGGATTTTTCCAGTCGTTATCAAATATGTACAAGTTCTCGGGGCTAGTTTTAGAGTAATTAAAGAAACATGAGCAGAAGTTTTGGCAATTCGAAATGTTCTATTGTATTCGGTGTATTTATTTTCATCACAGAATTCACGATAAAATCGAAAACATACACATTATGTAAATATTTATACCACGTGGTGTTGTGGGTACGGGTGTAGGAAAGCGCATAGAAAATTCATGTTAAGAAAGCTTCTGGAGCAATATGGGCCTGAATCTATAGTGCCTGCCTTAAAAGAATCTACCTTCACATCGGCCTATAAAATGATGTAATGTTAACCTAATATTTTTGTAGCCGGGGTAAAGTTAGCATCCGACAAAATAAAACAATTTTGTCAAGTTGTGAGGCATTATAATTGCCATAGTAGTTACAAATTACTGACATGCCAGTCATCAAATATAGCAGTTAGTTTTGAATTGGTGACGCAGTAGGCTAACTTTTTGATATCGGTGCAAAGAGTAACTATTACATTTGAGTTAGGCTTTTTCAACTTGTCTAGGAAGAGCTAGTTGATGGCCATGATGAAAACCATTAATTTTCATACTTTTCAGACATATTACTTTGATCAATATAGAGAGACCTAACGGAGCATTCTACTGGCTCTCGCTCGTACCTCTTGCGACCTGGACAGGGTGAATTCTGCGTGACTGAGTTCTGTGAAAGCAACATATAAATGTGACGTCTACCCTCCCCTTTTGGGGGTGTTTGATTTCTATAGCTGCTTTTTGGGAACCTTTTGAATTTAATGTGATAACGAGTCTCACGTTAATTGTATAGGTATGGCTCTGGCACCATGATACCGGAGCCAACCTATGATAGTATTATGATGAGTGTTAATAATGACTGAATGTAATACAATAAAAAAAAATTCAATTATGAACGAGAGTAAACAACTCTCAAAACGATTCGGGATAGGGTGTAAATAAATAAATAAATATCAATATAACCACTATCTCACTAATTTCCTCCACAAAAATGTTAAATAGAATAATTCGGTTTTCACCGTGTGGTAATTGAATATAAAATTTTGAAATTAGTATTTCCATTATGCATTTTTTGATTTTAATTCTTTGCATGATATTAGAATAATTATTTATAACTTTAAATTTATACAAATTAAAAATAATACTCTTATCACTGAAGTTCTTGGTTGACTACAATATTAATATTATAAAAGTTTGTAATAAATAATCCTGAGGATTATTATAATTAGTTTGAAGAGAAAAACATTGCAAATATTTTTTAGGATCATACACCGGGTCCAGAGTTCGCGTGTGTTTACGAAGTTGAAATTTGAATTATACCGATGATGACGCATAAAATATGTGACAAAATAAATTGGCAAATTTTCACGTTACTAAATTGGCAGTTACTTGATCAGTTTGTGGAAGGTTTTGTTCCCACTGCAATAAACTGTTGTAGCAAAGTGAGATTTACATTTAAAACGTGTATTTTTCTTAGTAAAAGGTTACACTGAGTGTATTTGTATTAACCGCATTAATCCAGCTCGTTATATGATGAAATTGATGGAATTTGTAAAAGTGGTTCACTAAAACGGGAGAGCCGGCGGTTCATCAAGCACGTCACGAATAGTTTTTATACTCGAACATGCACTACACGTCGGTACGTACTCAAAAATCCTTTAACACGCATTGAAGCAAATCCACTTCCGTTCAGTGTTTGGAATTTATGTGCGAGTATTAAATTATACATTCGAAAACAACGCTGTACACAAGCACGTCCATTTTATTCAGATTTTTTTAATAAAAATCACCGAGCAACACATTCTCGATTAACAGCGTATCATCTATAATGAACGCTGAGAACGCAATACAGACTTGAATCTGCAGAATCTGACTTGAAGCAGAATTGAGCGCAGACTTGAATCTTATAATTCCAAGAAAATAATAAAAAATATATATTAATACAGTTTCATGAAATAGATGTGAAAATTATGTGGGAGGAGCAACCGATGTTCATTTTATTTTCTGGTAACAAATGTGTAGAAATATGTTTATTTTCAGGAAAGAAATGTAATTTTTTTTTGTTTTTTGCTTTACTATAAACTTGTACAATATTTATTAAAATATTATTCTATGTGTATTACCATTTTTTTTATATAATCTAAAAAAAACTAGAACCATAAAGTGTATTTTTAAGAGCAAGCACATATTTTCAATTAATATTACATTGAATAAAAAAGTAAAACAATATTAGGTTTTTTTACGTAGCTTTTATAAAGTATGGTGATATAGAAATCTGAGTTAAGTGTCAAGACCAAAATGACTGTTATTAAAGCCGTGTATAGCCCCACTTTAATATATGATGTAAGGAAGAACTTCGGCGTGGAGCCGTTACTTCTTTCGCAAAAAAAAAATTCAATTAAGTTGACTTGAACATGTCTTGTGAGTGCAAGAAGAACATACACCAAGATGTATCTTATTTGCAACTCCGAAGGGAAGCCCAAGATTAAGCTGGGATAAAGAAAAAGACTGCATGAAGACTGATTGGACCCTGATTGATCAATAAGTACCGAAGCGGTGCAAGACAGACCCAGACCCTCCTGGATAAGGAGACAAAAGCGATGATGATGACTAAGAATATACAATATTTTTAATAACCATATCGAAAAATTTTCTGCGGGTACATATTTTCAATTAACATATATTTATTGATAATTTTTTCAGAACAATATTTCAAATACAATATTCTACTATATTTATTTTCTTAATTCAATCTTAAATTTAGATCAGCCATATCTATAGGTCAGTTCTTCATTAAATAATTTATAACGAAATAAATTTTAATAGTTACATTATAACATAATTTTTAGGGAGAACATATTTTTGTTGTGAAGTTGATTGCCTTTAAAAACGGAATAATAAATGGTATCAATTGTAAAAATATACAAATACATGTTCTAAATTTGTCGTGATCGCAATCGCTTGCTATAAAGTAATAGTCAACACGTTTATCCGGATAGGAAAAGGTCCAGGCTCGAATCCCGGTAGCAACTAAATATTTTTTCGATAAATAAAAAAATAGATTTATTCTGTATATCTTCCTAGATGATTATTTTAATTTGTATTATATGATCTTAAATATTTATGAATAAAACAAAAAAATGTAAATACTTCAATTATTGCTATAATTCATAATTTGGTTAAATCAGATTTAATCAAAAATAAAATGTATATCCTTAAAAAAAGATAAATTTTTTCTCATTTTTGACATTCACTGACTGAAAATATAAACGATCAGGCAATAGTGGCAATGTGATAATAGGATAGGTTTTGCGGCACCGCGTGCACTAAGGAGGGGGAAGCTTGCGAGCTCGGCCAGTGCCAGTCGTGGCCGCAAGTCGCGCGCGAACCGACGCCTGTCAAGTCAAGTGTCAAGTGCCACCCACCCCCGCCGCGGTCTCAGTCCCCGGTGCCTCCCCAGTGCGACCCACCACCGACTACTATGTGAAGAGCTGATCTTTACAATCATTTACTTGTACTGCGTTTACATGGGAGCGTCCGTATTGTGTACTAGTGTTTAGTTGCGGTCGCCCTGTTTTGTCGTTCTTTTATTTTGTTTCAAAGTCAAAATGACTGTTTCGTACGCCGGCGAAGTGCCAAATGGAAGTAGTTTTGGATGTTTTTGGAGAATTCTATGCAAGTGAGTACCAACGACACTTTTTTCGATCGCAGAGCTGCGATGCAGCTGAATTTTGTTTGTATACAAAAATGTTAATTCATATGTTTGTGAAGAAAAAGTTTTTTTTATGTAAAAAGTAAGAAATAAATGAGGAAAAATTTCAAAACAGAAAGTTTAATGTCACTTTCAATTTAAATATTAAAGATTGAATTAAATTGCATTCATTATTGAACAGGTGAAAACAAAACGAACATATAATAATATTGAACATTTCACGGCAGATATTTATTTAGTAAGAAATTTGCAGAGTTTGATTAAATTTGCTAGAGCTGTCGCTAAAATTCACCACTCGATCAGCAGGCAATATACATGTTATATATATATATATATATGATGTTGGTTAAAAATTTGTCATAATTTTTGAAATATTATGATAAAAGAAATGTAAATATTGGAAACAAAGATATAGTTTTTTTTTTCAATTCAGCGAGAATTAAAAAAGACATCACAATGGTTTAATTGTGACGACTCTGCATGCCTCTTTTGGCATATAACAAAGGAGAGGGCTTTGACTTAAGGGTCGTGTAACAAATATATAGTATTTAATAGTAGATATTCACAAAAACAACCATTTAAAGATAAGCGACAGACATCCATTCTGTCATTTGAAAACAAATCATATGTTTGCTTTGTATTCAAAGTACATATGTTGTATATAAATAATTATTTCTCAAGATTCTTGAAAAAAATATTTTATATTGTCTAATTGCACACTACTTAAAATATCACCAGTTTAATGACAATAATTAATTTTTTTAAATAAAATAATTGTCGCGATATTTCGCTTTGATGTATTATATGTAATGTAAAACATTTAAACATATATAATATATTATGTATCATAAAATGAATGACTACATCCTAAGCAAGTACTACGTCATGTGTGCGTCTTTCTCTCTTCACGCATATCATAAATGTATCGAATGCTTCAATTTCAAATGAATTATTTGCGTTGTGCAGGAAAAACAATAGAAAGTTCATTGGAAAATAAGATTTTGTGGTGATATTTCTCCAATATGTGAATAATAATAAAATGGAGTTTGACTTTTTCGAGTCAACGCCAGAGTCGGCGCCGACCTGGCACTTTCTAATTAGAAAAGTAACGTAGTGATATAATCGTCATAAAATCGATTTATAATTAGGCATTATATATTATCACATAGTGACCATTCACGAACGGCAAGTCAAGGTATGGAATATTTTAAATATTGCGATTATCCAAAAATTGCCGCTGGAAAATTATACGTGTATTTTATACGTGATTATTCTGAACCCAATGTCTTGCGATATAGAAACATTTGTTAAAGTCGAGTGATGTGTGAGATTTTAGAAAACGGCTAATACCTTTTATAATAATATTACATTAATTCGGATTCAACGTGCAACGCAAGTTCTTGAATGTGAGTATAACTTAAATATTGTATTTTAAAAACATAGAATAAAAACATTATTTTATTACTTATATTTATAAAAATATGATTGAAGGCCAACACCAAAAAATTGTTAGTATATTAACATAGTGACGTCACATATCAAGACTGCATCATTAAAAATAAGCGAATGTGATGTCACTTACAAACTTGTTTACGAGAATAGCTTTTAGCGTAAAATTGAAATATCAACTATTAAAATGATGTACCATCCAATATATTAATTTAATGAATATATTGGTGTAATTAAATAGTGACACAATTTGCTTTCTTAAAAATTTTCGACGCACACAAAGATACGGCTATTAGAAATTCATTACGAATGTCTTTCCGGGAAATCAATTTTGACTTCAGTACAATATTGTATATTTGCTACTTTCTAACTCCGCTTATTGTACATTAATTGTAAGTGAAATCATATATACATTATGTATCATAAATCGACAATGTCAGCTACCGATAATTTTTAAGGACAAGCACAATGTTGTATACCATTGAACTTGGTACGTTATTAACATTATAATATGTAATATATATATATTACAAATAATTTCAATAAAAATAACTAACAAGTTAAACGCGTAAGACGCATAAAATGCCACCATATTTTTTTTTAGTCTTCGTAAATCTTGTTATCTCGCTATCACCTTTTATTGCAAATACCTACTTTGATAAATTGAGTTTATCAATATGTATATCTTTCTAATTGTTGCATTTAATTTGTTTTGAAACTTTTCAAATAATTTTATTTATTTATTTTATGTTTCAAATTTTAAATTCGAACTCTTTTTTTTTTTTAAATATTACCTATTTATAAATATGAATGAATGGCTAAGTATTTTTATTTGGTATCGAAGTTGTGTTGCCGTATTACACAAATTAATTTCATAATATGTCTTAAGACATATGATAAATATCGTATATAAAATGATGGATAACATAACACATATTAATCTCGCCGTGTTACGAGTAAGTACTAATTAAAATGATATGTATTCTTTAATGGTTGCTGAAGGTTCGCTTGTAAAAATCATGCAAATGATGAATCCTTTGATAATAATTGTTATTTAAACAATAGACAGGGGCGTGCGGAAAAATATTGTTGTGACCTTGCGGAATTAAATATTGTTATCTTATGCATCATCTTGATAGTGACAACAGTAAAATGCTGAAATTAGTGTCTTTGGAATTGATAGAAAAGCAAAGAGAGGAATACATGTTGTGTCTTGTATTTCTTGTAACGCGATAAAGCAAACAATTAATAATTTGTTTACATTTATAAAGGTTTTTTAAAATGGACCACAACGTGTTTGCGTTAAAAATTAAAAATATAAAGCAATCAAATATCAAGAAGTTATTACAGTTAAGATTATATTTATTAAATTTCATATCGATTGATCACTATGTGATGTATAATGAATCACGCTGATGACGTATGCTGATACACTGAAGTACATTGTTGACGTACACTGTATTTGTTGCATGTATGAAGTTGACTGACTAAACTTGATCAGTTGTCATCAAATATTTTTAATACTATCACTTTCACCTTCGTATCATAATTACTTTCGCTGTCATTAATATCATTTTATTTCATAGTATGTCTCTCAATTCACATTAGTTTATCGTAAGATAATTAAGCTAATATTATGTCTACCTTCATACAAACAATTTTCAGTTACATCTCTAAAGTTGTTGATTATTGGCTAAGTGATGATGAAGCTTTTCATTGCCGTTGCCTATGTGTATGCGAATGGCGTGCGTATATCGAATTATAATTATTTATTTAAATTTTTCATTATATCATGAATGTTCTTAATATTATACACATAAGATATTTTTAGTTTGGTGTTTTGCAACACGGGTCATGTTGTTAATGCTTTTTTTTTCAACCATTGCATTTATGATCATTCGACTTGAACAATCACGCTTCCCGTATTTTCTTTTTAGCGGTCAAAAATGTCGCCTCAACCCATATTATTGACGATTAAATGCAACGAGAACGAACATGAAAACTAAACATTTACCAAGTTGATCAATTCAAGAATTAGTAAAAAAGATGTCATTGCCCTTAGTTATGAACCAAAACAATGGAAATATATTTTTTAAACGTGGTTTTCTTCATTTTTGCTAAAAACTCTTAGTATCCTATTCCAGTACGTTGAGGGACCAAACTGTTAATAAGTTGGTAATTCAATTTTGCAGTATATAATATGGATTGGCCGGAACGAAAGAATATAAATAAATACGGTATCAAACTTGCTCAGTTCGAATTAATATTATCCGATTGAAATAGATTTAAAGAAATTCATTCCAACATAGATTAAGATGTTCAGAACAATTAAACTTCAAACATTTATTTTTAATTATTTCCCAGAATTTCAAATACTGCACCATTTTTTGCCTGAACGTCTTGGCATGCAGCAGATATGTTATTATTTTAAATTTAGAATTATAAATGTTTTGGGGTGAAGTTATGCCCCGAATGGCCGCTTTACAGTCTCACGTGTCCATCCTGCTCTGGCCGCAGACCATTCCAGCGTAATAATCAACTCATCAAAACGAATTCTAATTGACGTACGTACTTTGCATTTGTACGTTTACAAGTCACAAATACAAAGACTATTAATGTGAGTGCATGTGCGCGTGTGTGTCTCATTGTGTCGTAAAAAATACATTCGTAAAATCAATAAATTTATCATTTTCATTGCAAATTATATTTCCAGGAAGCATAAAATACATATCTTGAATAGTTAAGAAAATATATTATTAAGGGATACATTGTTTAACATTATTTGTGAAAATATTATTACTTGCTAGATGATGCAAATAATACAAAAGTAATTAACTTTAGAAAACGTTTATGTGGAGATTAGAATTTGCTATTATTGTGCTTGGTTCTTTTCACTAAGATAAATGATTGTATGTATTATTTAATTGAATGCGAGTACGCATACTCGTATATGAAGAAACTATGGTCCGGGAATAAAGCTATGGATTGAATTAATCTTTTGACAAATAGATTTCGTAAAACATCTCGGTGACAATTTTGTACTTACATTATGGCATATTTTAAATGTGAACTGTTTGCTGAAAACGTTTGCTTTTACTTTACTTGTTTTCTTCTGATTTCATGCCTTTTAGGTCAGCTGTTTGATTATTTTTATTTTTTTTATTTTTAAAAGTTCTAGTACATATTTGTAGATATAAATATTACGTGTAAAATTTTTATCTTTACACATTATCCTGTTTTGCCTTTGAATAAAGTTAATTTTATAATTTTTTTTATCAATTTAAATTAATATTTTTTTACTTTGTAATACTTATTTGCTTGTGATATCAAAAAGCGTATATAATTAATGCAAGGAACTTTAATTTGTTAATCTTTTAACGTATACGAATAGGCTTTAAAGTGAAATACCTTAAAATATATACTAAAAGCTTGGAACTTTCGTCCACAAACGGCAGAATAATTTCCTTAGTCCCTAGAAGATCAAAAATTGCACGTAATTATGCTCGTATCTTAGGGTGATATGTAATGTTTGGTGTGTCTCACTCATGGCGTTTAGTATATTAATTTATCTGGTTAATTTCAAAGAAATATCAAATAATTTATCACTTTGAATGCAAAATTACTTAAGTATAAAATGACGACGTGATGAATGAAACGAGTCCTTATTGAATACAATACAAATGCAATATTTTTACTAACAGTAAATCTAATTAAAAAATATATTAATTATTTTGAAATGTTATTTTGCTGATTCATAAATCATAATAGAATTTCGTTCATGAATATAAAAATAAATTAAAATCAAAACACGACGCTATATGCTTGCAAATTATTAATATTATTGCGTCTTTATTCTTCGACAAATTTTGTTTTACGTGATAATTTAACATTAAAATCCGTTATGTCCTAGATTATGATTTGAATAAATAAGACGTTTTATGGAATAATTTCCTTACAACGTCATCTACACGCATTTTACTTAAATCAAACGAGGGTTTTTACTCAGAATTTAAATAAGCGTAATACAAAACACTAATAAAAACTAAACGAAAACAAATACTGAAGGTAGGAACGTAGATTTTCTTTGTATATTAAATTTATATCATAAAATTGAAAATAAAACTACAACAATTCTAGGTACTAATAAAATACGCTTAATATCATCTTCAAAAGTGAATTTAAAAATAAAATTGATTTCGTTAAACTAATTAACATTTTTAAATAACGCGATATTCGATATTATCATTATCTTCAAGCGAGATTCAAATGAGAGTACGAAGGTTTTATATTCAAGTAACTTTACTCACACATGTTTATAATACAGCCAGTTAGATATTGCCACAGGCCGGAATCGAAGCGGCCACCTTGCGTACAGAAATAGCTTCGTTTGTTCCCCAGACTCCGAGAAAAACAGGTTGTTACACGAGAATCAAACGTCCAAATTACAGAACCAAGCTCACCATCATTCTCGATCCTACTACCTGTACTACAGTACGATGTTCGCGGCCCGAACGCAGTGTCGGAGACGATGATCACTGATAATCATCTTCACTGCAGTGGTCGTGGAGTACTCACACAATAAGTAATCATCATTATTATTTGATAGTTGCTTCCCAACAACAGAATATTGTATTTTCAGGACTTGTAATTATTTCAACGAATGGTATGTTAAGAAACCTTGAGGAGTTTTTCAAATATTCTTAATAAATTAATACTTGATATGTTTTTGATGTGAAACAACTTTAAGCGCACTCTCCTTTTCCTTACGCTTCATCAAACAATATGATAAATGTGACCCAACATCAGCATTTCTTACTCACTCTTTAACAAAATAAATTCTCTCCTTCATTTGTGGAAAAATAAAATAATCAATACAAAAAATATTGTAAATATGAAGATAGGGAATAAATATGTTATATTTAACCAACATTGAAAGAAACATGACGCCAAGAAAAATCATTTAATATGAAAAATAAAAGTAAAGAATTCAAATATACATTAAAATGATCTATCTCTAAATGTACAAGTACGCAAATAACAACAATAAAAATGGCACAAATGATATCAGATTTTTGATGTTTTTATTAGAAAATAATCTAAATTAACCGCATCATAGAACAAATCAATAATAGATGCGTGGAACAATGACAAACAAGGAAAAATAAAATATTTCTAGATTAAGACAAAATTCACTCCTTAAACTCAACTCATTATTGTCTACATTTCACAAAACTGAGAAGCGATAACTCATTGCCAAGAAGACTTCTCATAATAACAAGATGCATCTTAAAAGAACGCCATTGTGAAAAATAAAGGGAAACTGTCTGTTTCCTAGAACAAAAAGAATTTCACAATGCAGATTAGGCACGAATATTACCCTTATATTCATATTTTTGTACACACAATATAAATAATATTATTATAAATACACTTGTATTTATATATTTATTGTATTTACTCTTTATACAAATCTGATTGATCCAGGATTTTACATTTTTTTATAATAAAACAGAGTGCTCGGCCCTTGCCAACCGCCTCTCTTACACGCTCTCTACGGAAACGTCAAAATTTGCCATCTTATATCACGCCGTGCTGCAATTGGTCAAGGCGTAATATCTGTGATACCAAAGTGTAAAACAATTATGGCACACATTCAAAATAAATTAGTGATCTTACTTTCGTAGCGTCACAATTATACATTTTTTGTTGTAATAAAGAATTGAAGTTCACATTTTTTATGAAACATGCAAGTTATGAAGAATTTTCAATAATTCTCTTTTAAAAATTTTTATTTACAGTTTCCGAATAGCATTTCTTTCGACCCTGACGCCCTCAAAAATATCTCATATCTACAGCTTGTTTTCTATATAATTCAAAGAATTAGTTATAATCTTTGACTGTCGCCAATAGTATCGAAAAATTTATTTAAAGAGTTGTTAATTAAATAGATATAAATAACAAAAGAACAATACGTATTTTAGTTGTTTATTTTTTAACGTAACATTTAAGAACAATCTAGTACTTTCTCGTTAGGTAGAGTTTATTCTAGATACAAATTTAATGTATTAATTAGAAAGATATACATATAAAATCAATTTTATCGAAAAATATTGTATAAAATATATAGTAATAACAAAATTTTTACATAACACATTTAATTAGTATTTAAAATATCATAGACCTATGTTCTGAATAATTACAACTTCACAATAAGCATGTGTACTCCATAATAAGAGTTTATTAATTTCAACACAACCTTTTACTGAAGCCTCATCCTACCCTCCACCAACTGCGCACATTATGAAGGTATTTGTATATTATAATTTTAGATGTTTATACATTAATCGCATGAACACCCTTTTCCTTCTTTATAAATAATAAATCACTTCTTGAATATTTTTCACAACCACAAAAAATGTTTACAAAGATTTATGACGAAAAATAAAAATATTCACTATTACAATTTCCCAACACGGTTTGTCGCCTTTACAGGCAGTGGATATATCGTTACACTTTAATATTTCGACAAACAATTATCCGATTCCCATGTACACTTTTTGAATATTGAAACTTTAAACTTAAATAAAACTATTTATCTACTTATTCGATATTTGTTTTGTGTGGAATTCTACAGAACTGTTTTTAATCACAAATTTTATCAAATAAAAAACTAGAAAACTTAATCTACAAAATGTGATATTTCGGAGGAAGCTAAATTAGGTTGTTTGGGATAATACCGGCCGAATTATAAAATCCGGCTTCATTCGGTTACTTTTTTATTGCCACGCCGCGCGCCACTAGCCCATTTGAACAATCAAGTTTTTGTTCGACAATTTTTATTCCTCCTTTTTGATAGCTTCGGAACCGTAAACTAATAATTTTAATCGCCCTAAAGTATTTTTAGATATTTTATTTATTAAGCTTAAGGCATTTAATTACTTTTTGATTATTTCATCGTGATTTATTATTATAACACAAAATATTTTTATAAATTATTTATTTATTATTTTGTCTGCAAAGGACGCAATATATTTGATCAAGTTTTTGTTAGTACTTATATTGAGGATAATTAACCTTTTTCCTTCTTTCAATAATTAAATGTGGATAATGTAGATTTTTTATTTATTTAGAGCTTAGTTTTTTCTTAGCTCGTCATGTTAAAACAGCTAGTAAATAAATGGCAGTACAGCGCACGGGTAATCCATATTCCCGTTTATTACAAGGTGAGTATTATGTTCCAGGCCGATTTTGTTTGGCTGTCATTTTGGTTTGACAGATATTTGTCAGTTAGCCTTTAGTAGTCGTAGATAGTAGTTGATTCTAATTTATTTTAGAGCATCTAACGCCTTAATAACGTACAGAGGTCATTAAAACATTATATCTAAATAATTACTAGTGACCGGATTAAGTCAATTGGACCTGTAACACATGTGGTTTGAACATGACTGTGCCACCTCATGTACGCTTGAAATTTTGCAAGAAATTTTTTCCGGCCGCATAATGTCAAAAGGTGGTGATATCGACTGGCCTCGATCACCTGATTTGACGGCACCCGACTATTTTCTATGAGGGTACTTGAAAGAAAAAGTTTACACCAATAAGCTAACAATAATTCCGATACTACAAGACAATATTAGAAATGTAATTGCTGAAATAACACGCGAAGTGTGCAAGAATGTTATGAAAAATATGGTTAAAAGAGCACGCATTTTGGTCGCTGCCAGAGACGACCACTTGGCCGATGTTGTATTCTATGCATATTTGTAATAAACCAAATAATTTATAAATAAAAACCAAATTAAAAAATTGTATTTCATTTCCTAGTTATTCAACAACAACACCAGTTTGGAACATAATATTCTCCTTGTATATTTTAACTCTACTATATCGATCACAAATGTAACGAGATCACGGATACAGTTAGCAAAATAAATAATTATTTTAAAATAGGGTTTTAACGCAAACACTTAACAATGACAATATACGTTCACGCACGTAAATTAGCATCATAGTTGTAGTGAGCAAAAAATAGAGACGTGTTAGAATTCAAAGTACATGTTTTAAATATCTGATCATTATTCTTTTAAATATGTTATAAAATTAATATTCACAAAACAAGAGTTCGTGAGTAGCGAGCCTGCAATAAAAAGGATCTTTCTTGCAATTCTGTGGCTCTGGTTCTTATGTTCAATAGTAAGTGAACGTTTATTATGTAACATCAGCTGATGATAACCTGAAATTTCAAACGACGTTGATAGAGTAATAAGTAAATCAAATATTAACAAATAGGCAATCTGTAAGTGTTTTTTTATTTAAGAATCTTTTTAGTGCCATTTACTATTAAAAATATTTTACTATTACCATGCTGTTAGCGAATATTTTTCATATAAGATTTTAAAGAGACTAATGCTGGTTATAGCGAGTGACATTTATGGTGGTCTAATCGATCTCGCTGTATCAGTGTTTGATTGTACTTGATTCGTTTTCGACCAAATTTTTATATATAAATAAATTGACGGCAAAGTATGAGACGTAATATTGTTATGACTGATTCTTGTAAATTCGTTTTGTAAAGTGAATGGCGGAAAACAAAAAGGCACCGATCTGTGCTGCAGCGGAAATATAAAAAGTGTGCCTCCGGCAAGCAAGCTGGTCTTTCTGTCATGGTAACCAGTCGCTTAGACTAAGATTTAAGAAAATAAAAAATTTAAATTTGGCAATATTCACTATTTATGTTTTAATAAAAGATAATGAATTTTTTATGATTTGTTACTGATTTATTTATCCAATTCAATGATGTTATATTATAAAATTATTTTATTTTCCTCTCATTTTGTCTTAAATGTAGTCATTTCCGTAGTTCGACCATCCGTCCACATATATTACTTTATTCAAAATATTTTAGGGTTTTTTTTCGAATTGGTAACAATTTTTCCGGCGACAGCCGATTTGAAAGCTGACAGCTGGTTTGCGCTCAATTTGGTTTGCCATTTCACCATGAATAGACTTACACCAGAACAACGCTTGCAAATTGTGTAAATTTATTTCGAAAATCGTGGTTCAGTTTGCGAAACTTACCGTGCGCAATGTCCATTTTACGATCAACATAATTGTCCACCCGAGCAAGTAATTTTAATAACCATGAATTGTTTTCGCATCACGCATACTCTAATTGATAATATGCATCCGCAGAGACGTCGTATAGTGCACACCAAAGAAACTGTTGTTTCTTCAAAAATGAGAACTTTACAGTCAATGGAGATCGCTATAAATTCATGATTACTGACTTTTTCGTTCCCCAATTGAATGCCATTAATGTGGAACAGCTGTGGTTTCAATAAATACAGCGCGCGCCACAATAAATGTATTGAAGGAACATTCGATGAGTGCATAATTTCGCGTAATGGAACTGTGAATTGTCCTCCAATATCGTGTGATTTAACGCCTTTGGAATATTTTCTGTGGGGATATATAAAATCGCTAGTCTACGCTAATAAACCAGAGACGATAGACGATAGACAATACCATGGCCATTACCACGATTTTATGTATTTTATTTCATTTTAAAGTTCCATTCCTCTAAAAACACACCGTATGTATGTATGAGATTGCCTCATATGTCTTCGCGTTTTTTTAATATATGCGTAAAATGCATTAATTGAAAACTGAAGATATTTTAACATGTCTTTCTGTGTTTTGCACCATGGTAGTCGTGCTGACAGTACTTTTTTAATGCATATATTGTCAATCATAAATTGGCATTGGTACGAGAGATAAAAGAATCTCAGTTATATTATTTTACACTTATGATTTACTATCCTTTACGTTAGGTATTGACAAAAAGGATCTACTTCTCGTTTCCGATATCAACAAGATCCAAAAATATTCCAGAATTAATATTGATTGACGTATAGCGACGTTTTGCGACATTTACTTGAGACTATTTGTAAGGTGCCACTCTCATACTGTTATATCCACGTCGATGATAACACTAATTCTTCACTGATACCTACCAACCTTCGGTAAAAAAAATCTTAATTTGATTGTTTTCCTGTCCATTGTACTACAAATGTTGTCAATAACCAAAATCATATTATTTCTAAGTTAAGACTCACAAAACAAAATATAAATAACCTCATTTTGTGCATATCTGCATAATCTGACAATATTTTAAATTTTAAATTTCGAATATATTTATATAACCACTCAACTATATCATAATATTAATTTAATTAATTTATTATAATAATACTTATTAAAATACAATTTTTGATAAATTGCTTAGAAAGTGGTAGACAGAAAAGTATTTTTATCGGACTTGAACCTGGAACCATTTATTGCCGTAGAGAGCATTAATCAGTTAAGCTATAATGGCCTGTATCAAAGTCTTCTAATTTTACTAATCTACATACGTTTGTTAAGTGAGATATTTTTTTTCTCTCCAATTAATCTGTCACAAAGAATGACAATCGAGAGAAATCTAGGTAAATACAGGGGTCTCCAATAATCTCTGACTACAGTGATAGTATACATTAAAAAAATCTGTGTACAACTATAATTTCTGTGAAGTACTCGTAGATCTAAATGAAATATTTTATTGATATATTATATATTAAGTATCTAGATCTAAGTATAAATAAAACTTTAGAAAATGCAAATAAAGCTGCGCATGTGTTGTAAGCTACAAATACAATAAAAATGTCAAAAATAGCTTTAAAATTGTATTCCTTCCTTAATTTCCAGTGTATAGTAATAATTGGATTCGCTTGATTTTTATGGAATGTAAATGTATTTGTGGTATTTAAGTTCAGTTCGACGAGAGAAAGATTTTTTAAGATCGGACCATTTGAACTCGAGACCAAGACGATAATGCATCGTACACTTGGAACAGGCAGGTACACATGTGGGAATAGATCCAGCGGTAGATTATTTCATATTAACATCACCATGCACGAGTTGTAATCTTGTGATAATTGTGATACAGGTGTCGGCAAAGATGTTACACATCAAAAAAACATGTAATAGATATTGTTTAAAAAATATTAAACACAATGCGAAGTTATGTTTTTAAATAATGCACATTCATTGATTTATATTATACTAACCACAAAACGGCTCTGTGGAGAATCTCAGTTGTTCATTGTACATTCAACTACAAGTATATGTACTCTTAATAGCTATAGAAAAAATTCATTAAACATTCGAAAATATTCACGAAACCGCACAAGTACGTGAAACTTTTTCATAAATAAAACTTCAGAGCATCCAGCTTAACTTAAAATAGTTTATACATTTATAATTGCAATACTTTAATTAAGTCATTTAAAACATGTATTTGTATATATATATATGTAAAAAATAATTCATGTCAATTAACAGATAAATTGATATAATGTAATGCATTATAATAAATATCTACATTTCCTTTTAAATAATATCATGATTTTATATGTTTTTATTGTTAGGTTTTAATAAAAATAATAATATTGCATAAATAATGTTTCAACAAATGCGATATTACAAGAGAAAACAAGATAAACTAAATATTTTATTTAAATTGACTTCGTTACTCAATTGTATTCAACCAACTTATAAAAAACATAAAATATTATACTTTAGTACCTACAGGACAAGGTCTAGTTAAAGCAAATCATTGTAAATAAAAAATATTATCAATTTTTGATAAGATTTTTTAAGAATGAATTAGAAATCTGAAAACTCATCAACAGTAGGTACTTATTTTATATTTATTTGTCTTATATTCTTGATGCAACTAATCGATCCAATGTATACATACCTATATAAAATCATTTTTAAGGATAACACATTATTATTGTGAAGTTGTAGTATTTTCAGAACATAGTTCTGTGGTATTTTATTAGGAGACGTCAGAAATTAAATCAACTTACTCGGTTGGCGTGGTTTAACTGGTAATGCATTTCTCTGGATAGTAAAATATTCAGGATCAAATCCCAGTAGCAACTAAAATACTTTCTATAAACTGATTTTTTCTGTATATTTTTCTATTATAGTTACTGAATCAATTATTACCCATTTCTTTTAAATCTGGTGACGCGGTTCCATTTATATTGGACCGAACGGAGATGAAAATCCTTGAATTTACTTATCTTTATTATAATAAATTATCGAATAATAAGTTATATGTAATTTGTTAATTGCAATACAACGTTTATATATTATATTTTAGTGATACATTTTGAGATATTATATATTACTATATTATTTTATATATAATGGAAGTAGTGCAGACGTACGAATCTGGGATAATTCACGCCATAAATTAGTAAATTGAAACATGTCAAACAGTATTGTTTTATTATATTATATTTTCATTATTAGTATCGTATGTTAAATAGTTATTATAATTGTTATCATATGTTTACACTGTCAAAAATCATCAATAAAATAAAAATATGAAACAGGTGAAAAAATTGGATGTAGAAAGAAAAATGGGTAACTTGATTAAATGCCGTATATTCTATTTCGATTCTATTTGATAATATGAAATAACCTAGTTAATTAAAACGATGCAGACATACCGAAAATCTGATAGAGCATACAATATATAAGTTCATACAACATGTATGTTTGTATTGCCATTGTTAGTGGCATTGAACACTAAAAACGGAAAGTGTCTGCTCCGCAATAAGGAAGCAGAAGTCAATTTCGTTATGCGGAAATAATTAGCAGACATGGCTTATGAAATGCATACCGATTCAATTATTAATAGTATTTAGGTAAACTATGAGGTGGTTCAACAAACTCAGAAATTTTTAGGACAACAATAGACGTGGGAAAATAAATAAATATATATATGTATTTCTGTGGACACAATACTAGAATTATATTATTCGTGTGAGTGCTGAGTCACAAACATTTGAACATGAAATACAATGTGCCACTGGGGACCAAGCATATTACTTACAAAATAATAAAGTATTCAAATTATATTTCAATGGTCAATGTTATATTATACTATATTTTTACTTCATACAGGAAGGTTGAAATCTAACTAATGTGATGTCGACAACACAATGCTTAAATATTTTTCTTTCACTTCAGTTGGAATGTTTTTATTCATACATAACTAATATGGTGCTATAATGCTCCACCCATGCACTGTTAAGATTTTGGTTTACTTTACTTATGGTATTTTCGAATTTAAAATGTCAGATCCGACTGATGTTCTGTATTTGAACAATTTTTTCAACGATAATGTTGTGCTAGTATTTATTACTCATAATGATATAATTCAATATTGATTTAGTTAAACAATACCATTTTAATATATCATATTTCTTGTGACACGCGTTTCAATAAATTTCACTTGGTCGTTATTAAACAATGAATGAATTTATTTATTTATCTATTATACTTTATTGACATACACGTTTTTGTTGTAACAGGGGTGAATATATTATAATATAACATGATAAACATAAGATACAATTATTGCAATTAGTATATACTCGTAATTTATTGTGTGGGATGGAGTAGACTCCACCTCTGATATATACAGCATTGTCCTGGCTATTTTGCTAGACTGCCATCTGTGTTAAAGTGGCAAGTTTTTTTCGTGCTGTTATTTGATACAAGAAAGATAAAAATTCGACAGGAATACAAATAAAAATAGCAAAAAAAAAATGTAGTGAGAGTGTTGTAAAACTAGTGAATTATTACTGTAGATACCGTATAATAATTATGTTAGAATATTGGATAGCGATGATTCTGATTAATCTCTACCTAATTGGATCAAATATTGGGTCTATATTTGTGTAATCTTATTGGAAGTGAACGATTTCCAACTGATGCTGAGAAACTAAAACTTATCTAACTATTAAACTCTTAAACTAAACGAAAACCTGTCATTTGACAATGATACAGTTCACGTAACACGTGTCGTAATATCATTAGCTACCAAATTTAGCATTAAACTAAATCATCACGATGAATTATGTCAATGTGAGAAAAAATTATAAATATTCATCTGAAATAATTTGTAAAATCCCTACATAATTTTTAATTACGTGGTTTTTTTTCATCTCAACGAAACACCGATTAATTTATTCCTATAGTTGAGTATTTCCTCTCAGTACAATGGAGTTAATAACGTTCTTACCTAATCCGTTTCAAACCAACACAATGTCGTTTCCTATTTGAGTCCAGCTGTTTATGTTCGTTTTGTGTTTCGACCACTAAAGAGGCATCTGCGCGAATAATTGTGGGTATTGTTTCCTGTACGGTTGGATAAGGTCAGGTTTATATCTAAATGATCTGGTGACTATAATATGTATGTACATAAAGGTGTATGCAATGACTGGAATATTACCCGGATCTACACTGCTACATCAATTCTTTTGTTACCGTCCTATTTAACTGCGCTGGGACGCTCTGGTTTGAGGAGTCGGAATATCCAACACTCCAACCGTTGTTGGATACAATTACCAAGGCCTATTTTTTACGACAGATTCGGATGAGGAAAAATAACCATTATACGAATTCTGTGACTAGAACGTCTTACAGCTGATGCAAAAAATACCCGGACTCGTGGAATCTAGATAAAAAATTAACTACTTTATAAGAACGACACGGAGCGAGAACATTTCTTATAATTCTTGTGATTCTTGTGTGATCTCTAAAACTGCACATTCAAGTTTTATTGACATATTATAATAAAATAATCATTTGATTTAAAGTGTAATGATATAGGCAAGTCTAAATCCATCTGTAAAGTAGATTAGATGATATATAGGGATTATACTATTAATGATCTTCAAAAGCTCTGGAGCGCCTTGAGCTAGAGAACAACTTGAATGGTAGACATCAGGAATATTTCAGTCGCAGGAAGACTTTTCAGTGAACGGGCATTTGCTAAAAGTATTGAATTCTTTGCTGTAGTAAGGAATAGTGTATCAGAAATTTTATTTTAAAAATACTGTACCTTTTCACAAATCATATTATATTATTTGTAAGTTAATAACAAAAATGTGTTTTCATTAAAGTTATTATTATTTTATATTGTTACATGTTTTAAGGTGTTTAAACTAAGCTAAATGACGGTGAAAATACAAATTATTGTCGGGCATTCCATTCGTATAATCCTTTCTTAATATATAACATGAATAAAGTAAACAGCAAACACTGCATCTATTCTTGTGCATCTATTCTTCAAAATATGGGGTCAAAGATGACCGATATAGTCATGAATTTTTATATTAAATTACATTTAGCAAAAAATTTTGTCTTAATTGAGTTAAGTAGGGTTTTGTTAGTAGTTCAGTGGGTATTCATGTGCTCGGAGTCAGGATCCGTGGCGCCACTCAAGTTACAGCAATCCACCAAGAGAATCTTGCGGTTCACCGACCTTAGAAGCAAGTTTAGCAGCATCCATCAACACAGATCTCAGTCTCCCATACTCTCAAATGAGAATCCGAATATCCCTCCTTCATTTCAATGACCCTTAAAAAGACCAGTCTGTATCGAAAGTGGATATGTTCTGAAATTAAAGCATTATTACTGGCTCTTAATGGTTTTAATATATTTTGACAAATATTTAATTTTACGGATAATCTCAAAACACATTTTAATATACCCAAATAAACGTTTTTTTTCAAATTAATTTACCTTATAATGTTCAAGAGCTACCTATTATAATTTTTTTTATTTTATTACTTAAACCGCTTAATGGTGCTGAATTTACAAATAAAACTATCTTATTATTGTTATATAAAGTTTATACTAAAATGTTCTGCCCTGATATAATATAATATTTTGACAAAATTAATATTAACTTATAATTAAATTACAAAAAAAAAAAGTGTTTGAATTGTTTCTTGAAAATATTGCAACGAATTAACTATCCTAGGGCATTTTTTAAAAACTCGTTAGACGGTGTAACTGCACATTATATTATAACATTATTAACTCAAAGATATACTTAAATATACATTGCAATATTTGTGTCTACCTACTAGATTTTTTGTATAATTAGTGCTGTATCAAATTTAATACATTTTTAATTTAAATAATGCTTTGTTATGATGTTACGTCTTTTCGTCTATATTATAATTATTTTGAGATAATATATTTATTACTAAATTACTAAAACATATTTTAAATTGGTTATCTGGAATAAGGTATACGTATCAAGCCGTATTTCACAAAGTTATTCTGTTATTGGTATAAAGTAGCTTACATTCATATTAGCTATATTCACGGAAATGTTGCCAGAAATGTCAACGACAAAAATCAAACGGCGGAGTAATTCAGAATAAATTCTATTATCATCGGTTTTTTTCTATTATCATATTATATTCAAAAAATATACGTACGAGTATATTAACTAAATAATAAACCATTTTTTTTACCAAAAATTTGTCTTCAGGATAGGCTCAGATAATAATATTTCTGATTTATTCTTATTTATCTAAAAATATTCTCAAATCATGGACTGATTATATATTCTTTTTTTTCATTATAGATTTTTTAACTTTGTTAATAATAACCACTTAATGAGTCATTTTAAAACACCAACCGGTTTCGGAAAATATCAGAATGATAAATTAACTAACCAGATATATCTTCAGGATGATAAATTGACTAACCAAAAACACATGTCACGTTATTCAAATGTTTTTTAAAAATCTATTTTTAAATTAAAATAATAATTACTTATTTAAAAAATAAATCTAGGACTTGAATTAAATTGTTTCGATGATGAAAAATGTGGTAATTAACTTGATGATATAAAATTATTAGATTTTTTTTAGAATAGGACTTGTGGTTAAATTTAGTTGGTCATTTATAATATTTTAGTTAATTTTACACACTTTATTTATTTCTAATGATTCTAAATTCTTAAATTTAAGATCCACATTATTTATATGTACACCAGAAAATCTCGAATTTTTATCAAATGTATAATCATTTTCTAATAAAAGATTGGAAAATTCAAAAAACCATTACATATTAAATGCTCTTTATCTCTTATGTTAAAATTTTAATCTGTTTTACCAATATAGAAAGAAGTACAATCTTTACAGCTATGTTTATAAACACCGGATTTATTAAATTGATCATTTTTGTCTTTGGAATTTATGAGTAATTTTCCTGTATTATTTGTATAAAATGCCGGTCTAATGTTTAGTGGTAGATAAAAAATTAAAATTAACATAATATACCACAAAGATCAATTTACAATGTATGTTAATTTTAGAAAAATTTAAAGAAAAAAATATTTTTCGAAAAAGTATCGTTGCTTCTAGGAGGTCAACTCAAAACATATTTCCAGTAACTACTAAAAAAGTAATATATTACGAGTTTTACATAGGTTGCCATTGTGTAATCGGCAAAATATTCTACCAGCAATAGAACATTCGGGATTTAAGTTCCGGTAGCATATAATTTAATAATTTATATTTTGTGTATCTTTCTAAATGTATAGGTAACTATTTTCTGAATAATCGTAACTTCAGAAATAATATTTGATTTCATATAAAATTATGATTTATTTTTACTTTATTATTTTTTATTACTATTATGTTTAACCCAAACATTCTTATTTCACTACATTTCTTTACAGTTCATCAGATTTAGTTAAATTTACAATGTGTACTGTTTATTCAAAAATATCGAAAGAAAAAAAATATTTTGGTAGAGGTTTTAGGAATGTAGCTTTTCAAATGTAATTGTTAAAACTTCCGACCAACGTTTCAAATTCAATTCGAGGTTATTTACCATAGTTATATTGAAGTACAGTCAGTTAGGTTTTAAATGTACCTACTAAGTACAAGCTATTCATCTTCAATACCGTGCGCGTGCAACGACTTAACAAAAGTGTTTTACAAACAATACAACAAACAACCATTAATATTCGCATGTTATTTTGATGTTTGTCGGTGACTAAACACATTTTGTACAGCTGTACAGCTGATGCTGAAATATTTATATGACACGGCAGATATTAGCTAACAATTCTAACATTTCGCTAATACGACACATTTAGCTACGGTCATTTTGTGTACTTTACACGGTGAAACGTTTGCGGGTCCAAGGTTATTTGTCCTTTCCTTTCCTAAGATTTGAAAGGTACTGTTCTTCCACAATTAGTTGTTGATCTAATTTTGGATTCATTGTAATTTGTGAAGATGTTATTATTAAAGTATGTTATATTAATTACGACTAATATTCTAATTTATTAATATTATTTAGTATTACATTAGCCGCTACCGTCGCTATATACTATAGCCAAGAGAATGGCGCAAAAATACGAATAATTTGATCTGAACCGCGAACAAGGTTAACACGCGAACGAAAAAATAATAATTTTATCTTCTTCCTGATTGTTTAGCTTATGTCTGCTTGAAGCATTCGCTTTCACTCTTCTCGGTTCTGGGTCATGCTACAATCACTCGCCGCCCTTTTATACTCTCAGTGACTCCTATTTGTTTAAGACTTAATATTCGAAGTACGAGAGAATCCCTTTTCTGTCTTGTCAATGACAACCGAGAGTCTTTCAGTCTACAGAATGCGAATTCTTAATATTTTATAAGAAAAATGTAATTAGATTAGTTTAAAAATATTAAAGTTTTACCAACAAGAACACAACACAGAAATTAGCGATTTTTTTGTCAAATTTAACTAGATCGAGATAATAATGTGCACGCTCACTTGAACTACAAAATTAGGTTGTTCGTATGCAACCAGTGCAACCAAAACTGAGTCGCGGTGCTGTCGTCAGGCGGTGGGTACCGCTATAAGCTATAAGGAAATAAGAAAGCAGAGTGACCTCAGATTGGTCAGATAGGTGAAGTCTCATGAAATGTTTCCCTGTTTAGCAGTGCAATAATTAGTAGTTTAGGTAATAGACTGTAATAAATAAATTAGATCGAGGAATACATTTAAATTGATTGCCAGCAGTCCAGGAATTGATAATCTTTGCAACGTGTAATGAGAATTACCCAAATGATATCACATATTTGCTTATTTTATTTTTTGTAATCGTGATTGTACTGATTCGTGCCCAGAGATGTTATTGTACGTTTAATATCATAAAATGATACTTGACGTACTTGTTGGCCTAGCGGCAAGACACAGGTGGTTGGGAGTCCGAGTTTCGTCTCTGGAGATCAGCAAGTTTTTGGCACAACTTAGTTTGAAAATAGTAACAATATTAATGTGACATGTAGACAAATAAAAAAAAGTTTTAGCGAACCTTTTACAACCGGCACTGGAATATTCGTATTCCTAGGGGGGTGCGGAATATATTATCAGGTAGAAGAGGTGTTGTTAATACGACATTTTGATTTGAGGTAAGAGTGGGAAAATAGTGCGCAAACATAGTGTTGGCAAATGGAATTGAATAAATCATTTGGAATTTAATTTATTTGGAATGTACTGTAGTTTATAAAGCCTTAAATCTTTTATCCTTGCACAAAATCCTTTTAACTGGATTACACTGTGCTTCTATATTTATTAATTTATAAATATACAATAATGTAATACATCTCTTAAACTTTGATCAAAAAGCCTTAAACTTCTTCATTGTGCGAGATGTAATATTTTTATTCTTCATGGCTAAAAAAAAGTTGGAAATAAAAAAAAAGTAATAATGGATATAATTATTGCTTTGATGTTTAAAACAAAAATTATTCAAAAATAAATATGATCAGTATTGGACACTATTTTAGCGTACAGTAAAGTCAGAGTAATGAACATTATTCTGTCATATAATAATTACTCATTGAATAAATAGCAATTGACACTATTCTAGTATTTAATAATGGCTCATAGAATAAACGGCAAATTACACTATTCTAGCATATAATAATTGCTCATAGAATAAATAGAAATTGACACTATTCTAGTATATAATAATTGCTCATAGAATATATAATATATGACACTATTCTAGTATTTAATAATTGCTCATAGAATAAACAGCAAATTACACTATTCTAGCATATAATAATTGCTCATAGAATAAATAGAAATTGACACTATTCTAGAATATAATAATTGGTCATAGAATACTTGGCAATACGACGTTCATAGAATCAAATAAGCATGCATTTTCACTATAATTAAAATGACGATAACACTTAATTTTATTGTCAAGAATTCTCACATATTACGTTAAATGTATAAATCAAGATAAAGTGGCCACTTTAAAGGTACATTTACAGACATGTACGAATATATTTATATTTTTCTTTTATTTTATATCAAATAAATGTATTCATATTTATATACTACATATACTTATGTATGAAAATGGGTCAATTTAGTTTAGATACTAATACAACATTTTTATTTATTTTACAAGAATTTGACTTAAATAGCGATTTCTAATAAAATATATTTTATTTTCTCATTAATACATTTAATTTGTATTTAAAGTTAAATTATTTGGTAACCAAAGTTTGTAAATATTTTTACTTAAAATTGTCATAGTATAACTAACAACCATTAAATTTAACCAAGGTCATGCAAACTAAGCAACGAAATGATTGTGTTATAAAATAATTTAGCTATTAAAATGAGCTTCACAAAATTTATATATACATAAGATATTCTAAAAATTTACCTTTATTTATAATATAAACATGCTAAGTAAATAATACGGCATTAGTAATAATTAGCTCTAACTTATAACGAAAAAAATTAATGGCATATCATTATTACAATTATATTTCTGGTACGATTATTGTTTTATTATCACAATTTATTTACATAATCTTAAAAATAGACCCAAAAAGCATTTTTCTAGATGCTAATCTGCAGTTCCATTATATTAACTAACATACTTTAAATTCATTTAAAATATATATTATACAACACTTAAATGAAAAAAAGCGAATATAGATAAAAAAAAAAAATAATAATATTATAACAATTTACTGTAATGTACATGTTGAGTTGTATAATAGTTATTAAGAATTTAAAAATGAGAAAAAAAATCTCCCCTGTAAAAGACTAGACTAGTAAGCATAAGAGGTAAACTTGTTAACCCAATTTGACTACTTATTTTTCTAGAATTATATACAGGAAAAAGGACAGTAATTGATTTGAAATTAATAAAATAATATACTTAATGTTCTTTGTATTCTTAAATAGTCTTATCGAATAATACGTTTACGAGTATCTTAGCAATAACAATTAAAAATAATTTTTATTTCAAGAACCATTGCTCACCTTCCTATTAATAGCATTGAACATATGAGTGTAAGTACGTATATATTATGAATGTTCAATGAAGTTGTCTAATATTTTAAAAGTTATAAAATATTGGTGTAAAATACAAAATGGTAATATTATTGATTCTCAGAACACAGAACAGGCTTGTTAAGACTTTATTAGATATGAACACGCAGGTAAAACAAGTATATCTCGTGAGTTTATTGTAACTTTGATTAGTTTCTTAGTTTTGAGTTGAAATGCAAGATTGCTGTATTTCCTTTATATTTGATACTACTAATTGATAATAAATAGACCGCTTTATTTGTTTAGTGAGGAGAATGTCTCGTCCTTTTTTAATAGCCATCATCCCACATAATACGCCATATCAAGCTGAATTAGATACTTAATTATCTAAATCTATATTGATGTGTTTCAGAGTATATCTTTTTCTTATACTATTTCTGCCACAAATTTACATCATTGACTGGGGTCTGTCGTCAACCCTTCTGCGACTTCCCATGCCATTCCCATATCGACTAGTTCCGTCGAGTAAAAATTGTTGGTCTGACTAGTGTATAAAGACACTGCATAACTTAATATCTCTTAGTTTAGCAAATTCATGGAGCGATGATGGAATACTTATAACTTTGTGAACCTATGCGATCGAATATCAGCAAGCATATAGAATACGAATCGAATGCAGAATATAGTATATCTATCTACAGTTTAGCAAAAGCATGGAGCAAGCATGCCTGAAATAATAATATTTTAGCGAAGTTAAGGCAAGTTGGTGTTCATTTTAATAATGAAATTATCTTATTATTAATCTTATCTATGATAGTCATTGATAGAATGACAATAGATATAATTAATACAAATTAGTAATTGAAAATTCGGAAATAGTTACGTGTATCTAATAACAAAGGAGATACTGCAAGGTAGAGATTAAATGTCGTGATGTACTGCTATGGACAAATTTCAAAAGATCTAGCGAAACCGAAGCATTATCAGGAATACAAAAATGGGACTGAAAAATAAAACAATAACCTGTCATTCCAATTTTTAGTGATACTAGAAGTTGGGCATTGAGAAAAAGTCATGTTGTTATGTCATCGACAGGCTTTTTATGTCTAAGAATTTAATTTTAACAGTTTACAAAAATGAAATATATGATTTAATGTCTTACTGTTGTAGAAATATAAGGTCATTTTCAAGCGTGCCTAGGGGCGACACAATGTCTAAAAACAGCCATGGCCGCAGATTAACCTCGCCGTCATCTATAATTCCAGCCGCAGGATCTATGATCACTATTATTCTCATTGAGATTAAAGCGTTGAAGAAATATGGGAAATGATAATAATGATTATTAAAACTCATATCAAATCAAATTCAGTTCGATTCTCTTATCACAAATCAATTATTTTTCGACGTACTATTATAATGACACGTGTAATTTTTTTCATATAGTTATTTCATAATGTGTAACAATACGTAATATTGAATAAAATCAAAAATATGTAAATATAACTAAATTGTTCTTGATTTCTGTAATATAATTCTGTAGGCAAGATGACTATATTGGGTAACTACATTACTGACAAAGTAATGTAAGTGCAGTACACGCTTCTCCTCAAAGTAAAAAAAATAGGTTAATTGTTTGTTTAAAACACCGACACTGCATCTATAAGGCGTTTTTATCGAATACCTTAGTAACACAACTTGTCGCTGTCTGCCATCGATGGCGTCTCCAACAATTATGAAATGAGGTTAGAGTTGATCACGTCACGTGGCAGTATATCACGCGAATAATTAAGTCGAGTGATCCGTGCATAATAATTATCTGATGCCTTCTCATCCGACAAGACACCCTGAAAATATTATTGCAACCACAGTAGAGTACCTAGGTATGATTATTGCAAATCTATTAACTAGATTTTTTATTATTTTTCTAAAAACAAATTATGTTGTAACCTGTACTAAGAGATCATACATATGAACTATTGTTATTATCTAATATTGAGACTTAAAATGTATAATATCATCAAGGTTTTTAGCTTGTCGTAAATATTTATGTCTAGAAACGATATCCTGAATTATTTTGAAGTAGAAAACACTATGTTGATGAGACAAATAGAATGAAGTAAGCTTTAGTTAGCTAATGGAACTATGAAAGTATTCAAATATAAAAGGTTTTTTTTTTAGATGAATAGAATTTTAAATCAAATAAAACACATAAAAATCATGATAATAGCCATAGTATTAGCTTTATTGGAAAGATAATTTTATACCACTAGTGTTTAAACATGATTTCGCGCATATGGTCGCCGCGGCTGGTTCGAATAAAGCGCAATTTGAAATTTCGATCAGTCGTATATCGACAATAACGCGACGAATATTGGTTTCCAAGTAGTCTATTATCTCTGGTTTATCGACGTAGACTAGCGACTTCACATATTTCTACAGAAAATAATCTAAAGGTGTTAAATCACACGATCTTGGAAGCCAATTCTCAGGTCCATCACGCGAAATTATGCGCTCATCGAATGTTTCTTTCAATAAATTGATTGTGGCGCGCGCTGTGTGGCTTGTTGAAACTACATATCTTTCATATTAATTCCATTCAATTGGGGAACGTTCTGGTCGGTATCATATTTGAAGAAACAGGAGCTTCTTCGGTGCGCACTGTATGACGTCTCTGCGGATGCGTATTATCAATTAGAGCGAGCATGCGTGGTGCGAAAACGATTCATGGTTATTCGAATTATGACCGATTATGTCGATCATAAAATGTACGTAACGCACGGTAAGTTTCGCGAAATGTACCATGATTTTCAAAATAAATTTGCACAATTTACAAGCGTTGTTCTGGCGAAAGTCTATTCATGGTGAAATGGCAAACTAAAGTGAGAAAAAAATATCTGTCAACTGTCAAATTGGTTGTTGCTGGATAAAGTGTTGCCAATTCGAAAAACAAACAAAACACCCATAATAATATATACATATATTTCGAAGAAAACTACGCAGGACATTGCATAACAATCATAATGTTTAATCAATGTGCAATAATTATGTGAAAGTTTCGAAGAAACGAAATATGTGACCGCAAATCATTGTGTGATTCATTTCTATCTGCCAATTATTTATTGTCAATACAGTGTGATGGTAAATGAAATATAAATATGATTTAAGAATTCATACTGTATCAAAGAATTATGAAAACATAACTATTATTCTGCATCTCATTGATTGTGTGAGCAACTGTTTAAATTAGAGGTTTAGCATGAATGTGTTTGAAGTGCTAGTTTAATATGTGATTGGAATCTTTAATTAATATACGGTAGTTAGCACCATATGTCACGAGCATATAAATTATTAATAGGACCGTGATACTGTCTTATAAAAATCACTATATATTTTTTATTCAGTAAGCGAATCGGAAGAATAAGAAATATGCCAATGTACATAACTTCATAAATAATTAATCACAATCCTATACGATCGTGTTTAGTGCTTAGGTCGGGGCTAATAAGCGATGCCTTTATGAAGAGGATAAACATGGGCAACCTTGATTCATTGCTTGTTGAATGCAAATGTTAAGGTATGGAAAAGAAAATAATTTGATAAAAATGTATTTTTCTTAAATTACTCAATATTTAAAATTTAAAATAATGTACAAGTGAACACCTGTTATTATAAATATTAGTTCAAAATCAGCTACGTGATTTAATCAATTTTAGTTGACGATTTATATAAGTAATGTTGAATATGCAAACATGGTAGTTTAGTAAAAATTTTAAATTTGTTTACTAGAAATTTAAAATTGAATAGAAAAACCTAATTAATAAATGGACAAAATAAAATAAGATTAAATCTTTTTAAGCAAGTAAAGTATTTCACTCACTTTATTAGGATCAAAAATTACTAAATACGATCATAATAAGCGGCATAAAGGATTTATTACTAAATTTGAATTAAATGTATTAATTAGAATATCACAAATTAATATTTAAAATATCACAAACCTATGTTCTGAATAATTACAACTTCACATTAAGAATGTATTCTCCTAATAATAAAGTTGTATCAATTTGTCTAAAATTTAAAAAAATGAATTGATAATTCTGGCGTCTGCTACAAGATTCCTCTAAGGTATTTGAGATTCCGTATAAATAAGGTAGATGACTCTTTCAAATAATGGAACGATTAAATGTATTAATATCAAAAAGGTAACATATAGGTTCGAAAATTTGTCGCTAAAAATATTGTCGCTATAGCATTGTTGGATAATGCACCTTCCCCGGTTTGGAAAGAGATCCAGGTTCGAATCCAGGTGGTGCAACAATGAAATTGATTTTATATATGTCTCTTTCTAATTAATACATTTAATTATTATTTAAAATATCACAGACCGTCTGTTCTGAATAATTACAACTTCACAATAAGAATGTGTTCTCCTAATTTATTACTAATTAGTAATTGATCATTGTTCCCTTTATTGTAAATCGATTGATAACAATGCTCGTTCATTAATCCACTAACGGGTCCATTCGAAGAAACTTTATACCATCGCTAATGATTCTAGTAACAGGGTATTATTTTTCCTCGTAAATACACGTGTGCACGAATGACCAATACAAATTGGAAGATTGCATCTTTAAGTTGGTCAATAAAAAAGCATAAGAATTTTTCATTAGTTGATAACAATAAATTTCCCAATAGTGCGAGTACGATATCTCTTATACAGGAATATGAGTTATATATGTAAGAACCTAACATACTGTACACTTTTTATTGTCAATAATAACAACAGCAAAATTGCGTTACTATAATATCTAAAGAAATCGTAAAAATGTAGATTATTTTACAAAATGACGAGACCTTAAAATATAAACTGTCGCCAGGTGTTATGTGTGTCACATTATTATTTAAATAATGTTATGAATATGTCTTATTTGGTATTTGTTTGCATGGATTGGAACTGTGGTGGATTATTTCCCTTTTTTGATGATTATATTTTCAATATTGAAAAATAGGTTATACGGAAACACCAGCCACAGCTGTGCAGCAGCCAATATTGGTCTTGAAGCGGCCACAATTATAACATATGGGATTTAGCTGACTAATGGTGGTAGTATACAATTTTAAAATTCACAGATTAATATAAATAATTGGTACATTGGTACGATGACTGATACGATTTCACAGATCAATTGGTACTGATTGGTACGAAATAACTGGTACGATGATTCACATAAAATTATTGAATTAATAAATAGATATTTAATAAACAATGTGATCTCAAAAGTGGCAATCATCGTTCTGATGACACCTGGTGATCAAAGCATAGTAAATATATATCTGCGAGTTCTTGGTCCCATTATTATAATGATATTAGTAGTATTTATTGGCTTCGCACATTTCTCAACAAATACCTCAACATTTTACTAAACGTCCAATGGCTAACAACCTATTAACAATATGTATGAACCATTATCAAAAACAAACTAACGATTGTACAAATATTCATAATCATGGATGAGTATCATGTAATGTATCCATTAAGAAAACATTTTATTAATAATTATAAAACAAATAATAGATTACATGGAGACGAAGCTAATTTTTTTATTATATATATATATATATATATTTTTTTTTTAATGGAAAATATAAGGATGTACGGGTAATTGCAGGGCTTGTGACCTGTCTTCGACTGGTTTAAGTGATCACTTTATATATATATATATATAGTGTTCACCAATTCTCACCCATCAATCTCCATATCTATTAAATTTTTGAAAGTTGTATATATGTAAAAAAAAATAGCTTCGCCTCTTTGAGATATCTTTTATTTGTTTAATAGCAGTGCCTTTATAAGTGAAAATCTAGTAATTATGTGTTTTTGGACATATTCAAATATTGCTAATAATAATTATAATTGCTAATTGATATTGAAACATGTTTTATTCTAAATTATTTTACTTGTGACAACTAATTTTTTGTCTCGATTATGTTTTCAGTTGTTTCGAGGTTGTAAGAGGAAAAGTTTTTAAAAAATATTTATTTTGTACCAATTATATTGATAAAATTCTTATTTAATTTTGTAATTTACCTATTTAATTGAGGTGTAAATATGTTAGCACAGAATATTTCGGATTTAGCAATCATCCTAAAGGGTCAATAATATATCGTATAACTCGTCATAGTAGCGTCGACTCGTTAAATTTCATATTTTATATATTAAGAGGAGACTTAACGTTATTTATTTTTATCGAACACATTAACTTCTCGATTAAGTTCAGAAGCTTAAGAAGAAATTGTAATAAAAGAGAAAAAAATTTTTTAATGTAAAACATCCTAAAAATTATAATAAAGTAAGTCTAGCGGACAAATACACTCCAAAACAGATTCACTATATAAAAAAAATGTTGAAATTTTAAAAATACGTTAAACAGTAAATAACACGAATAACAAATACACGAACAGTAGCAGAGTTGAGAGTGTAATTGATTTATAATAATATTAAACTTCTTTTTATTTTATAACCCGTTCATATGGGATGGTAAATGTAAAAACATGTACACACTATTGAGTTGTTTGTTGGTGTCGGTGCACGTATTGACTTATCTTGACTGACTTTCTTAACCGTGGGTAGCTAACTGTTCTTAGAAGATTTGACTGAAATTTTATAATATTTACAGTGAAGAACGCTCGACATTAAATTCGCTAGTAAAATGTATACTTTGCTAATTGTATTAAGAATCCTTTACTAATTAACCACTTTTATTTGAAGAAATATGATTATTTTTGTTATAATACCTCCATATGATGTTGTATTTTATATTTAATTAGCTGTCAAAAATAATACCTTGTTCGATAGCAAAGTTTGTGTATATCTCAAAAATCCCAATTGTAAGGAAAATCATGCAAAAATGCTATAGCATATACTTGTACTTAATTAAAATATGTTCGTTTTTCATATATTTCGTTGCTGTTACATTAAGTACGATAATTTGATAATGGCAGTTATATAATAGTGTAGACACACTTGAGGAAGAGGGAGAATTTGTGATATTTATTATTCTTAGTAATCCAGGGTTAAAAGTGCTCACGTACGTTATCACGCATTAATACACGCACGCATGGCGGTCAGGTTCCTACATATTGTGTTAATTTAATATTCTCTGTAAACACGGCGCTGTCCATCACGTCGGAGTATGGGAGAGAATTTCAGCAGATTCTTGTTATAAAATTATTCACAGCTTTAATATATGCAATATTCTCTACTTACGCATTTACAATTTGAACTATTAAAGATTTTTTAATCTAATATTAATAAATATGAACACATTGAGCGATCGATAAGATCGTTGAAATCAATTAGATTATCCTTGTATCTAATAATGTTTGATTATTTTCATTACTTAAAAAGAGTCTGGCAAAAATAATGTTTATAGTAATTAATTTATTTACTAATCTTAAAGTTTCGTGTCCCCAGAAGGAGACAATCTCAGTGATTTAGTTGAGATAAATCTCAATTTTATACTCAGATATTAGCTTAATATGTTTAGAAATAGATACAAATTTAAACCTCTGTACACAGCGTATATTCTGACAGCGAGATTTGATACGTGCACATAAACGTCCCGTAAAATTAACATAGATCCCTGCAACTATCAATTCTGAAAGTTAAACATAAGTCATTAAGATAATACGTTAAATTACAAACATTTATTGCATTTTAACTGCTATTGGGGATGTTTAAAATCACCCAAATGACAATCATGACGACAATGACATTTGACGTTTAATGTACAAGCGATGGACGTATGCGCTAGAGGGTGAATCTCTGAGATACGGTGTGAACACAAGGAATACGATATACTCCAAAGCATCTCATGGGAGCAAAATTCACATCTTAGAGATTGTCTCAAGTCGAAAATCTCCTACAAATTTCTTCCATGGACACGGACCATTAAGAACACTCTCCTCTCCCGACTCACCGCCCTTGCTTAGTTCACTTTGATTGATTTATAATATTCAGTTTATCTAATCTTACTACTAAGCTGTTCCTGTTACCTTCTAATTTGTTTATTATTTACTAACTCTAAGTAGATTTTATACATATGTACCTGAGCGACTGCATATCGCACTCCATTCAATCTACTTTTGTTTTTTCGCTATACATAATATTTTTTTAAATCTATAAATATCCTAGAGATTCATGGAGATTCTCAAAAGCTGCTCAACGGTCTAATATTTCCACATGGAGATCTTATTTGATTAAATACAATTTTGGTTAATCGCCATTTTGGTTTGGCAGACATTTGTCAGTTCGCATTTAGAAGTCGTAAATTATAATTGATTTCAATTTAATATGGAGTATCTAATGCCTCAACTACGTGTTGAAGTTATTAAAACATTTTATCTAAATAACAATGGAAATACTATAACCATTAATGGTGATCGCTATCGTCACATGTTGTAAAACTTTGGGTCGATTGGACCTGCAACATATGTGGTTTCAACAAGACGGTGTCACCTCATACACAGTTCGAGCTACGCTTGAAATTTTGCAAGAAATTTTTCCCGGCCGTATAATATCAAAAAGTAGTGATATCGACTGGCCTCCTCGATCACCTGATTTGACGGCTACCAACTATTTTTTGTGAAGGTACTAGGGGTAGAAAAAGTCTACGCCAATAAGCCAACAACAATATTAGAAATATAATTTCTGTAAGAATGAAAAAACACGCGAAGTATGCGAAAATGTTATGACAAATATGGTTGAAAAAACCTGGATTTGTACCACTGCCAGAGGCCGCTACTTGGCCAATATCATATTTTATACATAAGTGTAATAAACCAAATAATAGATAAAAAAAAATAAAAATAAAAAATGCTATTTTATTTATTTAAAAACAACATCGGCCTGGAACACAAATATTCACCCTATGCAATTCAAGGAATACTGTTGCTTAAGATATGTTCTTAAATCGATTTATCTTATTATCCGTAGTTAACAAATGGTCCTAAACATTCGTTTATTAATCTTAAGTGGTAATATTACTCCTCTATACTTATATACATATTCTTGGCAATATGTAGTGGCAACGTGTGTAATTTAAATTCCGCGTACAATTCTGTACAACTACTCATTGTAGTGAGAAGAAGCACTAAAGCACAGTCATAAAATACCCATTTTACACAGAGTATATTCATATTAAATTGTAAGCTCACGTCTATCACAACTGTCTGAAATGTGTAATCTTGAAATGTTTTACAATGCAATTAAATTACCCATTTTACAACATAGTAAGCACTAACATGAAAGTGGTGCTCATGTACTGAATAAGAATTAGATGTACGTATGTACATATGCAGATGAACGGTACGGACGTATGTTTGAATAGAAAGTTGTTATATAAACTCAAATAAATTCATTATTCAAGCGTCAAACAAAGGGCGAGAGTAGTGCCTAAAATAAGGAAATTAGTTCAATACTGAATAATATTTTCTCCGTACGTTCCTCCGACAGTTCAAAACTTATTTCATAATAAAATGCGAGATATGTGATAATTTAAGTATTGCAAAATATGCCCCTATATTAATTAGTGATGTATGCGAATAATAATCATTAATTAGCTGTGGGAAATAATTTCAACAGTGTTTTATCTACTCTTTGAATTATTCATGTATTGTAAATATAGATACCTTTTTTAAAGTGAATTTAAATTAAATCACACCTGAGTAGAATCTTCTGTCAAATAATTTATTTAAAAAATCTATGTGAGAGAAGACTGAGACTATTTGTACCGGGATATCCCGGTAGCGGAAAAACAATATTTTTGATTTTGAATTGAAATTGATTTTATATGTATATATTTATAATTAATACATTAAATTAGTATTTAAAAACATCACTGACCTATGTTCTGAAGAATTACAACTTCACAATAAGAATGTGTTCTTCTTAATAGACAAATATTACTGAATTCGTATAAAAACGCATTTAAAATTATTTCTGGATTAAATTTTTAGGGTTTCATTGAAGTAGAGTTGTTATGGTTACTGCGCATTATGCTATGTTTGCAAATACGGGTGGCCAATTAATAGTCTTTAATTAATTGCAGATATGGCATTGTTTTATAGTTATTTATTGTATGCATTTAATGCAGTAGGCATTAATCATCACGCACCGTGCATCATGTTGTAGGTACCATGTCTTAAATCGTAGAATATAGAGGTAGGATGAAAATAGATAAATAAAGACTAGTAGACACATAATGTGTGATTGGTATAAGAATGTGTAAAGTGTATGAATGTGGACATCGCGAAATATGTGTATTAGGTTAAGAATGTTAGCGTTCTTTTTCTTTACCTACCCCTGTTGTATGAGGCACAATTATCATTCCGATTATATTCCAGTGCTTATTTACAAGTTTTGAACATTTTAAAATTATTATTTTTTTGGTTAATTTGATTATTTCAATGTGCGGTAATCTAGGTGTTTAAAAATTTACTATGTTTTATGCATATTCATTTTCGAGCACAGTAGCCTTCCTATTTCATATTCTTGGTGCAGTTTATTCTATCAATTACTTTTAACTGTTGTCTTATTCACATATTTATTTTCCTCTTCGTGCGATGTCTAACAAATATATTTCAATGTCCCTTTGGGTAACTATTAGATTTTTAGAACTCTATTTTATCGAGAGTCCATGTTTCACTGCCATATGTGAAAGCTGTAAGTATTCATACGATGAACACGCATGCTTTTAGATTCAGTGAAAAATTATATTCAGGCGTCCAAACGCACCTAGTTTTTTTTTTTTTAAATTTCATTAGATATGCCTCCGATTATATCGCTCGGAGATTGAACAATCGTTGGATAAATAAAGTCATTCAATGGTATTCGAAGTGAATCAAAAAGATGAAAGGCTGCTCTAAAACATGCTAGACTGACGAAATCATCAAACTCTAGAAAGATATATGGAGAAGCCTACTCATTGTTATTTAATTTTCTTGGTGCATATTATTATATATTGTGTACACATATTTGTTTTTCTGTATCTTTGCATTAAGTCTAAAGTCCATCTTTCCTCGCTTTGCGTCACGTCAAGTGTTTGGACTATTTTTGTATTGAGAATTTATTTTCCGTATGAAATTACCTACATTATCGTAATTTTTAAATACAATCGTTCATATGAACAACTTTCCATCCAGATACGCCGAGTGTAAATAATATATTCGTGTTAAGACAGACGTGGCCAGATTTAACTGTTATTTTGCCTTGACACGCAAATGACAGTTGTTGCGTGCGGAGGTATTATGGAAGGCATTGTCTTTATAATTTAGTCCAAAGAAAAATATTAATGCAAAATCTTCAGCGCGTTGCGTACAGCTAGTTTTTCTAACGCCCGCACCTGAATATAAAACGTAATTACTGGTATTATTTGCGACGGTGCGCACAAGAAAGAGATACAGTGTTATTGTATAAATCATGAGATGCATCATTCAAATTAGAGGTGATGCTAAAGGTGTTAATTAATTTGATAAATAAATAACTACCCGTTCTTGAACGTTGCTCTATGTTTTCAAAGAATGCAAAGCATGATTTTTTTTAAATATACCTACAATGATATTTTTGAGGATATATATTGGGAATCTTTGGCAATATCTATTGTACTGATATATGAGAGAGTACACAGGTGTAACAGACTTAGTTCACAATAGTCTATGGGTGAGCCTGACAAAGTTTTGAAAAAAATAAATTATAACGCCGTTGATAAATAGCTTCTCGCATATATCAAAAAACATAGCTTATATATGCAGATCAGAATTCGATGTGTGTTTCTTCAATGTGTTTTAATCTCATAACAGTTTTAGCATGCTAATTTATCTTTAAAACTCATTACACATTAGGGGCGCGCTTTCAAAATAATAAATAATTAATATTTTCGCGTTTTTTACATAAATGTGGGTTTTGATTATTCATTTACATTAGAAGTTATACACTATATTAGACTTTTTTTAAAACTATTACTTACATAAAACCTTTACACTAATGTAAAACTAATAAACTTAATATTATTTGGCATAATTAATAAAATACAAGCATTATAAGAAAGACCGCGACCATTTAATTTATTTTCCGCGTTCCACAAAATTGCCTTAATGTAGAAAGTTCTTCCAAATACGAAATTTTATACAATTTAATCGGCGATTTGAAATAAAAAAAACACAATAAACATCACAGGATCGATAAAAATATTATTTAGTAAGAAATTATTATGTTTTTAACAAAAAAAACTTGATTTTAAATAGTAGTTGAAGCCTTAAAGCACGTAAATATAATATTTAATTTAACATAATTTGTATTCACTAACACAAAGTGTTTTAAAACCTTCTATAATTGATCATATGTACTGCAAATTGAATGGTGTATAACTCTATTAATTTTTAACATTTTACTAATTTGGTTCAATGTAGATTTACCTTTGTAATCTAGCTTCAAAATTATATTTCGAAACTATATTTCGTATGTGCAAGAATTTTCTGGGACGTGGAAAATAAATTTAATTGTCGCGATCTTTCTTATATTTTCTTAATTGTGGCAAATATCATTCAGTATATTAGTTTTACATTAGTGTAAAGGTTTTATCTAAGTAATAGATTAAAAAAAAAAAAATTATTGTATAACATCTGATATAAATTAATAATAGAAACCCATATTTTCGTAAAAAAACGTAGAAATTAAAATTATTTTTGAAAGATAAGCCTTAACTAGACTTATGAAAAGAAACTATGATTTTATTAAGCAGAATACTTTTTTTGCTGTGAAATTTCACTTTCAGAACATAGTTCTGTGGTATTTATTATAGCGAAATCGGAAAACGCGAAAGGATCTAGGTTCAAATCCCGGTAGCAACTAAATATTTTTTCGAAGAATAGATTTTTTCTGTATTATTTTCTAATTGGTTAATTTAATTTGTTTTAAACTATGATTTTGATAAATATATCAGAAACAAACAGAAGTCAAAACCCTATGAAGACCGTTTTAATTAATGAGTTATTTCATACAAGGTTTAATTACTATATAAGGTTTACTGTTAAAAACATTTTATTAGTTTTTTTGCATTTTTAGATAGTAAACACAATTTTATTGTAATTTGTCAAGTTTTATTAGATTTTTTGGTAAATAGATAATTTATTTTACTGCAAATCGAACATTTCGAAGGCATGGTGACCTTTTCACGCTTTGCTTATCAATGCATTCATTCTGATCAGGGCTACCAATTAACCAGAAAAAAATACTAACTGGTTTTCGGATTTCTTTACAAAAAACGGTTAAACAATTAAAATCACCGATTAAATGACATATTACATTAAAATTGCATGTTTATAAATTTTTAATGAAGGTGATCATGTTTATAATGGTTTAAAAATATGATAAAATTTAATAAAATTAAAGAAATTAAAATGTACATTCGTTTAATGAAAAAAATTTAAGAACATAAAAATAAAAACAATTTAAATGAATTTTAAAAATGTATTATACAAAAAATATAATATATTAAATGAAAGAAAATATCAAATCACAAGGAAAATATAGTGAATAATAAAATGTATATTTAATAAAATATATTATAAAAAAAATTGGAAACTCATATAGAATATTGTTAGAATGCGGAATTACTCAAAAAAATATTTTGTTCAAGGATACAAAAACACTTAGTCGAAGTAAGGGACGGAGGGTAATAAAACCAAGTATTGTTAGATGCAGGTGGACCGACACATCGTGGGTACAGCAATAAGAAATACGGTGAACGTGACTAAAGTCACGTAGGCAAATGCAGCATAAGAGATGCATCACCTTAGGCAGGCCAGTCTTTCCATATTTTCGGCCGGGAGAACTGGCTCTATAAAGACGAGATTTTATTTTCAATTAGAAAATAGAATCAATGTCGTCTCTAAAAGTATCAAGCAAGCGCTTTATAAATTGTAATTCCGGGGAAAATTTAAACTGTGCGCCTCATGTTTAAGCTTAGACTGCGATGTACTCTGCGTTTAATCGTAAATGTGAAAGTATCAAAAAGGGTCCCGCTGGATCTATAAAAAGTTGATCAATATAATTTGGTGTAGCGAGAACAGACTGTTGCTATTACATAAGAATATCGCATCCAGAGACCCGGTTTGCGTGGATAATTGGGCATCGTCTGGTGCTCAATCAACTACAAGCCTGAACTCCGTCACCCTACGCTGGCACCAACAGCAGTTGGCCGCACTTCACGTCCAGGATCCAGGACCATCCTAAGAGGTAATCCCTTACGTGAGGGACCTGCATAATCTACATCAGACAAGCGTCAACATAGACAGTTTGGTAGAGAACTTAATGCTGGCATGATGAACACACATATTTAATGTTAATTTCAATATAATTATGTTATAATAGCCTTATTAATAAGTAAATTGCTCATTTTCCACTTTTAACACATGCAAGTATCATAAGATATAGATTATAAATTTTCTTATAAAAAAAATATTGTTTCATTTCATAACCATTTGACTTGTCAATATTTAAAAAAAGAACCAGTTAGGCTAGATGCCTTCCCCCTGAACATGAAGCCGAGGCAGAAAGAAGAAATTACCTAACAATATGTATAAAAATATTATATCACATTGAAAATTCAAAGAAGAATAAAACTTTAATATATTTCGCAATAATGTAGTACAAAAAATTTGAACATATAATACATTGAATGTAAAAAATATGAAAGTAAAAGTATAATGCATTTTAGAATTTATCCGTTGAGTTCAGTGCGTTATAGGTATTCAATAAAATTAATTAAAAATATGTGTGTTTTATAAAATAATTAATATCCGGTTAGTTACGTTAAATAAACCGGTTTTGGTTTTTTTAAAGTGCACGGTTAACCGGTTTGGAAGCGCTAATCCTGATGATTGATGGTTAAATTGTAAAATGAAAATATTTTTACCTAATTAAAAGTACCTTCTAGGTCTGTAAGCCACATTAGTGGCTTATTAATATGCGATTTTTGTCCTTCTGCCTCAAATTTGTAGTGAACAAAACAGGAAAATCTTTTTTCGTTTTTTACTGATACCTATACACATAATTTCACAATAATTGTGTCATTTTGATATGACTTCAGACTCGGTTCAAATAATGTAGTCCAATATATATATGTTTTCATAATTTTATTGTATTTACAGAATATTTATGTAGTACTTTTTACCGATGTATGATACATAATTTCTAAATTTAACATGCCTAAGTGGAAAATTTAGTTATCTGCATCATAATATGTAGTTAACCTATGATTGTAAGTTTTTATTGATCTTTCTCTCTTAGTCGATGTACGAGTACATGTGGTCAGTGTCGTGGTCCATTCTTCGCCGTGTAGCATTGCTCCGGTCATTTCTCGGTCTGTCCATATTGCACATTCCGAGTGATCACTAATTTCTCCATATCTCCATATCTTCTGGCAAGATATCCAAAGTATACAATAATTATTTTCTTACATGTTATGTAGAATCTTTCTTTTGATACGGTAATGGAAACATCGTACACACAGCATGCGTTACCAATACCAGATTTCGAACGCTTCGAGGTGTTTCTTTCTCAATACTTTAATCCACTGCATTCCTTGATGAACAATAAAAAAAAAATGATGGAAATTCGACCATTGAGAGTATTCTTGTAATATTTTATACCTATAAGAATCGTGAAAATATTATATATACATTTTTTTTTAAATATAGGTACATACACGGAATACATATCACATCAATATTCTTACTATTTTCAATCTAAAAACTAAACGACTAACTTGCTGGTCTTTTGGAACGAGGCTCAAACCCCGACAACTAGATCACTAGGCCATAATCTTAACCATCAGACTAAAAGGCTACTAATTACCTACATATTGTTTATATTCATACACTGACGAGAACAGATTTAGATTTTGCAATGTTAATCTAAAACAAATTATTATTAACAAACTGTTCAGCCTTCAAAACAGTTGACATACATCATAGATTTATAAATATTTATTAAACGTTTACATTGCACCCTTCTGAATAAATCAATAAACGAAATAACACAAGAGCACTCTAGAAATAGGTAAGGCCGCTGCTAGGCGTATGTGGTTACAATAAATTGTATGCAAAAAGCGTACCTAAGTGGGTATGGACATAATCATATATTCAATTGAGAGAACGGTACAGATGGCATTTACATTTCTAATTCTTTTTGAATATATAAAATACTGCACGTGTTTAGTAGTACATATATATTTCTGGATCACGTGTTCACCAGCAGCAGTATTCTATTGCAAAATTAACATGACAATTTTGTATTATTGAATATTATTCACATATAGGATAGCCATTAGGTATTATTAGATTTACAAATATGTAATATTTGAGCAAAAAAATCAATAACAATTTATTAAGTAGAACACATTCTTATTGGGAAGGTGTAATTTGTCAGAACATAGGTCTGTGATATTTTTTAAAATACTTATTAAATGTATTAATTAGAAAGATATACATATAAAATTAATTGTAACGAAAAATATTGTTGTAAAATAAAGAAGATGGCTTTCAAATAATGGAACGATAGAAGTATCAATTTCAAAGTGTAACATATAAGTTAGAAAGTTTGTCGTCAATGCTGTGTTGGTGTAGCATAATCGGTTAATGCAATTTACCCAGATAGGTAGAAATTCAGGTTCATATCCCGGTAGGAACAACAATATTTTTCTATAAAATTGATTTCATATATATATCTTTCTAATTAATACATTTTATTTGCATTTAAAAAAATAACAATTTATACAAGATTTATTTTGCTTTAGCATGTGCATATGATTCTAAAATTATAATAAAAATATTTCGAATAAAATATAAGCAATTAATCATAGTATACAGATTTAGTTTATTTGTAAAAAAATAATCGACCTAGATATTTTTGCTTCTATAGAATTTTATTCAAAGAGACGATCGATTTTCCTTCTAAAGATATTATGGTACTATGATATTAATACAAAAAAAAAAAACTTAAGTGTAATTATTATAATATTATAGAAATCGATTCATAAGAGTATACTAAAAAATCATTTTGTAAATTATATAATGTAGCACATACACACATACACTTTTTAATTTTTTTTAAGATGATTGATTATTGTAGAAATTAAGAAAATATCATCAAAACTTAATGAATTAAATGAGAAATAAATAAAATAGCAAACACCCACAGACCACCAACTATATAGACAAGAACTAACGCGAATTCCTTGTCCCAATATTTTCATTTTGGTATCACCCACGTGATCACTTTGGTACCACTTACGCAATCAAATATCTTCTCGACACTAAAAAAAAAATATAACTAGATTGGAACGAAAATTTAAACGCTGACAATATAATATGCATTATTGTAATAATACGTCTTGTTTACACAATGATTTGATTTGCGAAAAGTAAATACTTTTACTGCTGCATAAATGTGTCATAATCTATAGGATTTATGTTTCCACCAAGAATATGTGTAGAATGCTCCTCGTCTCGCTACTAATGTTCCAAACCCCTCTTTTATAAGTACACCTTATATCATGTCTATTCATTTACTAGTCTGTGCAAGCACCCGACTTCCATACTTATTTACGGTCCGATATATATCGAACACTTTACATAATGCATGTATCACTCTCTTGATGATATAAAATCTTGAAACAGTTCGCAGAAAGAGAAACATGAAAAAACTTGTATTTCTTGAGACATTTGACTTGCGTATCAAATGCATAACTTGTTCAGCCAAGTTCCCAGAATTTTATCTTTTTCGTGCCGCGCTACACGCCAACTTCCTTCTCTCAACAGCTCTGAATATCTACTATAAATCCACATTAAATATCTGCCGATTCGCTAAACTAATTTTGTTAACCTCTGCATAACCTTCCTCTCTTGTAAATGTAATTTTTATTATTTCTCCTGGCTTTGTTAAGTACATATATAATTTATCCTGTGTTGAATCTTGCGAATAAATTGACAAATTGACACCTGTTTCAAAAAAGAACATAAATTGTAAATATTTTGAACTGTTTGTCTTCCACAATCAATTTTCAAACATGTCTATCTCAATGCTTAATTTTATTATAATATTCAGTAACAAATGATTCAAAGAGACGTTTTCAATATTAAAAACAGATTTTCGCGAACGCTTACTTGATAATTCAACTGCTTAGAAATATATTATTAAGAATATCTAAATTCATTTAGCGAAACCCAAATTTAGCTCAGCAACTGATGTTGGTGAGCTGTTATAATTATAGGTACATAATATTTTTTTTAATTTTTCCAAAAAATTATTCTAATAATTTTGCATCATCAAGTAACAATTTAAATTTATTTTTGAAATAATTATTGTTTTTTAAAAATAGATTCTGTTAAAGAAACAATATAACATATGTTTTTGATTAGTTAATGACATCCTGAAGAAGAAAATGATATTTTTCGAAACCGCTGGATGTATTTAATTCATTAAGTGAATAATAAAACAATGTTAACAATCTAAAATATTAATATAGAATTTTTCAATCTTAAATAAACATTATACAAAATTACGTACGATTGCAAATGAATTTTTATATTAGATTAAGTGGTACGCGGAAGGCTTTTTGGTGGCACAGACTAAAAAATGAATATTGTTGTGTTAGTTTTAAAAGTTGAACCTCAAGAGTTAATTAATGATTATTTATGATTAAATATTGTAATTATTTGTGATGTTTTTATTGCAGCGCATATTATTTTAATCAAATATTTTTTTCTTAACACAGTTTTACTAGTTTGATTTCAGTGGAACGCGAAGTGGCTAACACTTCATTAGAAAATTATGGCACTTCAGAATATGTAGGCTGCAGACAGCTGGATTGGATGATTTTACTTTTAAACAATCGACTATAATTTAATCTTCCAATGAGTAAACTCGAGTAAATGTGCAGCCAAGTGTGAGTACTTTTACTTTCCGATTCATACGTTCACTGAAGTTGCAAGTAACATTAAATTTAATTAAATAATAGAGTACCGACATACTTTGTTAAATAATGCAAAATCATTAATATCAAAGTTCAGTGTGAACAACAAAAATAATGGAATGTCGATCGATTTATCTAAAGTAGGCAGGTGTCTATTAAATTTATGCCGGTTCTTACGTAATTAAAATATGATAATAGTACGTACTTTTAGTTATAATTTATAATTACGACATCGCTCATACTGTAATATTTTGATCAATTAATTTTTATCAGAGATAATGAGGAACAAATAACACAAAGGAAATAAAATAATTTAAAAAGGATTTGATATTTTTAAAGATATTTTTTATATTTCCAAATTTATACTATACAATTATAATTTTATTTATTAATACTGCCACTAGAAGTTATGTATATCTGCAAGAAATATGTACACTCTTTCAGGAGCATGTTTTTGTAAAAGTTTAATATTATTAAGGTACTATTTATTCATGGAAAATTCTTCAACTTATTAAATGAAGGACTTAAAGTATTTTATAATATAAATAATATAATGGTTGAATTGTATTGAAATGCATACATTCAAATCCGCTTCAAATACATACTTGCGATATTTTGCAACACGTCTGTTTAAGGGAAGACGTGTATTCAGAACACCGCGCGGCGCGAGAGTTGCTTTTAGTTTGTGCACGTTTAGGGCATATTTTGCGAAAAAACACATGCACGACTTTATTTGTAATTTCTAGATTCATCCGATAGATTGTTTTTTAATGCATGAATATAAATACTTTGAATTATTTGCGCATAGACCTAGATAGTTAAAGTTAAAGTTAAGTTATCAAATAAATATTTCGTTTAGGTCTACTTCACAGAAATTATAGCTATTCACAGATTTTTTGAATGCTCAGAGTGCATGCCTTTGTATATATTTACTACGTGTATTTGACGGAGGTTGAAAGGTCGTGTGAGGTGTGGCTTATTTTTGAAAAAAATTGAACTGTTTGATTTACAGATTATTTAAGAGGTAAATTTAAAATAATTGAATAAACATGGCTCTACTGGAGAGACAACGTGACAAGATGGATGTTAAGAACCAGCTACTGGTGAATAATTGGAAATAACCGTAGAAGACCAGGACTTACGATAGTTTATTTACAGAAAAAGCACGATTGAAATCAAACTGTTTGTTACATTATGCAAAGTTCAAGATAAACGAAGTTCACTGAAGGCGGTGTTGAAATGCGTGCGAGAAGATGTAGCCAAGAGAATAGTGATCAGTTCTATAGTTTCTTGGACTAGTTAGATCGCAGTATATTGTTGTCTGCAATTTGACGGGTACCAGTCGGAATGTATGGCTGTCAAGTGATTTTTTTATAGTGGGGTGCGTTAAGATCATACTGTCGGTTTTTAAAACAGTGTGTAATGGTCACCAAATATTGACCTTTACGAAGAAAACAAGATCAACAATAGCTGGAGTATCATTGTTGGACCGAGTGAAAATTACCGATATTAGAGAGACCCTACTTCTACATATAGAAGTGTTTTAATTAAGAGGGCTCGGAAATTAATAATAAAACGACTACCAAGATTTATCTTCTTGGCAACTCCTGAGGGGAGGCAGCTCAGGTGGTGGAGGGTGGGTGGCAGACTAAGCTGGGATAAGCAGCAATAAACACTGTATAAAGACAGATTGGATCTTGATTGGTTATCAAAAAACCGGAGCGATGCAAGACAATGGAACTGATCTCCACAATATAAAAATTTTTAAACGAGAAACAATGATTTTCAAATTGAATAACAATGATAAATTAATTAATGACTCATGGTTTGATTTCACAATCTACAAACGTATAGCGTACAATCTTAGATGAATTATTCCACAAGTATCTCTGTATCTATTCTCACAAAAAATTCTAATTCCATCAAGTAGAAATTTTTCTGTCATTTTCTTCATCCGATAATCGATAATCGGGTTTTTTTAAAAATTTGATTGTGCGTTCAGAACTACATTTTCTTTCAATAACCATAGTAATTCAAAATACTTTTATAGCAAATAAGAAATTTAATATTTTTACGATGTTCATTGAAAATAAAAAGCACTTTAATAAATTATGACTTTCTACCGATAAAATCAGGAGTTGAATTGTATTTTCTCCTAAAGTATGTTTTCTTATCTTACCATCAGACAATATTTTAGTGTTGTTGAAATAAGACAGATGTACATATGTATGTATTACCAGTAATTATTTTCAGTTATTTACAAGTATATCGGATAATAAAAAAATTGAAGTGAACATATTTTGCAAACAGTTATTATTTAGGATTCTGGGTATTGCGCAAAAGCATAGATGCCGGAAGAAAAACAGGATATACGGAAAGATTTAGGCACACATCGCAATCCAGCTTTTCAGATACCTCCAAAATGTGACTGTATATTTATATCACGATTTTCGTCTAGGTTCCTGTTCTTGACGACACTGTATAGACGCGACGTCTCAATTGAATAATATTGTAATCTTTTGTTTCACGAAATACCGCACCGGTTCAAGTTCGGCGGCGTACCAGAGGGGAACGGAGAAAGACAAGTAAAAATATAGTTCCAAACACTGGGTAAAATAAAAACACCATCACCTCTTTCCCAGTTATCCCATCCTATCTCCAATGATATAAATGAGTTTAATATTATATTTAACGTCATCTGTTACAAGTTATTAAATTTTCTGTTATGTTTTAATTGTCAGGAAATATACATTGGTTGCTTTTTGTAATATCAGTCATTTTGGGTCATATTTAAATGAGCCCTGATGATAGCTATTGTAATGTGACAAGAAAAAAATTATACATATGAATAATAAATTCTCCAATATAAAAAATATCATCGAAACCATGAAAAATATTTAATATTATTTAATAATAATATTATTTTATTAATAAACATTTTAAGATCGAGTACGAAAATTTATTTTTATTAATATACATAATATTACAAATATTGAATATCGCTGTACAAATAGGAATATACATTATAGATGTTGCTTATGTTGTAAAAATTTATTGAAGTATCAATGTTCTTGTCCAATTGACGTATAAAAATATTGTACGACAATTTCACTGTTTTTGATATTTTAAAATGAGTTGTAGGTACTCGATATTAAAGTGTAACATCTTTTGTGAATCCGCAACCCAAATAAAATATAGTGCCATGGCATGCCATGCCAAATAAAATATATGTGTTTGAACTAAGGCTTTAAGCGTTGGTTATTTCCTTCAAATCGTCAATATTCCGTTACTTACTGATATTCTTAGAAATGATGAATGCAAAGTATTTCCATAATACAAACACGACTAATAAAACATCAAAACGAAAACTTAAACTTTTGCAATGAAGGAATGAATCTGAGGTAACATGTAGCGTCTAATTCCAAAACCCCCTAAATCGGATAATTTGAGTTAAATATGCAGTTTTGTAGATTTACGAGTATTTCTCAGCTACATGAAGAATACATTGTTTTTCTCAAAATTCATTCTGGCGTCTGCTATCAGTTTACTCAAAGGTATTTGAGATTCTGTAAAAATAAGGTAGATGGCTATTTTAAATAATGGAACGATTAAATGTATTAATAACAAAAAGGTAACTTATAGGTTCGAAAATTGTCGCTAAAAATATTGTCGCTGTAGCATAGTTGGATAATGCACCTTTCCCGGTTAGGAAAGAGATCCAGGTTCGAATCCCGGTGGCGCGACAACAATATTTTTCGATAAAATTGATTTTATGTGTATATCTTTCTAGCTATATTTCCACTGTACGCTAACATATTATAATCAAATCAGTTCACCAGCTTTTCCCACAACCAATATTCGGGTAAAACTGTTCTACTCGTGTGGAGTGAGACAGTACTCGTTCCACGAAACAAGTGTTTTAATTTTGTAATTTCTTGCACCTATGTATAGCGGTTAATAAATTAACATATAATAATGGCTGGTTGAAATTATTTTTAAATCAGCACTGGTTTCTCACAGACTTAATGCTGGCCAGCCTTGGTGACATATCTATTATAATATTACGCAGACGTATGCATTCATCGCTATCGTATTCATTAGATCCATTTAGTAAGGAAATCCGCCAGATGGCAGAACAGATTAGCAAAATATAATAATGAATGTTAATATTTATTTACAATCTTTCAATCAGCATTGTGCAATAGATGTAGCTGATTAAGGTCTTCAGTTCGTGTCGCTGTTCAAAGCAGATAAATAAATTACATCGCTGGCCGTGGTGGCATGTTTTTTTGCGACGGATATATTCGGTACAGGGCCATAGAGGGGTTGTTTTCTTATTATTTTCAATGTATTTACATAACAGTACAAAAATATCTGTCTGCAGTATATTATTTGTTAACTTCTGTGAATAATTCTTGGTTATGATTACTCGATCATTTTAGCATTGCAGTTCAAAACGATTTTACACAAAATATCGTATTCACTTATTTTTTATTTTTTTTTATCTGTCCGTATTATTTCATTTCTTTAAGTTTACTATATCATTCATGTTTATGCTTTTAATAACATTCTGGCGATAATCATATCAATTTAAAATATCTCTAGGTGTACAGAATTTTATCATTTTACTAATATTTTGTTTTTTACTAGAAATAAAGACAAATTATACTACATGGTGAATTTTTAAAGCGTAATAGAGATTTCCGCGTTGAGCTATAAATTATACGGAAAACTTACGGCCACAATAGTCGCCCGTAGTGCCTGGCAGCTATTGCCGATTGCTTTTCTGCTAGTTTTATTGATGTCTCAATTGCGTCCAATCTTTGATATCTGATAGGCCATTCCGTAGATTCCTAACAAATGTTGAATTTTATTTACATTATATGTGTTTGTATAAAGGTTATCTGTATTGAAATGACTAAATAATTAATAACTGTATAACTGTTAAAACGTATGTAGGTATCGAAGTGCTATATGTCTACAGAAATGAAATAAAAATTATACAATATTAATTTTTTTGCAGCCTTATGAAGCGTAATCTTGTACACATAGGATTCCGAGGTCTATTCTTAAAATAACTTGCATACAAAATATCATAATATTCAAGAAATTTAACATTAATCTCGTGTGAGTCGGTAGCCTTCAAAAACAAGGTTCATCCTAAAGTCAGAAAAACAATCCTTGAAACAAATTTGAAAGTCAATTTTCATTATTTATTTCAAATTCGATTTTTCTACCTTCAAACAATACAAATTGTATCCGATTCAAAATTAATATAATGCGATTGGTGATTTAGTAAAAATACTTTTGTACCATTTTACCACAATATTTTTCACGCAGTGATCAAAGATATTCATTACATAGTAAATTATTTAACACACTTAATAATTAATTATTTATATTATTATGTTATTACTAAATTTAAAAAGGCATATGAAGCATACCACCTCTGCACAGATTATGTTTTTCTGATTGAAAAAAATATTCAATTAAGTAACTAACATAAAAATCTCCCTGGAGAGAATCAAACCCCGGTATCGCGCGTAACAGATGGGGATACTAACCACTATATGGCTGACAGATACGAATAAGACGTGAAAGAATTTTCACGTTTGTAAATATCTTGAGCTCTTTATTAATATTAGCTTGTTATAAAGTTCAACAATGGTAAGTATTTTTCAAGTAAATTAAAATATTGATATTAGAAATGTATAAATATGAAAGTACTTGTATCAAAAATGTAAATCAATACATTATATTGTGACAAAAAAAAATCAGCATTTTATACTTATATGACAATTTGACACCACAGTCGAATAAGGGGATAGCAAGATGGAAGAGCGCTCGCTTAGCGTGTGAGATATTTTGTATCGTTTAACGTAGTTTTCGTGGCAAATTTTACTATGGTACCTTCTCGTTGATCCTTATCGTACCTTTATCTCTTCGTCTGTTATTGTGCAGCAATGTATATAATTTGTTTAATCTGTGGAAACGTGAAAGATGGTCCTTGATCTATTTGATACTCATGTGTAATTTGATTTTCAATTGTACTGCTAGTTTCCTCATAAATAAATATTTGAAAAATATTATTTAAAATTGATATTCATATTAAGATTTAAACTTTGTATGTTATTAAAATTTATTATATTGTACATGAAATATTCACATCCATATTAATAGTGTATCTGGAACTACAGAACGACACACGATCTTTTTTAATGAGTTGGGTTCAAAACTTTCCATATAACAGTTCGTTATTTCTTAGTTTCATAAATAAATTACAACATACAAAAAAAAAAATTGTAATCTAAAAATTTCCTGGAAAATAGTTTTTTTTCCTAAATTAAATATATATTAGTAATTTATAGATAATATGTATTTTCAAGTTAATTATTTTTATCATATTTTTTGTCGAAAATTATATTTTTTAAAGTAATCAAATTTGTTTATTTTATTCACAGATGGCGTGGAAGTGTGTACAAATTGGTTTGGAGAGAATTGTTAGCGTATCTAGCACTATATTACACCATCAACATTGTATACAGATATGCCCTCAACGAAAATCAACAAAGGTAAGAAATAAAAAATATCATTTAATAGGTACCGACTGTTCCTTAATTATCTTTTCTTAGATCGTCCATTCAATCATTGATATTTAATGTTATTGAAATGGCTGTAATATATATTCAATTTCACAGTTTCAAATAACATTGCAAAAATGAGGATTTTTTCTGCGCACAAAGATTAGGTCAGAGATCCCGGAAATATTGATTTGGTTAAATTAAAATACTGTTTTATTTAAGACAAGGTAAATGAATGAATACAATATCAGAATTTGCATCTTTAGGTGTAAATAACGATTTAAAAAGTTGAGAGAAATAAAATCGAAGGCAATCAGCAATTGAAATACATATACAGAAATACCTAAGATAATGCTTCATTTTTGGTTGAATATGGAAAAAATGTGTTTAAATAAACCCATGAGTTATGAAGTTTCACAAATGTAATTAAAAACAAAAATTACAATATTTTTAACTTGTAGATACTTATTAGTTAGAAATCTTAAAAAATGCGCAATAATTATTTTATTTTTTAACATTTTTTTTTTGTGAAAACGTGGTGTATATTTTATAATAATAAAAACCAATACACTTAGATTATTTATTCTATTTAAATAATGTGTATTCACTAAGCGAGGTTGTTTTATCACTTCCGAATAAACTGGTATATAAAACATGCTTTTGCACTATAGTAATAAGATACTCGCCTAGTGGACGCCTCGTTCCGAGAGACCACCAAGTTAGTCCTATATTGACAACACTTAGCGCTTAGTTTCATTTGAACAAACATAGTTAGAATATCGATGTGATACGTACATCATGTGTGCACCTCTTACCTCATACAAATAATATATTTGAATATTAAGTTACGTCATTTTTCGAACGCTGTGTCTTGTTTTTTTTAGTTATTTTGTAAATAGATTTTATAAAATGTTGTTTTTGAAACTCTAATCCGTCAAGCGGGGCGTTATAAATTTAAACCATCTAATTGGACTAAGCAGCACTAATTTTCACATTGTGCTCAGTGCAATTAATTACAACCTGTGGGCGAGTATTATAGTCGCTTTGAATTTATATTTTAATGTGGAAATCCCTTATTATAATGGTTTAACAATGCAGCATGTAGTGTAAACAATATATTAGCAATATAAATTAAATGTATCAATTAGAAAGATATACAGAAAAAATCAACTTATCGAAAAAATATTATTGTTGCCACCCGGACACGAACCAGGAACCTTTCGTGGTTCCGGGGAAGTGCGCTGACTTTTTACACCACGGCGACATATTATTATTTGAAAGCAATCTACTATATTTTTCTATAATAATTGATACATTTAATTTGTATTAAAAATATCACAGAATTATGTTCTAAAAAACTACAACTTCACGATAATAATGTTTTCTCCTTAAAAATAAAAATGAATATTGGTTAATTATACATACTATATATATATATATATATATGTACACTAAGAGCTATCTTAATTTGATATGATTCCAAGAATTATTCACAGTAATTTTTGACAAATATTAGACATCAGTGACATCTATTTTACAATTCATAAAGATTAAAAAATAATATTAATATTCATTATTATTTTTTCCTAATCAGTACCGCCATCTAACGGATTTCTAAAGAAAATGGAAGATACGGACATAGGATGCATTTCATGCTTTTCACCCTAAACCTGTTTAAATACGGCATAATGAGAAATACAATTACATGTATTTTCAATGGTTATTCACTATTATAATAGGTTAGGTATTTCGATGGCATAAAAGAATTTGTGAAAGAAAATAAAAATGAGTGACGCTATATTTTGACAGTAAATAGGGATGAATACACGAGAGCAAAAGACCTGTGCATTGCCTGTAAGAAAAAAGTTAAATCTGGTGTGAAAGAATAAAAAGAGCGGCTGAAAAGGGAAGAAAGGGTGAAAATGACAGAATTTTCAGGATAACATAAAATTCTTCTGGAAGGCGGTCAATAAATCTCTATGTGATGCTGAAAGTAGTAGTATGAAATTCAGTAAATTGAGAAATGTAAATGAATGAGGATGAAATAAAATATAGATGGATGAAATATTTCCAGGAAACGTATGGGAGTGTAAAGAATGTAAATGAGGAATCCTCTGAATCCTCTGGGGTATGTATGAGTGACGAAAACGATATGAATGCAATAAGTATGAAAGAAATAAAGTGTGCAATAAAACATTTGAAGAATGGTAAGGCTGTGGGGTATGATAACGTTGCTGTTGAATATATCAAGACTGGTGGCTCATTATCTTGTGGCTTCATACGCTTTTCAATCAATGTTTGGAGGAGAGTTACACGCCGTTAGATTGGAGGAGGGCTGTCATTATGCCTCTTTATAAAGGCAAAGGGTCGAAAATGGAATGTGGTAACTATAAGGCAATTAGTCTACTAAGCTCGGTTGGTAAACTGTATGGAAGAATTTTAATAGATCATTTGAATAAGAGCAAGAACGGTGACGATTATGGAACGTGAAATGGGCCTTTGTGGGTTAAAGAGAATGCATGGATCAGATTTTTTCTTTACGAGTGACGACGAAAAAGTTTTTGATTTCAAATTTAATCAATTATTTAATTTATTAATCTTAAAATTAAAAGATGAAAATTATTTTTTTCATCTGTAGATCTACAAAAGGAATATTATGATATATTAAGAGAAAGGTTATGGAATGTACTCTCTGATTACAGGATGAATAGTAAACTTATACACGCAATCGCATCCCTATATCAAGGAAGTTCTGCGTGTGTTAGAATAAATGGAACATTCACACCATGGTTTGACATTACAAAGGGTTTCAAGCAGGTTTGTGTAATGTCTCCATGTCTTGTATATGGATAATTGTGTGAAAGAACTGGAATGTGAATGTAGGAGCAAAAATGGGTGATTTGATTGTATGCTGTTTATGCTGTCGATGATGGAGTACTAAAAAAACGAACAATAACTAGAGTTTAGTGAATAGAATGTATGATGTATGCAAGAAAAGTGACCTTAATATAAATGTCAAGAAGTTGAAAGTGATGGTATTTGAGAAGGAGGAAAACAAGACACCTTGCAAAATACTTGTAGGTAATGAATGTTTGGAACAAGTAGATGAGTTTGTGTATTTGGGAAGTTTGTTTGATAGAAACAGAAAGTCTGAAACAGATATCAAAAGGAGGGTGATTGCAGGGAATAAAGTGAACGGCGCTTTGATAGGAATTATATCTAACAGAAACATGTCAACCGAGGCAGGACTAGCGGTACGCAATGGAGACCTAGTACCGACACTGATGTATGGAAGTGAGGCCTGGAACTGGCAGAATTGGAACGAAAGTAGACTGAATGCAGTGGAAATGAGATCGCTTAGGCGTACATGTGGCAAATTTATTTATGACTGAGTAAAAAATGAAGAAATAAGGGAAGAATGTAAAGCTGATGTTAGTACAATGAGTAAGATTAAGAAAAGATCACTTAGGTGGTTTGGTCATATGGAATGGTAAGAAAGATATATGACGCAAGTGTTGATGGCACCATAAATAAAGGACGTCCGCGGAAAGCTTGACACTTCCAGGTAAACCAGATAATGTAGTATGGTTCTGTTAGAATCCTCAATAATCGGCGAGCTTGTATGAGAATATGTATGAATGTGAATGAGGCAAGAATTGTATGTCAGGACAGAAGAGTGTGTCGCTCTATCCTCTCTGCCTACCCCCGCGGGGAACAGCGTGATGGTAAGTAAGGTATTTGTTTTTAATTCGTTTTCATATACTGCGCATATAATAAGTTGACAAATAGTATATTAAAAATAGCTCTGAGTAATGGTTTTTAAATTTATTATTGTGCATATTTTATAAGATTTATCATTCGATGCTAATAAATTACTCAGGTAAATCGAATAATTATCTATCAGCCAACTGATCACGTTGGCATGCATCAATACTGCTATCAATCATCTTGGTCATTTTTTACGAACTCGCTGAAAGAATAATTTTATTCGTAAATTTCAGAAAATAACATATTCTGATGTATGCACGTGAATTGAAATATTATTTAATTACGACGTCATGTGCGACAAAAAACAAATAATTGTAATACAGGATTTCTTGAGAAGAAAAAACATCAAAAAATATATCCACGTATGATTTCTTCAACTACGGTAGATGAATATATTTAAAAAATAGAAATAATTCGTGTTTCATATATTTTTTGGACTATGTTATACTAAAATAATCCGGGTTAATCAGAAAATTTGTTTATTTTCTTGAACCGCATTAGCAAAAAGCGTTTAAAAAAACCGTGTATTACATACAGAATTAGATGTATTAATATATAACTAGAATAATATTATATACTAGCAGAAAAGCAATCAGCTATTGTCGACTGCTTGCTGTCAGGGGTTCCATAGAAATTATATGGAATAAATATAGATTCTACGGAAGCCTTGGACGCACAGCGATCTCCACAGGCCGCGTCCACAGTAGCTGCCCACAAGGCCTAGCAGTAAGCAATCAGCGAATCAAACGGTTCTTACGTGTCAACTTTGAATTATATATGTCAAATTAATTATTCTTTGTCATTCTACTCGTACTTAAAGACATTCTTGAAAAAACAGAGATCATGTTTACATAAATAATTATAATTATTGAACAAACGTAAACATTATCATCATATGTCATCTCGCGCCGCTTTATCATGATGGTCAATATACTTGCCAGTCATAAAAATTGGTACGTTTTCGCTGATGTATGTTTTTACTTGTAATAGAGATATTGTACACTTCATTTCAAATTTAATATGTATTTACGTATATATATATACAAAAGAGAAAACATTTAATGGTAATCTTAACCTAGAGCTACACAGTGACTTAATGACACTTACATATATCGAAATACGGACCATGATCCAATAGCAACGACAATGACAATGAAAAATGTTATATTTGCATGGCAAATGAAAATCGATTGATTAAAGAAAAATGTAGAATCAGTAATAAAAATAATTCTATAACATTCGTCATTTTTATTACGAAAATGACATGTTGACAAATTCTTACACTTTGTAGATACGATTCATTGGTTATAATAGATCACCACAGCGTACACCGTTACTAGTACTGTTTTTTTTTCATTAATAAACTCATCACCCACCGCCATTGGCGCTTACTAATTTTATCTTTATTATTTACTAAATTATTTATTTATTATAATGTTAATACGGTGCTTTCATAAGAATTAAGCGTTGCGTGTACAGAATTGCTAAGATTTTTAAAATTCAGATACGACTATATGATACTTTGATGGGTGTCTAATCGTTTTTTCGTTGGACAATTATCCGATATTTAAATTAATGAAGGTGGTCTGCTGCATTTAATTTTATGATGACGTTAAAACCGCCTGAATATAATTTTATTCCTTGTAAAATTTATAACCGGTTATTTGTTATTCGTTTCAAACGAGTATTCATATTATTCTACCTAACCTATTATTATTTAAAACGTTTATGCTTACTGCGTACTGCACTGCTGTTACTGTTATTTGTAGGAATATAATAAGAAAATATAAACCATCATTTAGTTACTTTAGTAAGTTTTTGCAAAATTTGAAGAAGTACGTTTTTTTATTTATTGAAGTTAATAAGTTATTCTGTCAGATATTGAGCTCTATTTAGAGTAAGTTTTGTTTTTGGTACATGAAAAGTTGTTATTTAGCCAGTAGCATATTTAACTTTTGGCAAATTTTGCAGGTTTGCAGTGAATGATTTGCTGTTTGTGTTCGTACCTCAGTTTTCAGATACGTGCATATGTAGGTATATAAGGTCTATAAAGAGCTTCGTCTCGCTCTTAAAAACTCAAAATTTTTTAGTATTCATTTTTAAACTTTTACAACACAGTTTTCTCAAAAATTGCCAAACTTAACATAATTTCATGTACATACATTAAAAAAATATACAAAATTAAGACCCTTCCTGCAATAACACTATATATCGATTTTTACAAATGTTAATGGAGCGTTGGCTATCTTGGATGGTAAAGTGTCGCTGCCGCGAATATCACTTATAAATTGTGTGTATAAATGTAATAGTATTTTCATTTATTTGCTACTTTTTTTCGTTTTTTAAAAAAAAAATAGAGATTCGTACTCGGAATACATGTCAGATCAATATTCTTACTATTTTCCAACTAAGCTTGTACTATGAACATAGGAATAACTTGCTGGTGTCCTGAAACGATGCGCAAACTCCCGACCACTAGATCACAAGGCCAGCGTCTTAACCACTACACCAACAAGCTACTCAGATGGTTAGTTAATATACATTCGATGCCCAAAAAGTACGCAACGTTGTGGCATTCATAACTTAGATCTATTCAAAAGCGATATACATTCTTACAAAAAAATTTGTATAAATTAATTTTGTGATATTTATATTAAGTGATAATTTGGAATGATTGTTCTTCAAATAAAAAAATCTCAATTACTGAAGAAGTGTCAAGAATCGATGAACGTATGAAATAAGAGAATGACTAGAATAGGAAAGTGTGTCTCTCTCTGTCGTCCGTGTATTTTATGTGGGAATATGGCAAATGTATCCACAGCTGTGTAGGCAACTACGCTTTGACGTGTATCTCCAATCTAAAATTGAGATCATTGATCATACTTATTGAAAAACAACCTGAAGCTCAGTGTTAAATAAAATTGGGTACAAACCGACCAAGTGGACGTAAGCAAATGACGGGGGTTATTCTCTAGTATAATAATATAGTCAGTGACGTCATAATAGCGTCGTTTTGGTACAATACATCATGTGGAAGTTTTCCTTTTTTAACAATGGACAGGCGTCACAACAAGATGGTTGTATTAAAACTGAACTGATGGAATTAGCAGGTGTACTGCTTACTTAGGTGTACGTTTGGATCGACCAGTGTTGTTTGTAGGCGAAATTGGATCGCTTGTTTGATCGCAATATGGTTTATTTGCTTCGAAGTTTGCACAACTGTTCTTTCAGCTGTTAATGTGGCAACTCTGTTTTTGAAGCAATTAAATGTTTCGTTTTTCATTACGTTTCGTGCATTAAACGTTGCAATGGTTAAATTGAATTTTACAATCAATTTTTGACTTTTTACATCTAACAACGAGTCATCAATAGGTATATATTTATTTGTTCTCTTTTAACAATACAGTTACAATTTGATATAACAAATCATTATTCTATGAATAAAATTCATTCAAAATTTAATATTTTGAATTTGAACGTAAATTTTGATAAGGCAGCAAATTAAAAGGTTTTTTTTGTACCCTATCTGCGTTATAACTGGTTTATAGCAACAATATCAATAAAATAATAGTACTGTGGTGAGTGGCGATAACTGTGACTATTATTTATCTCTCAATTTTAAATTATATTATGATTGTACATTTTTCATATTTTTATGTCTCACAGTTTTTCAATAGTCTTGACAAAATTAAGAATGTTAAAAATTTTAGTTTCGAATATATTTTAAAATATTTGCAGAAAAATCAGGCTTTTGTTCAACATAAAAACAAAAGGATACATCAAAGTGGAAACATGAATGCTTGTCTCTATAATCCACTTGTTGCTAAAAACAACTACAGAGAGCTAATGCAACCAATATAGCGGTTATTTTTACAACAGTAAATTCATTACAAAGTATTAGTTGCTTTTTAAGTTTGAGACATCGACTTCTTAACGCAACCATTTATAATATTACAATTTGGTGTTGTCAAATTATGTATTATTATAATAATTAAAAACAAAAAATCTTTTTACCTATGCCTATCGCTTTGAAGAATATCTCACTTTTTTTAAATAAATAAAAAAATACAAATTAAATGTATTACTTAGATAGATGTACATATAAAATCAATTTTATCGAAAAATATTGTTGTTGCGCCACTGTGATTCGAACTTGGATCTCTTCCAATCCGGGGAATGTACATTATTCGATTATACTCTACCAATACAATGGATTGATGACAAATTTTTGAACCTTATGTTACACCTTTCAAATTAATACATCTATCGGGTTGGAAGAGATCCTGGTTCGAAGCAACAACAATATTTTTAAAAAAAAAAGATTTTATATGTATATCTTTCTAATTAATACATTTGTATTTAAAATATCACTATTCTATGTTCTGAATAATTACAACTTCACAATAATAATGTTTTCTCCTTAATAATAAATGAATAGTTGTTCTATGCTTTCAATTTTCTTCCTGTAAAAGTACATGTATATTTATACATAAAATTAAACATATGTATAGGTTTAATGTAACACTTCTCTTTTAAATGTGAATATTGAGAAAATTACCTCAATATAACTGCAGCTAATCTTAAAGTGTAGGATTATAATAATATAATACAAATTAAATTAATCAATTAGAAAGATATAAAGAAAAAATCTATCCAATATTAAAAATATTTAGTACAATTTGATGATTTATGCAACGGTGCTACGATTTGATGATTTAATGCAATTTCAGATATATACCGTGCATACCGTTTTAGTACTCCATAAGGAAATTAAAAGGCTGCAGATGAACGTTCTCAATTGTTTTAAGTATTTTAGTTAATCATTACAGTCTCTCAACTATCTTATACAAGCAATCAATAGGTCCTTTGAGAATAGATGATAATCATTGGAATAGCATCTAACATAAGTAATATTCCCGTAGATTTCCTCCCATTGATGCCATTCCAATGATTTCTACAAGGACCTTCAATAATAATATAGGCATTAGGAATTCAATTGGATAATTATCGTTGAAATATTTTATGTGTAAAATAATAAAATGTTTTATTATTTCAAAACACTTATCACCGCAAACCAATGCAATACCAGAAGTGAGCTTGTAACTAAATGTATTAATAGCTAGACCCTTCTCTTTTACATGTGAATATTCAGAAAATTGCCTCAATAAAACTGCAGCTAATCTTAAAGTGTAGGATTATTTGTCTTCCAAGAATCATAATGTTGCCACATTATTTATTACAATATTAACAATTTAACAATATTCTTTAATGCCTTTTCATTTTACATTAATGTATTTAAATACCTTAGTTGATCTTGCGAATTGTTTTATAATAAAATAATAATAATAATAATTAATTAGCTTTTTTGGTACTAATTCTTCAAGATACACATTTTTAAAATACATGAAATTGTCTTACTCGTACATACGTGGATCTTTCCATCACAGACCACAAGAATCGATTGATACCTGTATTGTTATATATTATTTCTAGTAGGTAATGATTCAAATAATTTGTTATCTTCGACGAAAAATGATAACTGCTAACATTTTGTAACGAGTGGCAAATATCAAGACGTCAGAGTTAGTGATGTTAAACCATTACGTGACTGTGATTGGTAACTGAGATTTAACTATGATTGGTTAGTAAGATTTAACGATGATTTTTAACTTAGATTTAACGGTCGGAGGCATACTTTCTAGTGTACCAGTCATTGCTCAAAGAAATATGTTAATTAGTTATCAATCATCGTTACAATCGAACACAATCACAGTCACAATAACAGTTAAAATAACGGTTTAAATAACGATTTTACCATCACTAGTCAGAGTGATGGTAAAACCGTGACAATGATTGGATTCGAGATTTAAACATGATTGAAACTAATATTTAACTATTTATACGAATAATCAGTTACCAATCATCGTTAGAAGCAAACACAATCACAGTCGTAATTACAGTTTAAATAATGACTTAACCATCACTATGTCAGAGTGTCTTCTCTAAGACTTTTAACAATACTTTTTAAAAATATGATATTCATTTGCTAGTGCCATAAATATTTCCAAGTTTGCAAGCGTAGTCCAATCGAGTTTTTGTCTTGGATACTTAACTTCAAAATATGTAAATCCTTGTTATAATAACAGATAGATAAAAAATTTATATTGTTCCTTTAATTGTCTGCACAACACATGACTGTGTATAATAATTGCATTTGCTTTGTTATCTTCGCGAAGAAGTATTATTTGTGTGTGTGTATTATGAGGAAGGGGGCACAAAACATCATCTTAATTAACGTCATTACTATTGGTGTCATCAGTAGATGTGCCACTTGACTAAAAATTTGAATGAGGCTAGAAATATAAATCTCTTGTGTAACTTTTTCAGGATATTCGAGAGGATTAGACAGTATTTTGGGGCCCAGAGCGAGAGCATTCCGATGTCCTTCGTGCTCGGATTCTACGTCAGTCTGATAGTCAAAAGGTGGTGGGAGCAGTACAGATTACTACCATGGCCAGACACGCTGGCTCTTTTCATTAGCGCGGGCATACCTGGTGCGGTGAGTACCTGCTGAGTTAATTAGGAAATATCCTTGGGCCTGTTATACATTTGTTCACCTGTAATAGGAAATGTTTTTTAGGTTACTATTTATTAAAAATATTGCGCGATTCTTTATAAACATTTCTTTGCACGAGCGACCTTGTTTTTCTACTACCCATGCGAAAATTTTAATAGAATTCAATAAATATTTTTACTTTGTTATGTAAATTATAATTTATTGATGAGCTGTTCATGAGCTTGGTTGGAGCGTATTAATCACAAACAAACATATTATTTCATGCTGATTTCCGGGATAACTAATAATAATAATAAATATTGTTTATTACGAACCTGAAAATTTACTTGAAACGAATTTACATAGTTACGCCCAAAAATATTCCACAATTGGCGACGATATATTAGTAGATGTACGAGTATGAGTAGGGCGAGAGATATGTATGTGCACGAACAAGAGAGTAAGTAAGCAAGCGCAAAAAAAAATTAATGGATATTTTTTTGACATAATGCGTTTTTAACCGACATGAAATGTTTTATTTGTATCATAACGATGATTTGATTTTAATGTTCACCATTTTTGCTGAATCAAGAAAAGAATGTGTCATAAAATAATGAAAAGGTTACTACACATATAACTCAATTTATTTTTCTATAATTTTAATACTCAGTTTATGTACAATTGTAATCTAATTAATGTTCTCAAAATAGTATGATGAATGATTTGTACAAAATAAACATCGATCATGATAATTTTTACCATAAAGATTGCAAATTTGAAAATAATGATGAAAGTTGTCACTTTAAACGATTATTTTTATCTGTGTCACTGTATCTTCGAAACTATTTTTAAAGATTTAATCCTTTTAAAATTAGCAATATTAACTTTGTGGTAATTCATATTTTTATTTGTTATCTTTGTTTTATTAACCACTTAATTGAGTTTAAATACATCTACCGGTTTCGAAAAATACCATTTTCTTCTTCAGGATGTCGTAACTAACTAAAAACATATATTATTGTTTCTTTACCAGAATCTATATTTAAAAAAACAACAATTGTTTTAAAAATATATTTAGTACCTAACTCAAATTGTCACTTGATACAAATTTACTCGAATAATTTTCAGGAAAAATTTTTAGAATGGGACTTGTAGTTAAATTTAGTTGGTTGTATATAATTTTTTGATTAGCTTTATTTATCTCTAACGATTCAAAATTATTTAATTTGGGACCAACACCGTTAATAATAATAAAAATTTATTCACAGATACTTTGATAAGGGTGTATCGATAATAATTATTCAAATTTGATTGTACATGTAATTACATGGCAATAATTTTACTTGTCAAGGTCATGGTACAATCTGTTCGGACGCTGACAGAGTAAGACATTGTTACAATAAAAGATCACATGTACTCATCACTAGCTAAAATTTACTGCATCAAGCATAAATGTCTGTGGTTAATTTCATATTCACGCAATAGAAGGCGACTAGAGGTCCACAGCGCTCGGATTGCGAGGAGTATAACGAAAATATTACTGTTGAACAATTGAAATCTATTATATTTAATTAGTTTTACAAACAAATTCGAATTTTGTTGACGTGTCACCAAGAATGGTCCGCTCGTCACGAAGTAAAATAGGTTCGTCATCTCTGATTTCTATCATAATATTGTCATACAAAAGGAAGGGATAGAATGAGAATACCATTCAGGAACTAGGCTAAATCTGAGAAATTAGTGATGTACAGTGCGATGAAAATTTTCAATGAAAAATGTCAGATGACGTAAGAAAGGAAGAAAAATTGTAATACATAGATTCAAAATTAAACTAAGAAAATGTTTTCAAAATAAGTTATAGTAAAAATTATTTTTTTTTGTTTATATTAGACTATATATATGTATATATACAGTCGAACTCGGTTATAACGAGTACGAAAGGACCAGATAAATTTGCTCATTATAATCGTTACTCATTATATATCCGTTATTTACAGAACATATTTAATATACAATCAAATTAAAAGCAAGTCAAATACATACGTAAAATCAAAAATGTATAATTGTATGAACAAAAATATTTTATAGTAAATTACCACATTCAATCACATTATTTCTTGACAAAATTCAAAATACTGTTCTGTTTTAAAGTTTAAAACTTACTACTATTTACTACGCACAAAAAATAAATACCCATCGTTTTTTTCTAAAAATTCACAAACCTGAAAGGAATCGTAAACAATTAGGAACCTCGCCGGCAAACGCTACTTTCGATTTTATGATTTCTTAAGAATTAAGGTTTATAAACAGTGTAGTGTATTTTGGTCACTTGTTAACAATATTTTTGTACGTTATATCAGTGAAGAGTTGTATGAAATCAAAATAATAAGTATTTCCTCATTATAATCGTGATCTCACTATAATCGTACACGATATAAACGAGTTCGAATGTTTATATATATACAATTATTCACTATTTTATATTTGAAATTCATTTAGATATTTGTTACATATGAATACTTTAATTTGCTTAAATTACTTTGGTATCTTTCCATTTTTATTATTATACATATAAATATGTGAATTATTTACTAAAATGTGTATATTTGAAGAATAATTGACTTAAATAATATTAATTAAAAATCTAATAATTTTCTTATTTATTTGTTGCTGGCATTGTGCAAACATAAAAATCGAAACTAATTTTAAAAGTAAGTACCTATAAAGAAAGATAACATTTAAACATTATCCGACTCAGGATGTTTCCTTGAATCGTCATTAAAATTAGTAATTGATTTTCATTTGCGGTTATACTTGACATTAGAATCGAATCATCATTCATTTATTGACGTATAGTAAAATCAACCTAAAAGTATGCTCTAAGCCAGCGGTCGTCTAACTTTAAGACCTCACGGACCACTAAATTCATAATTTTAAATCCCGCGTACCATTAAGAGTATTTTTTAAAGTGTTGAATATATTTAGAAAAAAATTATCATAGAACACATAAAATGCACCTAATTAATAAAATAGAACTATTTATTGTAACCAAATTATAAAAGATTTATTAACAACAAAAAAAATTGTAAAAACACAATAATTAAAATATAGTTTAATTAAACTTTTAGCATTATACATGACTTCTGTGATGGATATTCCGTCTTGCTTGAAATAAGATTATGGATATTTGGCTCCAATGATGTTACTGCAAGACGGAGAACTGCACCCTTTTCTAGCCGAGATCGGTACCGTGCTTTGATTGCAATGACAGATGAAAAGGCCTTTTCGCATAAATATGTTGTGAAAAATTGAATCAGAATTTTCTTCACTTCTTCAAAATTTGCAAAATTACTTTGTGGCCTCATTTTATATTAATAATTAGACAAAATACTTTGTTTATACAACTATTTATTGATTATTCTACATGTTTCGATACCTATGGTATCTTCTTCAAAAAACAATGTATAATGAAATTAAAAAATACAAGCATAGATAAAAACAAAATTATAAAATAGTGAATAATTAAGAACTAATATGAAAACAAATTTAAAAGGTGACTATTTGCAAAGAAGATTTGGTTATTTATAATATTTAGCTTTCTATTAACACTTTTTCTTATTTCTAAAATTTCAAATTTACCTATCTGTAAACTCCAAGTATTTGTATGTATATTTTCTAAACCCTTGTTAATATCAAAAGAATGGTTTGTTTCCAAAAGGTGATTGGAAAATTCTGAATAGTTGTTATTATTTAGGCATCTCAAGTGCTCCTTAATTCTAATATCAAAATTTCTGCAAGTTTTACCTATATAAAAATAATTGCAAATTAATTTGTAGACCCCCGATTTAATTTAAATATCGTCCTCATCTTTGTTATTTAATATATAATTCTTTAATTTGTTATTCATGTAAAAAGCTGGTTGTATAGAATTTGGAATATTTTTGAATATATTGAATTTTAAGTAAGATTATTTAAAAACACAACATTTCTCCTCTGCTCCCCACTGTCAATAATAGGTGGGTAAACATATGATCTGATAATTTTTTTCTTATACTTTTTGTTTAACGAATTATCTATTAATTTAATATTATTACCATTATTAATTGCAATTTGTTTAATAATATATAATTCTACGTTGAAGTTATTTATGGATATATAAGTTATTTATGGAATGTTAACTAATAGAATTTTCTTCGCCTTTTCACTAAGCAAAAAGTATTAACTTTTTATGGAAAGCCAAAACTAAGGTCTTGATAAGGATGAATAAAATTTAGCTTTTAGAGTGTCGTCGGATGATAGGTCAATGAGGCTTTTTTATAGATTCATGCTTAAATTACTATCTTGAATGTTCGCTGTAAACAGATCTATTATCCACATATTACCATGGATTAAAATACTGCGAATTAAAAAATCAAATAATGTCCACATTTCTCTGTGAATCAGCGAAAATTTATCGTGGAACATCAGTGGTCTGCGACTACTACTCAGGCGACCGCTGTTTTAAGCTGTATGTAAGACCGCATAATTGTTTCCACTCGCTGTCGCGGCATAAAATTATTAAATGAAATTAATTGGTATTTAAAATTGACCAGCCTGGTCTATCATATAAATATCAGATTCAATAAACTTTTCGTGTGTTATTATTATGATATGTAACATGAATAAATTGAACTAGATGTCGTGAGTGTTTCTATAAATTCTATAAATATAATAAACACAATCCAATCAACCAAATTAGATCTATAAAATAAATTTTATGATATCTAGAGATAGATTCCGGTGTTAGAATGTTTATACGATTTTGTAACATTATTTAGACCCAAATTCATGCATCAAAAATGATATTGATTATTATTATTGTGAAATATCGGTTGGTACCTGATGTACAAAACATAACTCTGACACAATCACTTATTACAAACACTATTTTTATTAATTCTTTTAAATCGTGTGTATTAATTCTGTATTGTATCTGTTATTAAGTGTAATTTATTTTATGTTATTTATATAATTCAATATTGAAATTAGAATGTGACAGGAATGTTAACTAAACTGTGTATCATCTTTCATCATCGTAACAATTTAAGTTAAGTACAAGATTTATTTTTTAAATCATTTTATAATTAATATGTTAAAACGTAAATTTGAAAACATAAAAACATTTTTATTTTAGTTAGTTTTTTCATCCAGATGATGGTAAATGTATTTTTTCGAAATTGGTTGAATATAAATAACAAATAGTGATTTATAAAAAATGTAGAATTTGTAAATTATTCGTTATTAAAAATGAACCTCGATGTGTTTGCTTTAAATATTAAAAATACATTTTAGATTTATTAATTTTTTAAATTTATATTGGGTATTTTTTAATCCCTGAAAGTTTGCAAAGTTCAAAAGTGCATGTTAACATGCTTATATCTTGGAATGACATACTAAGATTGGGGTGTTAACACGCTCATGGTCTTTAAAAGGTTAATGATCTTGGAATATCAGGAACGGTGTGTCGCTCCAGATATCTTGTGAATAGTAAACGTAAAGAGGTTGCAGTGGTTGGGACATATAGCAAATGTAAGATCGAGAGGATAGTCAAGACGCATGTCGTTCAATGTTAAGACAGACCTTCAAGAGATAGGCCCACCAGACTGGACTACAATGGCGATGTCAAGGAACACATGCCACTCTATAGTATTTGCGATTTGAGTCCCTGAGGAGGCTAAAGAAAAAAGGAGAAGATACTTCTTGTCCATCTTGTTCCATCTACCATCTTGATTTTCTTATCTGTTATTTCATTATATGACCGATCCATTTTCCTCTTTTCGGTAATACTGATTATTCTCTCTCTATCTCTCATATTTAAGAATTATGTTTTTGTCGGTGCAATGCTCTCCATGCGTCTCTGTCCTGGATACCATCCATAATCCGTCTGTAGGCGTTTGCATTCATCTTGGTCATTATTTGGTTTTTATATTTTTACATAGGCCTTCTTCCCTCTATTACATTTGAGTTGCACAGCGGCTGAATGACCTATCTGCAAAATGATCAAATGGAAATACAGGGGATTGAGAAGACGACAAAACTGCACATATTTATTTATTTAAAATATATATATATATACATCCCTCCACACTAGATTATGCCAATACAAAACTATTAATTTAAATGTTTTCAGTTACATGAAATTATGTCATTTTTCACATGGCCACTATGCCGCTATGCGACTCATTTCTAAAGTATACGTTGTGTCTACGAATCTTTCAACCTATTTCTCTCTCTCTCTCTCTATTATTTTCCTCAATCAATTTTTGTAGGGTTTTTTGTACTGTAATGTTTCTTAGAAATCGAGGAAATTAACTGTAAATTCTCGTATTTATTGTAGAGATTTTGTTGACACATCATTATTCCATTTTAACTATCAACCTAAGTGAAACAATGAACAGGAAGTGGGTTCGTTTTATTTAGCACATTGTAATAATACTGATGTTGAATTAAAAAACATTGTAATCTAAAATATAATAAATAATTAATTTAAATGACGCTCGTATATCAAACTTATACTGGTCACACATGTGGTGCGAATATTTATTATGTTGGCATTACTTAAGTAAAATAATTCAGCCCATAATTATATTATGGAAGTAAAATGAAATAAAAATACATCGATTAAGTTGTCTCCAGCATTTCTATTTCAAGTCTTTTAATACACAATGATCAACCAAATAACGAATTGCTTGTCATTACCATAATATGAAATTATGCAAATATATTATGATTTTCATTTTAAAATATTACATATTATATGATTCACATACATAATGCAGACAAAGTATAAAGCGTTGTAAAAATATTGTACGGTCTTTGTCAGAATTACCCCGAAAAACCTGATTATTCCTTGAAAACTGGAATTATGTTTTTATACTCGTCATTTCGGAAAATCCATTTCGCACTTGCCGAGACATCATTACTTTATGAGTCAGTTGTCCTTCTTACACTCACATGACTTCCTTCTAAATGTCAAATGAAAAGAAGGCAATTTTTATTTTTTAAATTGGTCACTCTCCTTGTTAAATCCAAACCCCAAACAAGGTAAATGTCCTTAAAACTATTTCTGATCAAAGATAATTATCTAAATTCCACTAATACATAAGTATATCTGTTAGTCCGAATGCCAATTTAACATGTTTTAGATTTTAAAAAACTTACTTTTAAATATGAATTAAATATATTAATTAGAAAGATATACATATAAAATCAATTTTATCGAAAAATATTGTTGTTGCGCCACCGAGATTCGAACCTGGATCTCTTTCCTAACTGGGGAAGGTCCATAAGTTTGTCTAATTTAATTAAGATATACATAAAAATAAAAAAATGTAAAAGTGGTATTTACGGAAATATCAAAATAATGCTGATAGAAAATAAATCTATTTAAATACTGTTTAAATGGTATTCCAAAATTGTTTTCTATAAGAGATTTTTTTTTGCAAAATTTGCAATATGTATTAAAAAAATCTATTTAGTTTTTTATTGAATAAGTATTAATCGTATTAATGAGCAATTTTTTATATAGTTTGGTCGGACAAGTCTTAAATTCGATTAAACTGTCTTTGTGTGATTGTATTTAAACACAACATTTAAAATATCGCTTGAATCACGTGTGCGATTATAAAAAATAATAGATAGATATTAATAAAAAGGCAAATATATTTCTTCATTACAATACAAGTACTGTTGCGGATGATTCAATATATTAATGAATGAAGGAGCTCACTTGGTTATACACTAGTGCAGTGAACCAATCTTATAATAATGAATACCTTGCTTGTCCTAGCACAATTAATAAAACAAATTATATAATAATTATAGTAAATTAATTCTTGGAATGAATATAATTGTGAAATTAAAGCAGACTTCTAGGTCTGGCACACTAGTGTATTATATTGATCTGCAGGAAGGGCTATTTGTATAAGTTTGAAGATTTGAGATTAAATAATCAGAAATGTTAAAATTAAAGTGTTTATTGTAATCAGAACATAATTAACCAGTATTTAATGGAATAGTTTATATGTAAGGTAGTTTTGGAGGGATTATTTTTAATTTATAAAGAGTAACTAATTTACCATCACGCCGTTATAACGCTGGGGTAGGCAGAGAGGATTGAGCGCCACACTCCTCTGTCCTGACACACAATTCTCACCTCATCCACATTGATACATCTTATCAAACAAGCTCGCTGATTGTTGAGGCTTGTAACATAACCATCCTCCATTATTTGGTTTACCTGATCGTACGAAATCTTCCGCGGACGTCGGCTATTTCTTCTTACTCCCTATACTAACATCAGCTTTACATTCTTTCCTTATTTCTTCATTCTTATACGCCTAAGTGATCTCATTCAGTCTACTTTCGTTCCTCTTCTGCCAGCTCCGGGCCTCACTTCCATACATCACTGTCGGTACCAGGACTCCATTGTGCACTGCTGGTTTTGCCTCGGTTGACAAATTCCCGTTAGATATAATTCCATTCAAAGCGCCGTTCACTTTATTCCCTGCAGTCACCCTCCTTTCGATATCATTCTCAGCCTTTCCGTTTCTAAGTAAGTAAGTATTATAAATTAATTAAATGGTTAGGAGAAAAACATCACGTAGTGTTAAGAAAATTTCGTGCGTCAATGTCATTTTTACATTTGGTGTGGTGTGAGCAAAGTGGACTCACCCACAAATGTTCCATACATGAGTAATGATGACATCAAATGACGATGAATTCGTAATATTTTAATTGTAATAGTGAACCAACTTTGATTTTAAAAATGACCACTAGATGGCAGTGAAATAAATATCTATTTAATTAATTTTATTGAATTTAAAACTTAAAACACTGCTATAAAAAACAAAGCTTCTCGGGGTTAGTCTATTTTTCTCTAAAATCCTCATTTAAAAGTGCCACAGATTCAACACCAAAATTATTTAAACTAATTTTTCACGCTCTATTGAAATAAAATTTGCAGCTTAGATATATTCGAATTGAAATCTGGAAAGGGAATTGGTGATGTTAAGTGTCAAGGCCACTTAGTTTGCTGACGAGCGGAATATTATTTGGTTAGGACAGTCAGCTGATGATATTCTGCAAATAAACCGGAGACAACTAATATTACGCCGACGGAACAACAGTGAATCACGCGTCCAACGGTTGACAGTTACACCTAGTTTGTCAAAAGGAGTTTATGGTGTTATTACTGTTCACGTGTTTGATTCGAGTTCTGTTTAATATTCATTACGTTGTGATTGTAGTTGTTTCGGAAGTAAATTTGTAGAACTCCATAATCACAAATATGATAAAAAAAACACTTATTTTTTAGTTCTACTCGTTTAATTTCTCTGAAAAAAAACAAACATAAGAATTGACATGAATAATGTTGTGTCTACGTCATTTACATACAATTATATGAGTTTCAAATAATGGAGCGATATGTATGTATCTATTTGAAAAGTGTAACATATAGATTCAAAAATTTATCATGTTCTGTAGCAAAATCGATTAATGCACGTTCCCCCGGATTGGAAGAAATCCAGGTTCGAATCCCGGGAGCAACAACAATATTTTTCGATAAAACTGATTTTATGTGTATAAACATTTAATTTGTATTTTAAATATCATAGACCTATATTCTGAATAATTACAACTTTACAATAAGAATGTGTTCTCCTTAATAACTAAATTTTTCTTAAATATTCAGGAACACAAAAAACGGTTTAATTTTGTAATTAAACGGATTGTGAAAATTGCAAATCACACTTTGGTAGATTGTTGAGTGGCTGAGATATTTCATTGATATTTTGATTTATCTCGTACTTATGGGGAATATTTGGAGTTAGCTGAATTTCTTTACCAAAATTGTAAAATATTACTGTGAGTTAGCTGATTTTCTATGATAATGCATTATGATTTTCGCAATCATAAATTCGATAAATCAATCCTAAAATGGAAAAAGGTATCAATCATCGATGTAGTATTGTAATTTAAGTGCATGTGTACTTTTTTATAAAAAATGAGTGTAAAATTCGGATATTTTCATTTCAAGCCTTGAACTACTGTTGAAAATACGAGCATTATCTTTACTCAATGGGTGAGCAGTCTGACGAATCATTTGCTGACAAGTATTGGGTCCTCGCGTCACTATGTTTGGAAAGTGTACCTACATACTGACGTGTATACGATTAGCACACATGTATCGTTGCACACACACACGCGCGGATGGTACAGTGAACGATAGCTCGGTGACATTTTTCACCGATCGGCGATTCAGAATACGTAATGTGGTCTCGGCCAGAGGGAAAAACAACAAAACCGCGATACTCCAGGACGCAAACAGAATTCTCGTACGTTTAATACCTTACGTTCTTACTATATATTTATAATGATGGAGAAATAGACTATATTATTTCTTAACCTGTTTCCTGTTTGCTCTTCGCACGTGGTCCTGTGAGTCGCCCCGATGCTCTATATTAATAAAGTACAATTCAAAGCTTTTATTTCACATTTTGATGTATAAATAATAATGTAATAGAATTGTTGCCACACCTTCTAATTATTTAATAGATTAAAGATTCCACGAAAATGAAGTATTATGTATAGTTTAGAGTTGGCTGTAGTGAGTTGACGATGCTCCCTCTCAGATTGTCTAGTGTAGAGTACCCATAGTTACCCGGTTTAGAATATTAATTAAAATAAATTATTTTTGTTGTTTAAAATGTATAAATAAATAAATGTACATATTGTGAAGTGAGTACTGCACTCACAGTGTATCGGTAGACTTCACATGTCTCTCCCACCTTAGTCTGCGTTGTATTTGCTTCTTTTCTGTTGGAAGATTATTTAGAAATAATTATTTCAATTTTGTTACATCGTATGACATTCTATGCGCACTGTCCAATTACAAATTTTATTCCAAAAAGGTTGAAAATCCAACCCCATGTATCCTTGTGAGAACTTTATTTACATGATAACCTGTTCCGGTTTTTACTATAATTAAAATTATGCATTTTTTTAGTCACTTTTCATCTACAGATTGTTTCTGAATGATTATTTTTGATTGGATACTGTGCTTTAGTTGTTGGTTTATTTAATATCTAAGCAAAATAAATCCAATAGAGAGCATATGAATTTATGTCAAATATAAACTTATGTCAATTTATATCAAACAGGTTTTTAATTTACATTCAAATATTTAAGCAAGTTACAAAATTATGATATAGTTAGTGAAGGTCGCTATCTGGACAGGTGGCCGACTTTACAAATTGTGTATTAAATTATTGTAACGCAATAATATAAAAAAATATAATTAAATGTACAAGATCGCGTAAGCACGAAACTCATTAATGTAAAAAAGTTAACAAATATTATTTATTAATAAAAAATATATATCTTTACATAATTTGAAATGTACAACGACAGTAGTAAATTGTTAAATATAATTTAATAACCTAAAAATCACCTGAATTGGTTAAATCGGTCAGCATGTACCCAACATATTTATTTTTGAGAAACCTGCAAATTGTTTTAGAAATTCAATATTTGCACATATTCTCCACCTCAACTCATTGTATTAATAAGTGAATTTTCTCCTAAACATGTAATAAATCTTTCAATATACACATTTGTTGAACATTAAATACTTCTAATTTTACAAACAGTTGGTCAATTGAATATCTAAAATGTTTTATTCAGCAGTACTTACCTAATGTAATTTTATTAGTACCACCCCATTCCTTTAATCTTAATTATAGTTACACAGAGGACACCCTTATAGATCCTTTGTTAAAACCTTACAAAGTGATTAAAAGTTTTAATCAAGAACATTCCAGTGTGCATCTTAGCTTAAAAGTGTATCAATTATGATATCCAAATATTTTATGTTCGGTACAGTGCGTAGTTTTCGGCAATACCGATTAGTCTTGTCGCATGTAGTGCATAAAAATACCCAAATTATCTTTTGATTATCCTGTTTCAGTTGGACTGAAACTGGCGTATTTTGTTTTATCATCATTAAGAAGATTCCGACGTTTCGCCAATGTGAGATTTGTGTTCGATTATAACAATGATTGGTAAATAACTATTCGTAATTTGGCGAACAATCACTGATACAATAGAAACTGAACAGTTAAATCTCAGATACGAATTATTATTGTAATCGAACAACAATCACAGTAATAATAATGATTTAGATCATCACTAATTCAATGTGATAATGCGTAATTCACCACGTACTTTGTCCCATTTTTTGTCTGTGAATATTATAATAGTGTCTCCAGTTAAGGTTAATTTTGTATTTATTATACGTTCATAACGTCATTTCTATTTACGTTGTTAATCAGAAACTTAAAATATAAAAAAAATATTTAAAGGCCAGAATAAATTTTTTAGACATATATAAATAAATGTGATGGAAAATTTGTAAGATATAAAAAGTCTGACTCATACAATACTAAAAATAACAAAATATCACAAAAATATTGCTTACAGAGTAATATAATTGCCCAGAGATCAATTTCAACTACAACATATTTTGGTACTCACCAGACATGTAGTGAAATATTGAAAGATCAACTAAATGAATATTCCATGTAAAACTATTAAAAAATATTTATTTTACATATGCTTGTACTGCATACCTATTGTTGTAAGTACAGGAGAACGTTTAATTACATTTTGCGAAATACGGGTAATTCAATCGCGTATCTAGTCGTTAAAGAATTGTATTAGCCAAATATGTTATACGAAATGGAATAGTAAATATTTGTATGTATCTGTATCCAAATGAAACAAATATGCATAAAAAATAAATTATGATACTTCTAGTGTTTTTTTTTGTAACATAACACCTTCACCTAGTAAGCCCTTTATTATAAAATTACTCAAAAATTATCGCAAATGGTGTCAAAAAATTACAATAAAATTATAATTGTTGAAAGGTTTTTGGTGAACCTTGTAGAATTCCATAATTATTTTGTAAATTGAGTTTAAACATTGTTTTATTCCACTATATTTTTTATTTTGTTAAACGTTAGAACGTTTTCGTGAACATCTTACTATTATCAATATTATAATTGATAATTAAAATTAGTGTCTGAAAGTGTTATATTGTGGAATAAAACAGTGTCTTAACTCAACTAAAATTACTGTCTGAAAGTGTTATATAGTGGAATAAAACGGTGTTTTAACTCTATTTACAAAATAATAAAATTATATTATTTGAGTCAAATTAACGCACCGTCTTAAACCGTTCTAATCTTCAAGAATTAAAAACACATTTGTTATTAAAATGGTAACAAAAAATACAACTGTTACTTTATTTTCTTGATCCAACGAAGAGAATAATAGGTGGAAATTGACATTGTCGCCAATTATTGTACCCGTTATGTAATTGAACCCTTTGTGTGACACGTATTCTCAGTATTGTAATGATGATGTTTTCCTCCTCTGTGGAATAATTTGGAGGCGTTTGACTGATAATGTCCCGAACTGCACTTCGACCGTGCCCGTTTGGTCGATATATTTGTACAGAAAATGTGTATTGTGCCTGTGCAATCGATAGGTTGGAGCATTACATTTATAGTGGATCTGTTGAATCAATATGACTGAAATTTATACAGAATTCATATCGATGTTAGATATTTCAGGGGTAGCGTACACGAAATTTATGTGCATCAGATTTCCTCGATCATCCTGTCTATCAAAACTGTCCTCTATACCACGGGCGTAGAGGACAGATTTGATAGACCATTAGATGGGCGATTTTTTTCATGATTAGTTGTAAAAATGTTAAATAAATTAAAGAACCAACATTAGTAGTATGTTAACAGATTATGTATCTCAATAATAAATAGATGACGAATTTATCTTCTTTAGAAAAAAGTAAGGTACACAATGGAGTCCTGGTACCGACACTGATGTATGGAGTGAGGCCTGGAGCTGGCAGCAAAGGAACGAAAGTATTCTGAATGCAGTGGAAATGCAATCACTTATGCGTATATGCGGCAGATCCATTTCTGACAGAGTAAGAATATGATCTAGTAGAGTGAGTAAGATTGAGAAAGGATCACTTAGGTAGTTTAGTCATATGGAACGGATGAATGGGGAGAGAATGGTAAGAAATATATACGGCGCAAGTGTTGATGGCACCAGAAATAGACGATGTCCGCTGAAGACTTTAATCAGATACTAGAGGAAGGTCCTGTTAGAAGTCTCAATAATCGACGAGTGTGTATGAGAAGATGTATGAATGTGGATGAGGCGAGAGTTGTGTGTCAGAACAGAAAAGTGTGGTGGTCATCATTCGGGGAAATAGCGTAATGGTAAGTTAGTTAGTTTGAAAAAAGTAAATAAAATAATAAGTAAATTTTACAAAACTGGTATTGTTCTGAATAATAGACTTAATCTTATAAAATTTGAAAATTTGTTTTGCTTCTCGTGTAAAAAATAATTTATATTAAAATGAATAAAAATCACAATGTGAAGTTTGTAATGAATATTAAAAATAAGTCTCTTTTAGCAGTTGATATTGTGAATGTCGGTGGTTTGACGCAAGAACGATCGTAATCTTTTAAACTACATGAAAATAAACCAAAGTTATACAAGTACAAAAATAACTGAACGCAATAGCCTTACCAAACTCAACCTGACGTAATCTTCACGTTTTTCTTATCATGAGAAAATACATTTATCGACCGTTGCCGTAATTTCTTTCATGAATTTACTATTCAAAATTTTAGATATTAACCGTAAAGTACATGTTTAAAATAATCTTAAATATATACTTTTTAACTTACTAAATTACCCTACCTTGATAAAAGCTCATGACGATTTTGGATCGTTACTGTAATGGATGTAGAATTCGAGTGGTTAAACCTTGAAGCTGTGGAGATTTGGTAATCGAGTATTTTAACCCGTATATGAAATTTACTCGAAAAAATAGATTTAGTACTCCAAAAAATGTGTATTGCCTCTTGTTGAGATGGAAGGATTCATATCACGTGCCACATATAATTACAAGAGGAGAGTGAAATTTTCTGAAATTACTCCCGTGGGTTTTGCTGTAACTGAATTAATGCAATTTCAAGTGTTGGTTATGTTAGAGCAAGATTACATCAAAATTTAATTTCTGAAATCAGCCATGATGACGCCGTATAGTGCCCGATAGAATAATCAACAAACACATGACATTAAATACTAAACCAATATCTACCTGTATGATATGAATCGTACTCTTTAAACCGTTTTTTGTTCAAACACACTTATTTATTTTAGAATTTTTTTACAAATGATTTGAAAGTGTGCTAATTACGCTAGTTAGACGTGTTGCATATACGTATATTATACCGATCAGTGACGGGGAAGCTGGAATCGACGCAATAATTCATCACCAGGTTTTGCAATCAAAGCGGTCGACCTCGAGAGAAAATATATTTTTCATACATCCGAAGGTCGTGGCATTGTTTTGTATGGCTAATTGTTCGCGATTACCAGTTTTTGGACCTTGGGTTATTCGAATCACGCGAATATGAAGTTTGTTCTACTCGTAAGGGAGGGGAGAGTTGTGTGTACCACGGCTACTGCTGGGTCGTTTAATCACGCAATCAGTTGAGTTCTTTACGTTAAAACCTATTGCTGGCAAAATAAAATATTTTTTTGATTAATTTGATTTGTGAAAAATTTCAATTCTGCAAACAATTGACAAAAGCATCACATTTATTTGGCATTTGTGACATACTTTAATTTCTACATTCAATTCACTAAATAGTTTAACTATTAATTAAAATTTTACTTTATACCTATGTTTTTAATGAATGATTTATGTGAAATTTAAAACGACTTTGACTATTAAAAATGTCTTATCAAAGATTTTTTATTTATAACTATTAAATACTAATTTAATGTATTAATTATAAATATATACATATAAAATCAATTTTGTCGAAAAAAAGCCATCTACTTTATAATAATTTTGTAAATTCTGGCGTCCCCTATAGGATTACTCAAAGATATTTGAGATTCCGTAAAAATAAATAGATTCGAAAACTTGTCGTCAATGCACTGTGTGCTATAGCATAATTGGTTAATGCACATTTTCCGGATTGGAAGAGATCCAGGTTCGAATCCCGGTAGTAACAACAATATTTTTAGTATTTAAAAAACATCACAGACCGTCTGTTCTGAATAATTACAACTTCACAATAAGAATGTGTTCTCTTTAATAATATAACTATTATATAATATAATATCATTCATTCAATAACCATACATTTCTATAATATTATCCCAGATTTGTCAAATTATAATGTAAGATTCTCGATATTTAGCTTGGATTGTTTCATTTCAGTTTAGATCCTAGTGTTGCTTTAAACTTATTGGTCCACCGCGTAGGGAATTGTCCATGTGATCTCTTTCCCGACAAATTTACCACCACAATGAACTTCTCCAGACTTGCCTTATCTCACGATAAACCAAAAATTTGCAGAATTGGAGGGTTCTGATTTAAAGTCTGTTTCATCTTTGCAATACGCATACATTTTTTCTGTGTATAATACGAGAGATATAAGGATAGAATTTATTTTATTACAATATAATTAATCTACTAAAATTCTTAATGTAGTTTCTTTTAATTACTTATATACATCACTGTAGATTGCTTATAAAATTGTTATTGTTACACATGTATAAAATTTGCTTGTTTACATTGCACTTTGTCATCGTAACCTTTAACAATTTATTAACGATTGAATTTCTGTAATCCTTTTTGTTTCCATTACTTTATTCATGGAAATAATTTTGTTCGTGGAAACAGTTTTTATTTTTTTATTAAAAATACTTTTATACTCGTGTGTAGTTATATATTATTTCATTTGGTTTCACGAACATATTTCTTAACGGTTTAATAACTAACTCATTTTTACATTTTACTTAAATTCTAATTTAATTCGTAACGTATTCCGGTAATTTTACGTCATACCGGATGAGAAAGTAATTTTTTTCTCTATCAAAGATTACTCGCTGAGCTTCAGTCCTAAATACTAATCAAAGAGAGAGCATGCGTGGAAGTCAGTGACCTAACAATGCTTTTTAAGAAAAAAAATTGCTAAACAATTTATTATAATAACTCATAAGAAAACAACGTACGTTTTTTTTTATAGTAACACGTAATATTCGGTCAGTTTACAATCATAATTTCAGTACCAAAAAAATTTTAAAAAGAGGATCGTGATCCCGGGTTGTGGTCTGTTGATGTCATTGATTATTTTACTCCATCTTTCTTCAGCTCGCAGTTCGGATAGCCGTTCTAATAGTCCAATAAAATAATCTTTGATCGGTTCTTGTCTGGTATACTAACCGATCGTCTCATGGGACGAGGCTTAAACCAACGATAATTAGATAACTAGACCAACAAAGATTTCATATTATTTTAAAGTGGAAAATTTAATATTTATGTTAACTAATGTTATGTATAATTTTTGAATTTTAAAGGGAAATTTTAATTTCCACCGCAGAACAATTTCGTATGAGTCGACTGAAGGGTCTAGCGGGAACAATTGGCAAAACCGGCTATGTTCAATCAATAAATAATTTAATTTTAAGTACTTGGCCTCGTAAAATAACAAATTAAAATGATATTATTCATATTAAAATTCATTGTTTGAAAGAAAATGCGGACTTAGTGTTGAGTTTATTAATATACATATTATATAAAATAAATACAATTTAAATTGATCAGGCAATCTATGTGCAATTTTACAACTCAACTTTTAAAATGAAATGTTATTCTTGGGTCCTTTACTGATTCTATTAACACTAAAGTCAGGAAGGTTTTTATAAAAATATATTTCAGCAGGGTGAACGGTCAGCCAGTTTTTCTGATAAAACAATGTGGAGGATTTAAGAGTTGGAATTCGTGAAAAATTCATCAGGACAAAGCTCTTTCTCATTGTGCGTAAAGGTCACGTCGATGGAACGCTCACACCTTTATTGGTCAGATTTCAATGGTTGTAATTTTTATCAGCTTACTAACCTAGAAATTTCATGAAAGTAATCTATTTCAATCTACGACAAAATCCTTTAAAAACTTTCGCGGTGAAAGTTATACTAACGCAGCCGGACATGTGACTAGTATTTTCTTTGATTAGTTTTTAGGTTATTATGCCGTTAATATCCAACGTATTTGTTGGTCAATAAGGAAGTTGAATATGTACGGTTTAATAACCCGATAAACCTATTGCAGACATTTATGAACGGCCTTGAAAACCTGAGGACTTATCAAACCAGTCTATTGCGATACTTTCTGAAATCTACATATTTAAACATCGCATTGGATATGCCCAGTTAATGGGGTGTAGACATTTTTGATTGGGTGAATGTATATGTATAATATAGAGGAATGTGCTACTTAAAATAGTGTTATACTTATTTATAAACAAAATAAATTACTTTGAATGATTCACAGAAAAAATAATTCTACCTAAAAAAACATAGTGACCATCGAGACACGAATTCAGAACATTATATTGTCAGTATACTGCTTTACCAATTACGCCGTAGTGACCCTTTAAATTATCGTCAAAATTTGATGTCTTGTATTTGATCGATAGATACATTTTTTATTCATAATTAATTACGTTTCTAAGATTTCTTAAATTATTATTTTCAATCGTCGATCTGATATATTATTTTTTGTTGAATAGATCAAAAAAGATCGACAACCGTTTTGGTCCTTATCCACGGATGAGATATTTATTATAGTGTAGGAATTGTCAGTATAGGGATTGTGTTTGTTTGATGTGATTTATCAAAAGGTTTTGTTACTGTGAGACTGAAGCTCCTAACATCTTCTAGTCTTACGCGTGTTGTTTGAATGTCGCAATGTAGGGTGTTCGTTGTGGTAACTAGAGCGAAGTATATAATTGAAAGAGCACTTACTAGGGTTGGTGTTTAATTTATATAAATAATTGTACAGTTAAATGCGCATTTAACTTTGGAGTGGTGCGCTCGAGTAGTGGATGGAAGAAGATATCGATAAGAGAACGGTCTGATGAGAAATGGTCGCTAGTTTTTGGACAGTGTATGTCACGATGTATGTGACTTATTGTGTCTTCTGATTAATCACTTTGGTTTGGGCCCAATATGGTTAATAGGCGAGTCCTTACATGGCCATTACTGTGGGCGCGTGCAGGGTCACCACAATAGTTTTGACTTGAGACAATTTCTGAGAGGGATTTTGCTACCACGAATTTTTTGGGTGAATCTCGCAAGCAGCAGTCAAAATGTTTGTAATTTTCTGTCTCTTTGTATAACTAAGAATAAATAGCTGTATCCAGTAAATAAGTATCCATGGCTCTAGAGTTTTTTTATTTTTCTACAAATCGCAAGTTGATCTTTATGTTTATCTTCTGATTAAAATGTTAACACGTGTACATGGTCTTGCGCGCTATTGTCGGGACATCTCATATAATATATCATTACAAATTATTTTTTGTGACATTCATACACGTGGACGTGCAGGATCTGCGGACCCGTTTTAATACCATACACAGGTGTACATTGTGTCCGTTGAATGAAGCGTAATGGTATAGTAATATCTGTTGTCAGCGTCCGGCCGAGCGTGCAAATCCATTCGACTTCGGCACGCCTCGCACGTGATACCATACAGCAATGCCCGACTCATACTTCCACAATTCTTTTTGACACTCGCAAGCGCATATGCGACGCAATTTCGAACTGTCAGAGTGTATCAAGAATCGAAAATTATTTTCGAAAATCTTTGACCAACAGGTGGTTGAGCAATACTATCAGACATTCAGTATTTTTCTCTATTGAAGGAATGTTTCGAAATTAGCTTATTTATTAAAGTGTACATTTCTTTGCCGGTACATGCTTACCCATACATGTAAAATGTTTAAACTACTGAACGGCAAAACGTTTAAGCATACTAAATGCTGCTATAATATCCACACCCGACGCTGACTCTATTCTTCTCGTAACGGAGTTATGTGGTGTATCTAGAAATATTGTGAATTGATTTATAAAAATAATTCTGGTCGTCGTTTTTTTTAATGAATTAAAAAACAAAATAAGAATAAACATACTTGTTTGGTAAGGAACCACGCTAAGGTATATAAGGTATAATATTAAACCAGTGACTACGGCGGGGGGTTGTTTCTATTTTTCGTAGTTCTAGGCTTAAAAATAGCTATGATGTTTATGTGAGCCATCTAAAAATACAACATAAAAGTTAATCGAAAATAAAGAAAATTTTTGTAAAATTTGAGATAAAAAGCGTCGCATACTACGACGTACATTGTTCAAAAATCTTATCTTTATGTTTAACATAGATCAAATATTTTAAATATCTATAGCATATTAGTTCTGGTTCAATTTAATTTAGTGGTTCGTATTTATCTGAATTGGTAAAATGGTCTTCTTTTTTAACGACTAGCTTTCCCACAGTTCAAGTATTCCGTAATTGTCATTAATCACTACAACGAGTGATATTTATGTGTTAGAAATAAACATTATAAGTACATACCTACTTAAAAGATTTTATTGACAATAAATCATTAGGTACTTTATTTAACATTCATATTAAATTCTGTGAAAGAGTGTAGGAAGTGCTATTATTTTTCATTATTTTAAATTAAAAAATCAGGCTTTTCCTCAAAAACAAATTCATCTGCCATTACATCATTAAGAATGTCATACATATGTTTACATTTATTTGTTTATTTTAGTATAGCTCTTTACTTTATATTATAATACCTGTGTTTTTTTTTTACTTAAGAACAATATACTTACATAATATTTCAATTATGGTGCAAATATCATATCCCATATAATAATTTAGTATTATGATTTTTTACAATTTTGACGCAAACAAAAACCGACATGATTTGTGAGAGTGGATTTATTGTCAAAAACCACTTTTGAATGAAGCCAAGTCAAATATATAATGAAGTAAATTAATGATAATGTTAAACATTTCATCATGACACTATTGGGATAATAAAAACATGTCATAATATAATATTAATTTGGAGCGTTAGCGGTTGTGCGCGACATTAGTGGCTCCACCAGGAAACAGCGCTAAAGCCTTTAAGGTCATAAAATTCAATAGATCGTTATACTGTGGCTCTCATCCATCAAACATAATGACAATTAACACTCGTTATTCCTACGGGACACTAATATAATTCAATAAAGCTATTTTTGGAGGGGTGGTTTTTCTATCTCCGTCTAACGATAAACGTTTCGATTGTATAAAAATGTTAATTTTATCAATATATTTATTATTTATACATCATTGCAATTCATCCATTGACAAATCTTATACATTTAAAATAATAGCTATTATGTAGATATTTTTATTAAAATACATTTTCTAATCTAAATTTTTTAACAATCTCCCCATCACAATTAGAAAAATTACGGACTATCATAAATTTGTAACTGAAGTTAAAAAAATATGTACACAGACTAACTGAAACATAAATTAACTCGAATATACTCCTTCTCTATACACGAGTCATACTCTCATAGAGAAGAAACAAATGTTAAAATATATATACATATATATATATATCCACTGATTATTGAAATTGTATTATATTTTTAATATTAATAAAATAAAATTAAAAAAATCATTTGTTTTATGTCTTGTTTACATTTCTAAATAATTAGTATTAAAAAAATATTTGAAAATATATTTCTCGGAGAGATCAAATCAATCTTGGGAGCTGATCTCTCATGTGATATATACAATATATCTTCATTAACGATCTTGAAATCACTATTTCGACCACTTTTTAATGTCATAAATTACAAATATTTTCTTGTTGGATGCTGGAAAATGTATATTATAAGAATATTCATAATTCATAAGATCATCTTCTGTAACTCTAATATGGTGTGTACTTACAACACAATATATTTATACTTTTAAAATCAGCAATGTTATCTTTGTGGTTAAGATTCATATTTTTATTTATTATCTTTGTTTTATTAAACTCTTTTTAGTGGTTAATAAAACAAAGATAATAAATAAAAATACAATATATTTCTCCAGGATATTCAAAAAATTAATTATTAATTATCTGATGATTGCGGATAGTTTTTTGCGACACAACCAATCATTTGCTGATTTCTCTTGCTCTGCAAGGATGTTATGGCGTGCCGATCGCTCGAGAGGCCACTGATCGCCTATAAGTTGATAAACCAATAGAAATATTGTTCAAACGAATGTTCATGTGATACCCACCTACAGTGATAATTATTATGTTGACCGCATGATATTTGAGGTTACTTTTTTATATCAAATATAAAATCACTTGTAACACGATTGAATACATTTACGGTGGAAATGATTTCAGATATCGTCAGCACAGATCGTTGAAATCTGTTTACTGGTGTAATAATCTTGAAGCCGTCTTATTTCGATTAATAGGTATATATTAACTTATTATTTTCCTTATTTAAATGATTTGCGTCATCATTGAGGATATACAATGAGTAGTTGATTCAACGTGAAAAACGTTCTGAATGAAACGCATAAAGAATTTCCGAGGAAGCATTATTTTCAGTGATAATTTTAAGACTAATATAATATATTAATACTTCTGAGATAAAAATGTTAAAACATTAAAATCACCTAATATATGGCAGTTTTACCCCAGCGTATCTCAAAATTGACAAAAAATTATGAATTGATGATTTTTTCCTTGCAAACGATATTAAAAAAGAAACCGTTTGGCAAAAAAAAACTGTATTTCACCTAAAAGTGTACTTAATGAGTTTTACCGCTACAGAGTTGACATGTTTATAAATATTGTTAATTAAAATAAAATATAAATGATAAGTGTAATTTATGAAACATACTTCAATGGATAAATAAATGGAAGATGGGAATATCGAATCTTCATATCAGTATTGATACAAAGTAACTTTAGTCGCATCTTTTGACTCGGTCCCATCTTGCCCTCACAGCTTATTCCAGAGTCTCTCCAGCCAGAAGGCAAAACTTGGAAGATCATTTTTGTGCACTAACGCAGCTTATCGTGGATGGATTTTTTGTAGGTACACACATATTAAATTTGAGACAGGCACCGAAAGAGAAAATAAATACGATAATATAATAGTAGATAATAATCCACCACCCATCTCAAGACAACAAAAAAGTCTTATAAATATATATTTTTATTTTTAATGAAAACTCATTTTTGTTGTGAAGTTAAAAAATAAGGATCTAGTTCTGTGTTATTTTTTAATACAAATTAAATTAATCAATTCTAATTGATTATATGTAGAAAAAATATTTTAATACCTTTTTCTATTCTTGGAAAACGCGAGTTCCTATCCGTAACTATTCCTAAAAATGGTATAATAGATGTATCAATTATAAAAAACTACTGAATAAAGTTCCAAATTTGTCGAAAACGTAATAAATTGATATGGCAAAATTCCAACGCGTTTTCCCGGATAGTAAAAGTTCCGGGTACGTATCCCGGTAACGACCAAATAAACCTTCGTCCGTCCTTATTACAATTACCAGATACATTATTTTCGATAGATTTTTCTGTATATCTTTCTACTTGATTAATTAATTTACATATTTTTTTTTATAAACTATTAATTACTAAAACTTAAGAGAGATATTCGTTGAATTATACTATGTTTAATATAATTATAATATAATTTCTCTTGTATGAAAAGAAATCCTTTATGTCTGTCAACTAAGCGGAGTTTCATAAATTTATTTTAATGGTGCATTTGGAGAATGGAATGTGCCTTTTGAATTTATTTTCATAAGACTGCGAGGAATACAGGTTCAATTTGTTTTCATGTAATTAAGACTCGTATATCTGCGAAACTTATAATGGAATGCGAAATGGAGACGAAGGGTGTCAATACTAAAGAGATATAAGAAACCGTTAACGGTACACATGTGTGCAATACCTTATGACGCATCAAGTTAGTCTAATGAATTTTTAATCAAGATGTTTTTACCAAAGGGAACACATTTATGTTTCAACAATGCAGTAGAACATTTATTTTGAATGTAAATTAAACTTTAATAATCTCTATTAATTATCAAAATAATGTTCGTGATTTTACTTTTAACTTGACTTTTTAATTAAGTTCAATTTGAGATGATATAGATTATGTGAATCCAAAGACTTTTGGAGATTCATTATTTTTCGATTCAAATAATTTTTTTAATTGTCTAGTTGACGTGACATAAAAAGCATATTCGGTGCCAAGTGGTAACTAACTTACCGAAACAGTGTTTAACTAACACTAACAGGAATATTTTCCAGTGCATGGTTTACTGGTTTCATTCTTGCGTTCTTACCTAGCCCGCATGCAGACATCTACCCTATTCCTTCTCATTGGTTGGTTCATCTTTTTATAGGGCCTTTTTACATTCTCTAATATCTACTATATCTAATCATGTCGGATCTTTGGCTGACGCCCTCTGTTTCTGTTACCTTCAATACTCGCCTCATATACTAAAGTGATAGATTTCGTTTATCCGATGGGATGAAGAATTATCTTATATTTTGAAATAATAATTAATCATCTTTTTGAAAAAAATAAAAGATACGTAGCACTTTAATATAGCTTTTTAAAAACTAAGATAAACGAAAATAGGACAGACTTTCTAGCCTCCTGGAACCCCTGACCACTAGGCGAGTGTCAACCACAGGACCAACAAGCATCCCAAAACTACTAGAACGTTGGGAGTCAATCATAAACAATCCAGGAAAATATATTATTGATTGATATGTATACTTTATTTAAAAGAAAATATTAACGCCATGAACCAACGCATCAATCTAATATATTATACAATCTCAAAAAAAAAACATTATACCTCTTATCTTGATGTCAGTTATATAGTCGTAATATGTGATATTGTAATTAGTAATTTGAATCTACCATCAAAATTACAGTTCAGATTTTTTGTTGTTCAAATTATAATAAAGATTCGGAAAATAACGGGTGCAAAAATTGTATCATTTTTATATTATGTGGTAATTAAATATTTATTTATTTATCCCAGAATATTCGTGACTGGCACGCCTCAGCTGTACTGCGCAACCATGTTATCTTGACAATAAATATATTGTGTATTATTGTTTACATAGAATAGCGTAAATGTTCTGTTATGATAACAGACGTATCTGCATATAAATGCACCCGATGTTTCCGCTGTACCGCGCAATTATCGAGTGGCGTGTCCTTCGCCTGCAATCTTGTCAAGTATTTTATATGCTTCCATAATCATTCATTGTTCGGATTACACTTTATAGCTAGTTGCGAGTGAGTCAATAAGCGATTGAATCTCGAATGTAGTCATTAATAATCTTATGCACAAAGTACTATAATTTGGGATATTCCGACTATATAAAATGATGTCAGCTTTATTAAATAAAATTACTAACAGCATCCACACAAAAAATGTGACGTATATATTTTTATACAAATTATATATATCTCATAGAGTCTAAGCTATTTATTAGCTATGATATTATATTGTAAGTATGGAAGTATGGGTATTACAGGGCTTTCGACATGTCTTCAGCTGGCTTAAGTGATCACTTTATACAATTTAACGTTTACCATATCAATATACTATATATATAATACCAAATCGACCTCCATATCTATCAAATTTTTGGAAGTTGTATATATGTTATGTAGAAACACTTCATGTATTAACTATAACCTAATTAATCTATTAATCGTAAGCCCTGTAATACCAATACTTCCATACTTCCCATATATTATAATATAAATAGCTTCGTCTCTATGAGATATCAATAATTTGTTTAATAACAATGTCTTTGAGGTACAAATCCAGTAATTGTGTGTTCTTTGACATATTGTTAGTATATATTTTTATTTAGGGCTGTTTTTAAGATAGTTTTCTACCAGTGGAAACGTGAATGAACAAGTTATTCATTGTAAAAACTATATTATAATATTGAAAATATTATTTATTATTCTATACTATCGTTTTTATAATAAGTGTACAGATATACAACATCATACGAGCTTTACGCTGGTACGTTACTTATGTTTTCTACAGTGGTATTAATTAGGAGGTTTAACTTAATAGATACATTATAATAACTTCAGGTAATGATATTACTATAGCTTAAGTTTTTCTTCATCTTTTTGAACTCGCGTCCATCTTGTTGGATTAAGGTCTATCTTGGCGACCGCCATTTCTCTCTCCTTCGCATCACGTTGCTTTCTGCTATATTTCTTAGCACAGCGAGCTAGGATACTACTTTTTACTATCATTAAATACAGTGGATGTTTTCATTTCTTATTCTATATCGCAAAGACATTCCGGTTTTGTTTTTGATGACCCTGATTTATTTATTTAATTAATTAAGGGGATTTTAAAAGTATAAGTAATCATAATACAACTAACATAGTATATAGCATATGAAACTAATTATAAAAATCCACATATATGTTCAGACCATGTAGTAATGAAGTACATAACATAAGGTAATATAGCAGTATAAGTAATATAATATTAGTAGAAGAAGATAAATACTGGTGAGAGAAGGGGTGGAGAGGTTGAAACTATTGTTGTGATAAAGGGAGAGCGAGATGTTGAAAAAGTCAATATCTGTTTACTTGTCATTATGGAATTTGCATGAACGGTGAATGAATGAGTTTTGTGTGCAAGATGTTCTACTTCTAGGAATGGAGAAGAGTACTGGCTTCCGGGTCGATCTAGATGGTATTTGGAAGGATATTAGTTCTAATTGGCGAAGACAGTCAATATGGCCTTACAGTAGTTTAAAGAGAAGTATTTGGTCAGCACGTGTTCTTCGATATTCTAGAGATTTCATGTTGTGGAAGTTTGCTGCATCTAAATAGGAGTCGAATGATAGAATAGATTTAACCTATTTTGTATTCGTTGAATGTAATTTACTATGGGTACCAGATTTGAAATGCGTACTCTAAGTGGCTGCATACTACAGTATTTGGAAGTAATATGGATTTTCGAAGTGTTTGCAGGTTCGAAGTATGAATCCTAGCATTCTATGGGCCTTGGAGGTAATATAAAAATAAGGTAACTTTCGAGGATTATTCCTAGGTCTTTAACATCGCTTTTATTTTCTAGCTGAGTGCTGTCTATTGTGTAAGTAAAGTAAATGTGGTTGAATTTTCTTGAGAATATTATTTGAAATTTTTTTTTAGCATTCAGGAGTTTGTTCACCTTGCAGTAGGCTGCAACGCGAGTGATATTGTCTTGGATTTTATAGCAGGATAAAGGAAAATGAGTTTTCCGAAACTGGTTGAAATTTCATGTAAATGCAAAGTTTATTGTACAATTTTATTAAAAAAGACCAACCACAATGTTTTAGAAGCATTTTATAAAAATATTACTTTCGCTTAATATTCGGATAATGATAATACTGGAGCTTTACAGTAACTTATTTAATGATACGGAATAATTGCGCTTAATGAGACCACTGACACTGATCCAGAAGGAAAAAGAGACTTCACAATAATATTCACTTAATTATATTCTATCATCATCATTACATCGATCTTTGTATTGGAAGCAGCCAAGAAACAGGGTTGTTGAAACGTGTGACATCTTGCACATTCAGATTATGAATTTGATTCGCAATTTTAGCCACAGATGCAGATTGAAAATTATAAATATACGTTATTTATAACTATTTGAATATGTGCTAATTTTGAAAAATGGGGATACTTCCTAATTAATAAATTACTCTCAACTAAACTTCATAAATACCGAAATATACAACAATATCAAAAGCCGAATATAAATTTTAAGAAAATACGAAGTTAGTTTCTAAGAACTTTGTGTTATCGTAGGCATACTATGAAACTGATACATTGGATATTAATGGTCTTTGTTTTCACAGCGGTGATTTAACCTTAAATCGAATATATATAAAAATATGTTTTCTTTGTTGATGGTGATGAGGGATGAGTTACACTTTTTTCCACATTTACAATTCTTCATATTATTTTACAAAATGTGTGTATAATCCTAATTATTATAATTTAAACTAGTGTTAATTAGTGTAACGGTGGAATGACGTACTAGGTTTCTGTCTAGCAATGTGAGTAAATATAATTTGTAGCTTGAATTAAATTGATAGAGTTTAAAATAACGCGTGACTCTTCAATCAGAGAGTCATAAAACGTATCGCTTGAAACTATTATTTTTCTTAAAATTCATTGAAATAAATAAATAAAATTACGTATAATTATTATAACTACTCGAACTGAAACGCGACTGAAATATTAGAACATTAAAATAAAGATTTTGTTATGGTTTAGCAATCAGACAATTTATAGTGTCAACTTAGAATGTCTTGATTTGCCTAAAATAATTGACAAGTTCATACGAAAACAAATAATTAGTTTCTTCTGCATCACTCCCACATTAAAATATTGAAATAATATTCATCTTATGCAAAAATATTTTTTGTTGTAGATAAAAGGAAAGTTGTTTGCCAGAATATTATAAATATAATGTAGTATCTCAAACCACTTCTAACCTCGTTTGCAGGATGTGACGTTATAAAATCTGTGGTAGGATAATTAAATAATCGTTACCATGGTTACCTTTCCGGTAGTCCGGACCGGCAGGACCGGCTTTGTAATAAACAATATTATGGGCACTCAATTTAAATAAATATTTTTTTTTAAAACGAATGAAACGTGGTTATTTTTATACTACGTTCTTTTATTACATAATTACGTTTTTTATTTTACGTATTTTTAATATTTTTATTATATTAAATTTAAAATACAATTAGTAAAAATGTTTTAAAAAGTTCATAAATATATGAGAATAGTGAACTACATATCATATTTCACCATATTAGATATCGAGAATATTAAATTATTTTTTGTGAAATATTATGCAGGTGAATTGATAGAAATTTTCATTATTATAAAGGCTGTTTTTTTTAAAAGTGTCGAACTTTAAAATGAAATAAAACACATAAAAATCGTGGTAATGGCCATGGTATTAGCTTTATTGGAAAGATAATTTTATGCCACTAGTGTTTATATATGATTTCGAGCATATGGGCGCCGCAGCTGGTTCGAATAAAGCGCAATCCGGAAGTCTAATTTTCGACCACTTTTTGGAGTAGCTGGGGACGTATATCAGCAATAACATGACGAATGTTGGCTTCCATGTTTTGTCTCTGTTTTATTGGAGTAAACTAGCGACTTCACATATCCCCACAGAAAATAATCCAAAGGTGTTAAATCATACAATCTGGAGACCAATTCACAGGTCCCAGGTCCAGTACGCGAAATTATGCGCTCACTGAATGTTTATTTTAATAATTTCATTATGCAACGTATTGCGCCGTCTTATTAAAACCATAGCTCTTCTACATTCGATTCAATTGGGAAACGAAAAAGTCAGTAATCATGGATCTATGGCACTCTCCATCGACTGTAACTTTGAATAATTTTTGAAAAACAGCAGCTTCTTTAGTACGCACTGTACGACGTCTCCGCGGATGCGTATTATCAATTAGAGTATGCGTGGTATGAAAACGATCCATGCTTATTCGAATTACTTGCTCGGATGGACGATTATGTCGACCGTAAAATGGACGTAAGTTTCGAGAACTAAACCACGATTTTAGAAATAAATATTCATTGTTCTGGCATAAGTCTATTTGTGGTGAAATGGCAAACCAAACTGAGTCCAAATCAACTATCAGTCGTCAAACTGACTGTCACTGGAAAAAGTGTTGCCAATTCGATAAACAAACATCTAAAAAAACATCCTTTACAATATCTTTTTAATTTCCTGGTGTACAAAATGACTGGTCTTTTGAAATAAACTTATATTGATTGTTTGCATTGTAAAGGTGTGTCATAAATATGTTTGTATGCTAATAAAGACGATACAAACTTTTTTTTATCGTATTGACCCCAATAAGTCTGTGGTAGAATACTGGCTTTGTGACCATGGTGCATCAGGCTGTTTCCAATGGTACCAACACCAACTTATTAAATATTTATATTATTTTTCAGAAAAAAAATCTCAGCTGGTTGTTGTGTAGAGTTTAGAATTTTTCAATGATTTATCGTTATGGTATCGTTAGACTTCGCCAAGTAATGTGATTTATTTCGTACAAAATATTAAAATAAATAAATCGCACAAGGTTACATAGATTTAAGAATGTATTGTCACATTCAAATTTATTTCAATATAGGTAAATCTAGAAAATGTTTGCTTCTATTTACCATATTTATAATATTCTGTAGAATTATCACAAAATCAATTATTATCTTTTTTATTATACTACTATTGAGCTGTATCTGTATGAAATCACGTAAATAACTAATATTATTTTTACTAAAGCAAAATTTACAATATATAAATAATTTTATATATGATTAGTATAAATAATGAGTCTCGCAGTAGATGATTTGGAGTTTGCGAACATTGAAAAATATTTTATTAAGACGACAAAAACGTGTACATATTAACTTACGTTTTATTTTTATATAAAGTATATCTTATGTTAATTCATTAATTATGTTCATTAAATTAATGTTATTACTTTGTGATGTAAACAAATATTATATTTAACGTATATGATAACAAATCTATATATTTCCTATTAAATAATCATTGGTACAATAGAACATATAATTAAAAAATATTTCTGTACATGGTAAATTTAACAACAGACTTTCACAGATCCATTATTTGCCTCTTAATGTTTCTGTGGACCGACGAAACTTTGGAACTTTGTTCCATTCATTACCATCTTGGTAGAAAATCTGGTGTTGTTACTCGTAAACCTTGTCGAATTTGCCAGCGTAAGTAAAATTATTTTAAAATCATTAAAAATATAGTTATTAGGTAAAGTACTACAAAGTTTTTTTTTTGCGATTGAAAAGTCACGATAAGAACAACCAAAAATATATATTTTTTTAATATCTCTTTATCCTATTACGCAATTTGGGTGTATCAGGATTTATGGACCACAATTAGCAGACCTTAACATTTCGATTATTTGATTGCAAAATAAGTTACTAGCATTTTTCATTGAATGGAGATAAAATAAAAATGAAAACACTCTGTTATTATAAATGTAAATTAAAGAGATATTTTTATAATACAAATTGTTATAGTTGGAATTAGGCATGGGGCAACCATGCAGATAACTAAAATTAACAATCAATATTTTGGAATAAGCACACGTTTTCTTCTAATTCATCAATGGTTATGGTCTTCTGATATGTCTGAAACTTGGTGGTTAATATGTCTCCACTCCTCCCGGTCTTGGGCTATGTTGATCGCAGAGGATCCTGTTAGTCTACCCAGTGTTGCTCGCTTTCATTAACTTATTAAAAATATTAATTTACTTTAATTTGAATAAATTGAGTGTAATAAACGTTTGTAAACAAATACCCGTTTTAATATTTATATACATATAGAATTACGTATATATATAACTATCCAATAAACGTGATAGAACTTTAAAATATAATTAAATTTAGAAAACCAAGTATGATATCTATGATTTTTGTTTATTTGAAAGATCATTTGATTTAATTTACAATGGCATATAATTTCATATAAATATGCACCACGACTAAGTTTGATACAATGCATTCTTCGGATTCAATTTTCGGCCACTCTTTCACATAAATCTGGTGTAATTTCACCAACAACACAAGTTATGTTGTTTTTTAATTGTTCAATTTTTGTTTGTCTTGCACTAGCTGGATCTTGTAAGGGTGTAGGCCCTGATCTTTACGCAAAATACGCCCTGTCGTGCCATATGATAAGGCAAAATGTTGTGAACGTCGAGGAATAGATTACTTTGGATCATCCCTTACACTTTTATTTACAGCGGCAATATTGTCTTCACTCCGGGAATTTATTTGTCTTACCGGTGTGTTCTCAGATCATGTAAAGAATAATTGCTTTAAACCATTTTACTATTCGACGAATAGCTTGCTCAGATTGATGATTCACGAAGTACACGTTAGGTTTGGCGAGTCGACCGAGTAGACTGATTTTTATAATAAGTTGTGATAACTTGTAAACGTTGTTCCAATGTGAAACACTCCATGATAAAATGACAGCCTATACTGAATAAAAGTAATAATGACAGGTGTCAAAATATTAATAAACATGGCTACTATTCTTATTTGAAATTCTATTACATTTATTGGATAACTCTATATATACGGAATTATGTTAATATAAATTTAAAAAAAACATGTAACATAAAATAAGTAGTAAGATTTTTTTATTCAATTATTATAAAAAAGAGAAAGAAAAGGTTACACAATATTAAAAATAATAATTAACAACAGATTTTCAGGAAAAATTAATTTCGATAACAAATAAAGTGAGTAATGTGAAAATAAATAAATTAATAATTACATATACCTCACAGATTTAATAATTAGTGGTCGTTTGGCGGATGTGCTGTTTTTGTCACATTTTTCCCAAGAGTTGAGAGCGGATCCGGTGGATACGGGAAACGCAACCAGTTGTACTAAACCAGCTATACATTTGCTTTTTCCGATCGGTGAGAAACTGGGCCGCACCGGGCGGAGGCTAGCTGCACCAGCGCAATACTCGCGCCGACAGCGCCACCTCGCCCGGGCCGCGACGTCGCGTGGCAACGGGCCTAGGTGTCGATTCGTACACTGCTCCCCATCGATCACGAAGCAGTGTCATAAATTTCCCGTCGATTTCGAACCTTTCTCTTAGACTTGCCAACGTTTCGGTAGATGCATTTACGGTGTTAGATATGTACTCTATGTGTTTTGCATATCCTGAGAAAAGCGTGAGTTAGAATTGTTTTATAATTATTTATGAAAATTAGTTAATTATATTATTTATTAGTTCATTGAATCCATAATGACATTGATATTTTTATAGCTTAAATTGCTCGGTGTGTAGGTTTTTTATTTATACACTTTTTTATAAATAGATCATAGATATTTGGTCAGGTGTTATGGTCGTGTGGAATGAATGAAGAGATAATGATAAGAAAAATATACGCGAGTGTTAATGGCTCCAGCAATAAATGATCCTGTTGATCCTGAAATGTGTGTGAGAAATGGGACAAAATATGTGTCATGTGACTCTCTAACTACCCTGCGGAGAAACAATGAGATGAGAAGTAAGTTAGTTATTTTATTAGGATATTATCATACAAAGTGAATATTATGTTTAGAGCAATATTATTTTTGAATAACTAGAAAATAAAACATATTTTTTAATTTGGTTTTTATTTATCAGTTATTTCGTTTATTACAATTATGTAATGAATATTACATCGGCCAGGTGGCCGCCTCCAGCAACGGTATAAATGCGTACTCTTTTAACCATATTTTTCATTTGTCCTGTAGCATCGACCTTTCCTTTCAAGTACCGCCATAGAAATTTGTCGGGAGCTGTCAAATCAGATGATCGAGAAGGCCAGTCAGTTGACATTACGCGGCCGGGAAAATTTTCTCGCAAAATTTCAAACGCAGCTCGGGCTGCGTGTCGAAACCATCCGATTGAAACCACATGTGTTGCACGCACGATTGATCCAATTCGTCCACCAATAAGTTTTTCAACATGTGACGATGGTGGTCAGCATAAATGGTTATAGCACTGCCACTATTATTTAGATACAATGTTTTAATGACTTCAACACGTTGTTGAGGCGTTAGATTCTCCATAATAAATTATAATCAACTTCTCTTCACGACTGTCTGTCTGTTAAATTAAAATGGCGACCAAACAAAATCGCCCTGGAACATAATATTAACCCTGTACAATACTTTCTGGGACATTCTGACTTGACTTTCTGAGTGACTGTACATCGCTTTCAAATTTTATTGAAGTTAAAATAAATTATAATACATCCCGTTTTACAGCAGAGATAAAAAGAGAGGATTGAACTTCATTTTATACTCATTATTAATAATATCTCGAATTTAATTTAAAGTCACAAAGATAAACTGGAATAAATATAATCCTCGTTCAGAAAAAATGAAAAAAGCATTTAGAAAATAATTATACTATGTTTATAAATATCCAGAACATATTGAATTTGTATCTCCCTTTCACATTTAAAAACGAAATACATAATATGTCTCATTTACGAGAATTAGCATCGGAAATAAAAGAAGAGGAAAAATATTAATTTCAGATCAATATATTATGTATCTTATTCAAGAGATGAAATATATTTTCATTCAGTCAAAAACTTAAGGATTAAACGAAGCTCAACGCAAGTCTAAATACACAGAAGAAGAAACCATTATACGATTAACCCAAAATAAAAAAATCTCTTAACCCTATTAAGTAATCTTACTGTAAAGTATTTTACTGTACCACTTATTATTATGTTATACTCGAGCAAGCGTCTTATAATATCTAAAAATGATTAATGATATTAGTTACAAAATATTATAATTATGTAACGTCTCCAAAAATTTAATGAAACGTGTTGTCGGGTGTGATTCACTCTTCGTATGTCGAAATTTGAACCATAATATTAAATTTAAAAAATAACTTATATTTAATATCAAGCGGTTTCGATATTATAGCGGTAATGGGTTACTCATTAAATTTAATTAGTTTCTAATTATAAAACATTTAATACTAAGGGATTTTAAACTAAAGCCCCTATTGTTAAGTGTGACCTGTCTCAGAAGGATGGTGAGAAAATTTAGAAAAATTATTAATAATGAGGCATCTTAAATGTTTCGTTAAAAATAATAACTACAGTGAGTCCCAAAAGTCGTTTTCATTTTGATTCATTCACTGCACCAATGCAACGAGCGAGAGAGGGGCTGGGAGTAGGCCGATCGCTAGCCGTGTCCTTGAAAATTCAGTCGCTATGGAGCGTGTCCTTACTAGTTGTTCGTGAAATTATCCCTGTAAAATTGATATCCCGACGAGGTGACATAAACTGGCCTCCACGTAATCTCGACTTGACACCAAAGACTTTTTACTATGGGGCTATCTTAAATTAAATATATATTATAACGATCCTCTCTTTCTGGACCAATTAATAGAAAATATCCAAGAAGAAATGGTAGCGATCACGGAGAATACGTGCCGAGCAGTTCTCAGAAATTTTGCTCCGCGTTTAGAAGAGTGCCAGCGAAATAAAATAATATATCAAATAAAATAAAAAAAAATTATAAATACTTAAATGTAAAATATATATTTTTTTAATAAACTTATCCATTATATAATAGTTAAAAATTATATTTGCAAAGACTACGTGTGTACGAAGATATTTTTTTGGGCCAAATGCCAGGGTTTGTAGGTATATAATAAGATCGAAATAAAAACATTACATTTTCCGACGCGCATATTTAAAGCATTGCTCATGTTAGAATGTCACGCGAGCGTCAAATTCTGGTTTTTGAATCCAACACCCGGCACTCAACAACAACCGCCGTTCACATTTTATTCTCTAGCAAATATTGTGAGGCTTAATGCAAACAAATGCATCGAACCTACCGATATTTACGACCTTTCGAAGCGGAACGAATACAAACGTCGAACGTATTGTAATAAAAAGTAATGTAAAATAAACGAAACCTTTGTGTTTCAACTATGTGGTTGGTTTCCTTGTTTGATTTATATTTCCCTTCTCAAACATTAATGACTTATTTTGCAATTATAATATAATTTATGAAAGTGTTCTAATGTTGATTAATTGGGGGTTTTGGGGTACCTTTTTTTTCGCTCGCAATTGCATAAAAATACCTAAAAATACATTTTTGATATTTCCATCAAAAGTAACAACTTTTGTTAGTAATATTTTATAGATAAATCTGCGTGTAATTTATTCTTACTTCTTATATACATACAAATACAGGGGGCTCCCTTTTTATTTTTGCACTGCGGCCCAATGTATGTAGTTACGCCACTGTTAAGGATTATTTATATAGTTTTATTTTGCCACTGACTGAAGGAATGGCTAGCTCTGAAATTTATCAATAAAAGATAATACGGAACTGATTAAAAAATATAAATTAATAAATCAAAAATTCATCGCAACCTTAAAAAATTGTCTTTTTTCAAACATTTCATCAAACGAACAAAGTACGAGTACATATATAAGAAAAATTGTATTTGGTTTTGAAACGAATTAACAAAATTATAGTAGATAAATGATTCTAGGTTTAAAATAACAGATACAAAAACATTGATGAATTCATGAGGCTTTTCCATATCTGAATCGGGCACTTTGATTTATATTTTTTGTTCACACTACGTAAGTACATATTTTAAAAGAGTTTCAACAAATAATTTATTTTCTTACATATGTAAATGAGTTGTGATAGAATGAAATTAAAATAAAATATATTGAATTTATTCTTTATGTTGTATATTGCGATTAAAAATCTTAATATTGTGTTGCGATTTTATCATAATGTTGTTATTCTGCTGTTCTTTTAATATTTTGTATTTTAGATATATGGTATTAAACAATACTAATCATTTTAAAGTACCTACATTTGTTTTAGGCAATATTCGGTATAATTAGTTAATTTTATGATAGAATCTAACATTTTGTTCCATCCAGCGAAAAACTAATCAAATGATCGCATTAAATGTTCGATTAACTTATGTATTTTTTACTCACTAAAAGACCGCTGATCGTATCGCTGATTGTTAAAACTAACTTGATCAGATTTGGAAAAATAATAAAAAAGATACTAATACCTGCCTAAAATGTGTATGGTTGCAAGCACAAATGTCTTCACACTGTCAGAACTGTGAATAGCAAACAGACAATAATTTCAATTATTGATGTCTTCAGAAGTATCCTCTAAAACTTCAGACATCTTAAACAACTAGGTGACAGCGTAGACTTCCGCTGGACCATCAATGGGACACATACCATTAACTACCACAGGAGAAGATATGGAATCATTATTTGTAAATTCATTATTGAATTTCGAAAATGATTATGAGGAATAATGTATTAATTAACTCGAAAAACTCAAATCTTGGATAAATTATTAAGACCTGAACTGCGTACCATTATAATGAGTGTATTTTCTTCAATTTTTTAATATTTTATTATATAATATATTGCATGTAACTAGGAAAGAATGAACATATATTTATATCTTATTTTTAGTAGGAATCGTGTATAAGTAAGTTATATAACATAAAGTGAGTCCAGCGGAAAATTTTCAAGTTTAATATTAAATAATAAAAATAGCTACAATGTTATTCTCATATTTTATTTATACAAAATGGAGTGTAACGATGTTAATTTAACGTTTTATAAACAATATCGTCTAAATACCGCCCATTTCTCTCAAGACACAATTGCAATCGGACTCTTAAATTTGCGAACACGCGAGAGCAAAGCGTTAGTTCAATGTCAGCAACTTCACAGTGGATATTTTCTTGTAGGGCCTGAATTGTTCGAAGATTGTTGCTGTAAACTCTCGACTTAAAGTATCCCCACAAAAAAAAGTTACACAGTGTAAGGTCCGGTGACAAAGGTGCCTAGGGTATGTCTCCAAACTTGCTGATTAGTTTATTGGAAAAAATTCCCTTCAGCTTCTTCATTGAAACTCTAGCTGTGTGTGGAGTGGTTCCGTTTTGCTGAAATGTGTTCTGTTGTTGAACCCGGGAAACGGCTGCAGTTGCGGTACCAAAAACTCGTTGTTCATTCGGCAATACATGTCAGCAGTGACTGTCACTCGCTGGTTAAAAAAAAGGGCCAATTGTCCCTCGGGCAGAAATTGCACACCGCACTGTCGATTTGAACGCGCATTGCGCTCCAAACCAGTGACTTATTGCGACTGGCAAATCCGCAAATCACGGGTATCGAACAACACCCTTCCCACTTACCCACCCTGATGGTTTACGAGCAATTACAATTTAATTTTGAAATTTTTCCGCTGGACACCCTATATGTTCTTCCTAAGTATGTCTGTATAGGTTTCTTGCGGACTGCTATAAATTATTGAGAAATGTATGTACATTTTGCTTACCTTATGTTATGAACACACTCGGCCACTAATCGTTAGTGATGTTTCAGGACGAGACAGGCAGACTCATGAGGAGGAATATTGTGAGGTACGCCATCCTCGCCTACGTCATCACCCTACAGAGGGTCTCCCTGAGGGTCAAGAGGCGCTTTCCTTCGTGGCAGCATGTCGTAGACTCTGGTGAGATAGCGATATTACATTTTATTTCTCATTTCATTTATGTAGGTTACCCTTTTTTTAAATTTATATATTATTTATACAATGAAATTTGACTACTTATTTCATAACTTTCATGATGCTTTAACCTTTTCTCTCCGATGATGTAAACTGAGTTGACATTGCCTCTAATTATGTGAATATCTCTGTAAATATACTAAATACAGAGTTCATATTTTAGGTATTCCTCCGTAATATATTTATGTATTGGATAAAATAATTACAATATATAATTATTTACCATACGCAACAATTAAAAATGTTTTCTTAAAGAACCTGACGTGAATTTGTCAATACGTGTATTTGTACGTATGGAGCGGTGGTGACAGCGCGCGGGACGGGGGGAGCCGGATATCGATCATCACTTTAGTCTTTTAGTAGTAAAGCATGCGCCTTTCTGCTGTCGTTCATGATGACCAATATTTTTTTCTCATTTTTAGCACTTTTACACAATAGTTGATAAAAATATATATTATTATTTGAATGATTAATATAAGTAATAAATGAAAGATATTCATATTTATCAGACCTAAAAATTGCAAAAGTCTACATATACACTAAGTTTACAGCACCGTAACAAGCGTTTTTATTTTAGCACTGTAAGGTAAAGGTTAATGCACACGTGGAATGAAAGAAATTTCATTTGAATTATTTTATGTCAATAAAACACGATTTTCAAAACAATTTTCCATTGTTGGGGCTCAAATCTTTTACAAGTATGTAAGCAAATGCTCTTACGATCAATAATAATTCTTGAACTTCTTTGGACCATGCTTTCAAAAATAAAACTTCTAAACATGTACCTGTTCATTTATAAACGCGTGGCAAAACCAATGAACTGACCGATTAGTGCTGATTTTAAATGAAATGTTTTAGTGAAAAATCTATTTTTTATAATGTTGGTACCTTTAGGTAACTTACTAACAAAAATCATCTGTAAAGTTGCCATTTTTCATAACATAGTTCCTTGATAATTAATTAAATTTAAATAAATCACACGCATTCCTAAATGGTTTGATAATATTTTCCTCTATTAATGTAAATCAAGAAAATGTAAGTTTTGATTATAGATTCTAGACAAAGAAAACTAATTAGCGTAGATTATGAGTACCTACTGTATAGGGATAATTTTTTTTTAAATATTTTTGTTTTTTGATGTTTTTTTACGATTTTTTTAAAACTATAATTATGCTATGTGCAGACGATAATAAAACGAACACTGAACTTTGGTACTGTATTGCTGTTTTCTAAACTTCTTCACACAAGTTTTAATAACACCGCGTATTTTGTGTATGATTCTGCACCCAACAATATTTGTTGAATTCCATAAACAATTAAATTTTCTATACACCCTGCAGACAGAAAAACTCAAGATTCAAAAGCAATTAATTTACTCTTCATTCAGTAATAATCATTTCTGTGGCCGCCATTGGTCAATGCGATAGAACCATGATCTGATTTGACTACCAAATATATAGACATGAACTAACTAAAATTCCTTCCATCAATATTTTTATTTTGGTGTCACTCACGTGATCACTTACGCAATCAAATAGCTCCGCGATTTAAAAAAAATGTATGTCTCGATTGGAATGAAAATTTAAACGCTGACTAATGTATAAAATACGTCTTTTTTACGCAAAGATTTAATTTTTGAAGAGAAAATACTTTTACTGTTGAATAAATGTGTTATAAACTATCGAATTTATGTTTTTAAAAATAATGTGTGATGCTACACCCCTCGTTCCGCAACTAATGTTCCAAACCTCTCTCTCATATGTACACTTTATTTCATGTCTATTCATTTACTGGTCTGTGATATTTACTCATTAATTAAAACTGTGTGCGTATTTGAATTCTGAATAAAATGGCGCTCGTAACTTTTTTATATGTTGTACAGAAAGAGGGTATTGAAACTGATCCCGCTTAATCATTCAATAAAATTGTACTTCTCATCCAAAATTGTTGGCTGAAAATCGCGAAGTATAGAAATACTACCGTAAATTATTTCTTGTGTTTTCCGACAACAATTTTAATGAGTTTTTAAACTTAAATTGCGATTATGTTAAACAGTGTTTTATATTTTGAGATTCGTAGCCTACAAGCGAATAGGAATGCGAATGTTTACCCGATAGCGTTTTATATTATTTGTATGTTATGCATTATAATTGTTATATTCAAAGATTACTATATGATAGCTAAGAATATTTTGTGGATTTGGAATTTTTTTAAATGAGAAATATATATATATATTGATAATAGTATCTGAATTACGTATGCCGAACCACCAAATTCGTTGAGATTGAGAGATATTATAAAATAAATACTTGGAGTTCCATGTTTCTTAATATTGATTTATATTTTAAACTATGTGGTCAAAAAATCCATCACCATAGGTAGGTACATAGCTTTATTAAAGCAACCCACGCTCGACCCGCATAGCACAAACTCTTAACAGATTTCCATTGAGGCATTCCATATTTTTACGAGCTCAGAAGCAAAATTTATCGGAAATATTTCGCAAACCAGTCCAGAAGAAAGCATAAATGTGGAATATGTACTGAAAAAACATTCGCCATATTTTCGACGACATTTCTGAGTATTGTTGTCGAATATTATTGTCTCTCATATTTCTTAACTTAATACGCACATGTATATACATAGTTAATTTCAGTTCAAAGTCAACTCATTACTAACCAATTCTGTACCTTTGTTCATATGTTAGTTGCGAGTGACTTACTTGTATACTCGTCGAATATACAGAGAAATAATGATGGTAAACCGTTACGTGACTGTGATTGTGTCGATGATTGGTAACTGAGATTTATCTGTCGGAGGCTTACTTTCTAGTGCACCACTCATTGCTCGAAGAATTAAGTTAATCAGTTATGAATCATCGTTAAAATCAAACACAATCATAGTCACAACAGTTAAAATAACGATTTTACCATCGCTACAGGGAAACTTTAGCATCGATAGAAACATCTAGAATCATCTCAATATTTGAGATGATTCTCTATGACTCTCTATGGCCTAGAAACCGATTCTCGAAAAACGAAAACTCGAGACTCCGGAAAATGTATTGACCATACTAATGTAACAGACTTAGTCCACAAAATTGTATGGGTAGATACCTGATTATATCACGTGTCAAAAATGTTCAAGAAATATGTGCAAACTCTGCACTATTACGAAAAATATTATTAATTGAAATTTTTACAAAATCGTGTTAAGTGTGAAGTCGTCGAAGTTTTCTAGAATAATTCAATGATATTATATAATATTTTTAGAATAATATTTGACGATCGCCGCATACTAATATAATTAATAGATATTCCTTAAATAAGTGAGTGAAAGAGTGAGCGAGAGAGTGAGTGAGAGAGTGAGTGAGAGAGTGAGTGAGAGAGTGAGTGAGAGAGTGAGTGAGAGAGTGATTGAGTGAGTAAGAGAGTAAGTAAATACATTTATATGGCGTATTTGAATATAAGTGTGTTAAAAATATGAAAGTTTGTAATTTATTTTAATGGTAAGATACTTACTTTATATATTCAAGAAGAACTTGAAATATTATAATAGATATTTTATATAAATTTCAAAAGCACTTAAATAACAAAAACTCATTAATGTTGGTTAGTGATTGATGTCACTTATTTCCCAATTTTTAAAGAACACCACATAATTTTTTTTTTATCACTAAATATAATGATTACATAGTGTTACTCTGGCAATTAATAATAGTTGTTTAACTAAATTCTATATTTTTTATGTGGTACATATTTTATGTAGTATAAATAGTAAGTTTTAAAAATAATTGGTTATTAATCCCAAAAAAAGTTATTGAGATTATTTATAAATTATTTAAAGAAATTCTTCGTCTAAATATTTAAAAAAGTGTAAGTTAATTAATTGTTAGGGATCTCACATGCGAAGCAGAAATTTACTTATTTATATTTGTAATGCACCACGTCTAACGTAAAACGTTTCGTAATTTTTAGAATATTACATATTTGTGGCAGGTTTAATTCAACCATCTCATAATAATTATTGTGAAGTCGTTGCGTAATTTTTATCCAAACAATGAGAGATTTTCCTGTTCTCGTATCGATATACGGAATGCAAATAATTGTGGAATCGTCTTGTCTTCGTCACTGCGAGTATAATTATACAGAATTATTTCAACATCGTCCGTATTTATTATAACTTGAGAAAACTATCAAAACAAATACAGCAAATGCTATGCGTGCGTATATAATATTGCCCTTCCTGCAGTTGTTTTGTAATCTAAATCGCTCAAATAATTGACAAATATCTATTATACGATTTTCAAATTTTTATATAATAATTAATATTTATATAATATTTTATTTTCATATATTAATTTATTTTTATTTTATAATGATTATTTTGATTTACCTACATAAACTTTAGTTACGCGCATTTTTTTATGATAGACTAAACATTCTTAGATAGTCAAAATAATATTTATAAAATTTAATAACAACAATTTTGGAATATAGATTTTTTTAAATCTTTTGTTCTTTTTATTCATCATTGATACTGATTAAGGCCGACAAAAGTATACAATTTACAGTTTAAAATATTATTGTTGTTATTTAGAATATTATCAAGTTTTGAGCACACTTAAGGTATACGATTAATGTTAAAATTTCTAGTAATTGTTGTGGAATAATAATTCATCAAATATTATAATTTCCTTCTTCACTAGATCAAGATCCGAACCGTCGCAATATATAATAAAACGTTTAACTAATCTTTACTCTAAATATATTCATGGTATACAAAATACACAATTATCTAACATATTACATGGATTGCGACGTACCAATATGTTCGGTTTAACGGTAAGATAATCGCCTAGTGATCACGTGGTGGAGAGTTCGAACATCATCCAGGAAGATCACTAAGTTAAGTACATTTTTCATAGCACTAGCGTTTAAGTTAGTATGAAAAATAGTAAGAATATTGAGGTGGCATGGCCAAGCTGAGATGATCATATTGTAAAAACTGTATTTAATATAAATGCTGGCAGTAGACAACAAGGAAAACCTCAAGCAACCTGGTGGTCAAATATCGAGAAGGCGACGAAGGTCATCTGTATAAGTCAGGGACTATCCAGAACAGAGCATCCAAAGAGTCGATCCCGAGAAAATGGGAAAAGGAAAAGACGATGAAAAAGATTATAGAAGAGACTCGTATAGAAGAAATATATCTTTTATAAAGTGTTAAAAAAAAAACTTTTTATAAAACCTCTATTTAACTGTTATACACAGAAAAAAAATTAGGAACATTTGTAACTCGGGATGGCCATATTATTACTAATTATATTTACACATGTAGTGGAACCGCGGTTTACGAACTATATTCGTAAAACGTAAAACTATTTGAAAATCGAGTTGTTCGTAAACCGAAAAAAATAAGAATCTATGTAAAATGTATTAATCTTTTTAAGACCCCAAGAAATTGGCCCTTTACCGTCTTTATTTTATACTTCTTGCTTGAAATCCTATAAAGGAATAAAAATTCACGGTTTTCTTGTAAAGGAGTTGGAAGTAAGAAAACGAAAACAATAAACGTAAAAACAAACATTATTTTAACTTATCTTACAAAATATGTAGTCAAGTGTTGTTGTTTGGAAGGGGACTCTTATTCCATGAAAACATCAGGTGCTTGAAGTTTATCAGGTTTTTGTGTCACGATATTTGTTTCTTTTTGCTTTTTATAATGTTGCGAAAATGAGACATGACATTATTATACAAATTTATAACACGATTTGATAAAGTTTTATCAAGGTGATATTTTTCTACAAAACGTTGCACCTTATTCTACTTCATACACATTTCGTAGATCGAGGACCTAGGAACATCTTCCATTCATTTATCAGTCTCTAAAAATTATATTCTCTCCGTATTTTGTATTTTGCTGCTCATTAAAAAGCTGATTCAGTTTTTTCCATAGGGAGTTCTCAGACTGCCTGTATGTTCGTAAATCGAAATTCTGTTCGAAAATTGAAGCATTTTTTCGTCAGGATTTTTATTCGTAAACAGAGTCGTTCAAAAACCAAGGTTCCACTATATTGCTACCGGAAAACAGATCCGCACCATCATCAAATAATATTATTCTGTTTTTTAATATTTATTTACACCCTATCCCGAATCGTTTTGAGAGTTGTTTACTCTCATTTAGATTCGACAACATTACTTTCTTTTTTATTATCTTCAGTTATTATCATTCTAAAACCATTATATGTTGGCTTCGGTATCATCGTACCAGAGCCATGCCTGTACAATTTGACGTGAGACTCGTTATCACATAAAATTCAGAAGGCAGCCAGAGAGAAGCTATAGAAATCATACACCCCCAATAGGAGAGGGTAGACGTCACATTTATGTGTTAGTCCGGCAGAAATTCACCCATTATCTTGTTTGTATCTTCCTATTATTTCAAATGAAACTCCCACACAAAGCACATTAAGACTTATTATAAAATAATTATTAAACTGCTAATTAGCTGCCGATTATCTGCGATGCAATGAATTCGAAAGAAAACAAGAATTTAAAAATAACGAGAATCCAGATTCAAAAATGTACAGAATTGAAAAAATATTTGTTTGTTGATAGTCTCTCGTGTCTATCGATGGAATCACTTATTTGTTTTAGGAGTAAATACAAACAACATCGATATTGGACCAACACTGAAATAATAATACGCATATACTATGGAGGAGGTGCTTGTTGGAAGTATTCCATCACATTGCATGCATGTTTGTTCAGAATGTTTACTTTGGACGCGCATAGTTCTCAGTGTGAACAGGTGTATTTTTTTTGCTTTTTTTCATGCTAATTTTTTTGTCTTTTTTGCGTGCGATAGCCGGTTACCGACTTCAATTTATTTATATATTTTTTTCCTTTCACTCACTGTAAAAGTGGAAAACATAAGAAAGAAATAAATATTATAAAAATATTTTTTTATTTTAAAAACTACAAAATTTCGACCTGTTGACTGAATATTTTTTTAAAAAGGCTAAATAAGAAAGTAGTTAAACATAAGTCATTTTAGTTTATCTATTTATAAAACGTACTTATAGCTGTATAAAATATGTAACTAGCAAACATAAACATTAGCATGGATAAATGATTAATTTGAATAGAATATTTAACATAAGATTTCAAGAGTATCACTATTTGGTTTTGGAATAATGTATTTTTACGATTAATAAATCTATTTTTTTTATAAACTTTCTGATAAACTTCAAATTTTCATAAAATGCAAATTAAATGTAATATATGAGTATTCTTCCTTTGTATGTCTAGTTTGACTATATACAAATTTTTAAACTTATTACTCCTCTTTATAAAGCTTAGGTTTTATTTTCTTTACTGTGAGTAGAATTTCTTCAATCACTCAAATTATATTCACTGAATTAATTTGTTGACGTAGGTATTCGGGGACATAAATAACAATAATATCTTCCATTATTCTAATTAATTAAAGTATGCCTCAAATCTTGTTATTATAACACATTAAATAATTTCATGTGGTATTTTTTAAGTCATAATCAGTAACATACACGAGACGACCTTCGATCACCTCAGCAAATTCCGGACTACGGACACGTCTTTATTTTCAAATACCGACCTCTGCCAGCAAAAGGTCTTAGGTTCATAAAGAGAATAAATAACTTTAGTGTTTGTCGACCGACGCAGGTCCGACATCTCGGATTGATTTTTGTTTGCCAAGCCAGTTCCTCTAATTTATCCGACAACTTAAAGGCTAGCCACTTTCAACCCGGAATCACACGCAAAAAGGTGAAAAACCTCACGAAGAACTCGTTCGAGATCTAAATTAAGCAAGAATTTGTTTTAATATATATTGGTGACGTATGTCGATTTCGAGAATTTTAACATTTATTTTAAAACAATTTATTATAGAAAAACTAAAACAAGAAATAATCAATTTTTTTCGTTTTCATCCAGCGAAGGCGCATGTCCTCCGTAAAGTAAATACTCTTTATAAAGAGAGGGATTTTTTCATTGTTTTTTTAAGATACAAAATTAATGTATAAATAAATGTAATATAAATAAGAGTATAGTGTATTTCAATCGTATGTCAATCAAATGTAGGCAAAATGTATCACAAAGTTGCATTTTTTTTGAGTTTACGGCATTTTATGTTTTTGATTATGAACGCACTAGTTATTTTATTGAGATGTATCTAAAAGGTTCATCCAGCAATATCGTCGAAAATAAGAGTACATATTTCATAAAAATCTAAATATTCCATAAATAGTAATGTCGTGAACAATATATCAAAAGTCATGAATTATTCAAATTGATTTTAAACATGTTTGCATCTCTTCTAAAAAAAAAATTTTGTGCTTTTCTGCAGTAATTGAAATTACCAGTGTTAATATTTTGGGCACACATGATAACTTATTTGCGAAACGTGTTTGTGGCATTATGCATATGTGTAGAATGAATACAATACAGTAATATAAGAAGACATATATATATATAAGTAATACAAGAAAATCATGATGTAGTAATAAGACAAGCGAATACGTTATGTTATACTACATACATCAATGTATAATACATACTTTTTTTTAAATAAATGATATTAAAAAATCAATCACTATCTTGTATAACAAGCTCTTTGAACATTAATGTGTGATTTTCACATCAAACTTCAATTTAAACATCAATTTAGCAAAAGATATTGAATTTTAAAGTATTAAATATTCATTTTTCTATTTCTTCAGAGTTTGGTTTATTTTGGTTCAACGCGGTGAATTTTTTACAAAAATGTCGCTGTATATATAGAATAATAAAGATTTTTGATTTAGGGTACGTTATATAATATAACTCATACATTTTATTGTATTCAAATCATTAGTTGCTTTTGAAAAAATATTACAAGTACTCCTTAAATATAACTTTGTTTTTTTTGTTTTTTAATATATTTATGACACTCTTTAAAATAGAAAAATTACAATTTAAACTGAAATTTCAGACAATTCCTTGGTAAGGTCAAAATACACCCGACCTCCTTGAATGTCAACGATCTGTGAAACATATTTCTAAATTTCATATTTTACTTTTGAGTAAATTCCTCTAATAAAAAAGTTCAACTATCATTTAATAATAAATCGCCACCGGGATTCGAACCTGGATCTCTTTCCTAACCGGGGAAGGTGCATTATCCTACTATGCTACAGCGACAATATTAGGAAAGGTTAGGATAGAGATCCAGGTTCGAATCCCGGTGGCGCAACAACAATACTATTCCATAAAATTAATTTTATATGTATATCTTTCTAATTAATATATTTAATTCATATTTAAAATATCACAGACCTATGTTCTGAATAATTACAACTTCACAATAAAAATGTGTTCTCCTAATAATAATTTAATGATTTCTGTTTAACCTGTAATATCGTGGAAGCAAAAAATATATAAGCAATTAAATTATTTACATAACTTCATACTTATGTCTACCATGATTTTTTGATCGCAGATTTGACATAGCAATGAAAACGTGGGAATCTTAATTTGAACATGATAATATTCCTTCTGTATTATTTCATAGTTATTTGATGCGTATTAATATCTATGACAAAAACAGGATTTAATATACCTACCTAATAATAATTATAAACTCGTGACGGTGTAAATGAATCTCGATTGTTTAAAAAACAATACAGATCTTATTTTAAGATAATATATATTCAAGTTCAAATCCAAGGTCGTGTATCAGCAATTAGATTCGCTTTATAGATATGCGTATGTATACATTAATTAATAGTCTTGCTTGTAAAAATTATTGTACACGTAATTGCGTTAAAAAGTCCAATTTTTCACGGTTTTTTAAAACCCATTGTGTAAATTGTATCATTTTCAGGTAGGTATTTTTTTAAAATCTTAGAAATTGAATTATTCACTAATGTTTTTCCTCTGTATCACTTGTAAATTTTTTGTTTCAGGTTTGATGCTAGAAAGCGAGCGAAAAGTGTTCGAGAAGATGGATGGAAAGAGTCCTATGTCCAAGTATTGGATGCCCCTGGTGTGGGCGACGAACATCATCAATAGAGCCAGAAAAGAGGGTCTCATATCTAGTGATCACATCGTCCAAACGCTCCTCATGGAGCTCTCAGACATCAGGCGGCGACTCGGTGGCCTGATTGGATATGATACAGTGTGCGTACCGCTGGTGTACACGCAGGTATGTTTTACTTTAAATTTTATTTTATTTCCTTAAATATCTTCTTTTTTTTCTCCTTACTAGGAACCTTCACGTATCATTATTCGTAACCTTGCGTCTTCATCAGTCTGCTTCAGCTTCCCCCGGCCAACTGCCATCTGGTACTGCCGGGAAAATCTGCTTGTGTTGTTAAGATCGAGTATGAGCCAGCTCATCTGGAATTACTCCTTCTGAAACAGTAGCGGTTGCACGACTTGCGAATCTTTTAATTTATTTCGTTCATTTATTGCTCATTTCTCAAATTTGTAAAATTCCTGTCATTTAAGAACGGTCGGTAAATATATTTATGGATTGGAAAAGTTGAATATATTTTGATAAAAACAATGAATTAATATTTAACGGTATTCATAAATCGTTTTTTTTATAAACAAGTTATTAAAACAACAATTCAATCCGAGATCTATGATTCTTGTATGCGATTTGTGATCCATCGAAAAAATGTATATCTTCATCTACATAAACCGAATAAACAAAAAAAAATGTCAATAACAATATCAATTTATTTAAGTATCTAAATTAATGACAAAAGTGAGGTATTAATGAATATTGTTATTTTAAGATTTTAAATCATCGTCACCATTTTCAGAAATTATTGATCTGTTGCCATGACCTCTCTTCGGACCTCTGTCAACCTTTGCCATGTCTGTCCAATAATTTCATCTATCTATCAAGTCTTCGATCGTCCATTGGTTATCTCTGCCTCTTGAAATGCCTATCTCTTTAGCAGTAACAACGGCCTTATTCACCTTGGTCTGCTTAATCTTTCTCCTACCTTTTTTAACCTACATATTTTTTTTTATGTCTCCCGGCATACTTCTTTCCATACTATATCATATCATATATCGTATTTGTACTGAGTTAGCCTAATATTCAGAGTCCACATTTTACTACAATATGTAATAATCCACTAATCGAAGATTCTTCTTTCTGTCTTAACATTCTTACGTATAATTTCAATTAAATACATACAAATAAAATAATACATAATATAAACAATACAAGATATGACAGCATAATAGATAAAAAATATTTAAAAACTAAAAATAAAGTAAAACAAATGTCAATACATTTTTATTGGTGTAGAAAAATAATTAATAATACTAAGGGTAAAAAAATGTATTTATACTGAGAATCATTAGACACATTTACCGTATTTGTATGTGGTCAAACAGGTCTAAAAATTATCGTAATATTCTAAGAAACTTCGAAGAAAAAACTTTCAATCGAAGCTCAGTAAATTTTTTCGCATACTGCCCCGTACCTGATCTGTGTCGAACTTATTGGAACCATACTATTCTAAAAAATATTTTTAATTGGCAATCGTGAATATAAAATTATCAGCAAAATCGTGACATGGAATTAATGTATCTATATAGTAATATTTTATATCCACTTAATAATTAGAAATTAAAGAACCCTTGATTATTATCAATGACAAATTTATATATTTGGGTTTAAATAGCCTTAATGAAAGAACGGACGTTATGACAACACCGACTGGCATTAAATAATATAACTGTGGCTATGTGCAAATTTAATGAATCTCTTAAAAAAATACATATAATAAAATCTATATCGAAAAAATATATAGTTACAACTGGGACACGAACCTAGAACTTTCTTTTGTTAATGATGTCTTAACTTTTAACACAAGTTTCTTTCTAAAGTCCACAAGTGTATAAATGTTCTTAAAATATATGAAAATGTAACATTAATAACAATCAATTGTACAATTTAATATTCTGTAAACCTACAAATTAAAGAGATTCATTCGGAATATATTATACAAACTACACATTTAATTTAATGCTGCAAATACGTTATCACATTAGTTTTTAATCCAATTTTTAAGGTTTATTAAATTTTTTGATTAGATAAAGATAATATTAATATTCACTATGAAAAATGTCTAAATTAGTACCTACATAATTATTATACTGGTCATGGTTTAACGTCCGCCCCTTCAAGTAAAAAAGATTGACAAAATATGTTTTTTTCAAGATTTAAATATCTTTATAAATATTATATATTTCTTAGGGTAGAAATTTTTCGCTTACATTATTTTAATGACTTTCTGCATTTTTTTAAATATAGCGTGTTCACGGTTTGTAATCGGTTAAGTTTTTAAAACAATATTATTTTATCAATTTTACACGCAATCATAATAGTTATTATTATTACCCCTTGATCGGTATTATTAAACACAACCGATCGTTAATTTTCACATAAAATCGAATCCGATAAGTCAGTGTTTACCAAGAGTTGATATTAGCTGTTCATATGCGGTCGTTTGTTTCAATCGCGTTATCGGTCTACATACGATACAAACATCGAAATACCGATATATGAAAAATCTGGCGTTTTTCATGGCGAAGAGCATAAACAAATTTAAGATTTAGTGAATTTACTGGTAGAATCAGGGTCATTTTATCTATTAAGCACAATGGACACATTGCCTAGGGCCTACGGACATACAAAAGGTCTGCAAATTCCTGAAAATTAAATTTTTAAATATGAATTACTGACCTGAATATACCAAAAAATAAAAATATGAAATCATATTCAATAACCTTTGTAATAAAAAAAGTATTACATTACATTTCAGGTATTTTAAATGAACAAATTCAAAATTAAACTATGATTATTAAATAGCACACATTCCAATACAGCAGCAGCCTAGATCGCAGAACCAAAACAACACATTGAATCAGTGTTGCTACTAAAAAAATTGTAAGCAGCGTGTTCGCGAAGTTTGTTTTATAAATTGATGAGGTTTACGAATGCAATATTATCCAAAAGTGCCTAGGGCCTGCAACGATCCTAAAACCTTGGGCAGAATGATAATGATCAAGTGACAAAAATATAAAGAAGTAAGACTGAGATATGCATAAAGATGATACTTATAGAAATATGACTGAGGTAGGCTAACAAAAAATAAATATGGGTTTATTTTTATGATTCATATAAGGACATTCATACAGATTCAATAATTTATATTACATTACATCGATATATGTAAAATTGAATGCATGTCTGTATATATATATATATATATATATATATATATACATGGTTTAACAGACCTAGTCCACAATATTTTATGGATGGATACCTGACTAAATTATGAGTGGAAAATGTTCAAGAAATATGTGAAAATTCTGCACTGTTACGAAAATTATTATTGTTTGAAATTTTTACAAAATCGTGTTAAGTTTGAAGTCAACGTACTTCGAAATAAATATTTGCGAAGTTGTTCCATTATTAATCTATGGCTTTGCTTCAGACCCTAAATCATCTAATAAAAAATTGTCTAGCCGCTCCAAATTCGATGACCTTTAATTTTTTGTATTCAATATATAATTTGGAATCAATAAAATATTTTAATTAATCGAAATAATCGGATAATTTTTTGAAATGCTTATATCTCTGACATGATTGAGATTAAGTGCATATTCCTTGAATAATTTAGTCGGGTATCCACCCATAAAATATTGTGGACTAGGTCTGTTATCAGTGGCGTGCAGTAGATATAGATTTAGGTTATGCTGTTACCAATGATATTATACAATCGTATATAATATATGTAAATACTACAATATATTATGCACATAGGATTATGAACTTTAGTTTAACCAACGTCTTTAGACAAAATGAATCCGTCATTTAGACGACCCTGCCATGTATTTATTAGTAATTTTAGAGTACTATTAATAGTTTTTTTAAAGTTTATTTTTAACACAAAATAATAACTTATTACCCATATAAAAATCAATATAAAAAATGTATGAACGTTTTTAAGAACACTTTTTATGACAACATGATTATTTTATAGTTTGAAAATCCTTTACGTAATAACTGAAGGAAATAATTATTTTTATTAAAGGTTAACGTAGGAAATAGTCCTGTCAATTGCTTTTTGTTTTTACCATATCAAAAACAAATCCATACACCAAATGCTAAGAACGATCATGAAATCAACATGTTAAAAACAGTAAGATAGTAAAATTCGTGAATTAGTAAAAGAGGAAGTAGACACATCAATGATTTGCACGCAGTTGTAAGCCTTTCGAATGTTATTCTGTTAATTTTCAATTCAGCAAATATCCAATTGTATGAATTGAGTAATACTCTAGCTGAAAATTAGAAGAGAGTAATATGAATAGCTACAGTCGACGTATTGTAGTTATGTCGACAATAGCGCTACGGCTACAGCGGTGGATTGTCGTGGTAGTTTTTAGAACTATGCGTTTAAAGTTTCTACTAGTGCACAGATGGCGTTAATAGATTGTTTAATTTATATTTGTTTCCCAGCTTTTTTGCTTGTATGCACTGCACGCCACTATCTATTAAAACCTCTATATATAACCTCATTATTACATATATTCACTGATCTAAACCAAGTTTTGTATAGTAACTCTTTAGGACCCTAATGAAAACATAACATACTCGATTATTTTATAAAGTAAATATTTAGCTTGAATATGTGAATTGGCTTTTAAATGTAAATCTGCATTTTAAACGTTCCATTAGTACTAAATAATAATGTATTTATAATATTCTACACACTTTGTGTTATGGAGATGGGAAAATCCGGTTACAAGTTTATTAACTGAAATTTGTATTCACAATTTTGCACCGTTGCGTGATTCTCAAAGCCAAATCCAACAAAATACGTATTGTTTTGAACGCTCAATACTGTTTTTATTATTGTTTGAGTATTGTGAAGCAATTTATTGTACTATCTCGGTTCCAAAAAACAGAAATAATTTTGTCCGAATGGTTTTTTTTTTACATTTATAATTCTTTAATTAATTATTTTTAAATGTATACATTTTTTTCGTTAATTGTTTATTAATGGCAGAAAGTCGAATTATACGATCAGCATAACCTAATGCATATCTAATTAATAATAATTTTATATCTTACATCCCTTATTATATACTGTGTTTCCGCGTCTATTTATTATATATGACTTATTGGACGTCTTGGATGTAGTTTCATTTGACAGTAAAAAAAAATATTCGCCAAAGTAACGAAAAAGTCGAACGTGTTTTTAATATCTCTAGGTTAAGATTCAATAACAGTACGTAAATATATATTAAATTTGAAATGAAGTGTACATAATCTTTATTACGAGTAAGAAAAAAAACATATTTTAACAAAATCGTACGAGACAACTAGCAAGCATAGTGAAATCTGTCATCTTTTCTCATCTATGCTGTCTAAAGGGAGAAATTTTACTTACCATAGAAATTGTGTATCCAAGATTCTTATATGTCATCTAGATGTAATTTTTGTTCGTTTTGACAGCTAACTTACAAAGGTGGAATAATTTTAATTACATCGAGATTTTATTTACGTTTGGTTTGTATTGGGAAAAGTTCTATCATTAATTTTTAGAAAAAGTTCTAAAAGAGAATAAGAAACCTACAATTTTTGCATTGTTACCAATAATGCGTAGACAAATATTGTGTTTTACATAGTGCGCGCCATTTAGTTAAAGTGAATCCAACAAATTTATGAAATTAATTGACGGTTTGCTGTATTTTTAACCGGTTGGCTGCCCAAGGACGTAAATATACGCCCATTACAATTACATTCCTTGAGTCTGTTGTGTAATATACTAACGTCATTTTTTATGAACTTTTATTATTTTTAATATTTCTGGGATTATTTTTTTCAGAAGGTTTTGGCCTTGTGGTGATTTAAAACCATTTGTACTGAACAGGCATGATGCATGTCTATAGGAATATATCTATTTGCGAGTTTGCTTTTGATAGTTTATTTATTTGTCTCATCATTAAATATGTTAATATTTATACATATTTATCTAAAATGAATATCTAAAATATAAATATTTGTAGAAAATTTGAGTAATAACATTTCCTTAGTTGAACACAATTACATATCGTCCTGAAGCAAGACCGCCGTATAGCGGCAACGAAAGATTTATTGACAATGGTTTTAGTGTGATAATAAAGGGTGTTTTTTTAGAGGTTTGTTTTTTGAATTGGCAACATTTTCCACCGACAACAAATTTGACAGCTGACAGCTGATTTGTGCTCAGTTTAGTTTGCTATTTCACCATGAATAGACTTACGTCAGAACAACGCTCGCAAATTGTGCAAATTTATTTCGAAAATTAATTATCGTGGTTCAGTTCGTGAAACATACCGTGCGCTACGTCCATTTTACGGTCGACAATATTGTCCATCCGAGCAAGTAATTCGAATAACCATGAATCGTTTTCGCACCACTCATATTCTAATTGATAATACGTCTAAAAAAACGCCTTTATTTATGGCATGTAATGGTAACTACATATAAATAAATACTTCATTTTTCCATTTTTAGAATTCCTACCGTTTCTGCCACATTAAATAGTGGATCTGTTAAGAAAACTTTATAAAAATATGTTATTATTTTCATAAATCTCATTCGTGATATTATTCTTACCATCATGTACATGGTTTCCATCTGCATTGTTCTGTGCATCATTTATTTTCAATTGGTGCACCGTATTGGTCCAAAAAAATATCGAAAGGCCGATTAAATGGCGACCAGATTACAGCTCAATAATTGTACAATACTAATACTAATGCGTAGAGCTGAAAAGCGTATATGGTACAACGATGAAATCAAGCATTTAGTACCAATTGATTGATTGAAATGTGGCATTGTCTGAGGGGGGGCTAAAATGATTTTTTTTATGTTAAATATTTTCTAATAAATATTTTTTTTACTTTATTTTTAACCAATTTCGACCAGTTCAACAGGTTTCGAGAATACCTTTTCGTTTATTAAGGTGACAAAAAATTAACTAAAATCCGTTTGTTTTTGTATTAAATTTTTTTAAATTTCAAGGAATTAATTAAGATATTAAAGGTGTTATCGTGTGCTGCATCGCTCCGAGACGTGGCACGCGGTAGCACGTCGGCGTCGTGCAGTAATCGCGTCGCCTGCGAAAGTGCGCGCGCCGTTCCTAGTCTGACAGATAGAGATTTGATTTAAGTTCAGCTCCGCGACGTGTTGCAGCTCATGGCGGAATTATTACGCGACCACCGAGCTAACACTGTCAACCTTATGCAACCGGCACGATTAGGGCAATATCCTAATGCTCTACTGTGATTAGTCTCAGTTCAGTTATGCAACTTTATATGAGCGCGGGTAAAGTTAGACTGCACCACTGTTTTTATGTTTTATTATTACATTTCCGTACATGGTCAGTAGTGACTATTATTTTATTCCTGTTAGATTGATGTGTAGCAAATGAAAAATGCAAAATATTCTACCTAGCTACGTATTTAACAAAATAAAACTAGCAACTGAAATTAAATTAATCTTTAATTTATAATAATTCTCTTTGGAATATTTCCATATTATTTGTAATTTAAGACATTGTTCAGCATTAATAAATTATTTATTATGGATATCATTATTGATAATATAATTATAAAAAATGATATATAGACAAATGTTTTATTTTATTCTCGATCTTATTCGATTAGATAATTGTTTTTTTAATATTGTCAGTTTATTTTTTAATTCTGTTGTTATTGCTTTATACTGTAAGTAAAGTTTATCTAATGTGACACTTCTTTAACGGCAGCTAAATAAATTTTTCACATGACTCTAATTCGTTTATGGTGATGAAAATACGAAATCTGTTCATCAGCATCTGTTCATATCCTTTTGGTAACTAGTACAGTAGGTATCTCACATTCTAGTGAATCTATTTTCGTAAAAATAACGCTGTTCTTTTCTGTATTTGTATTGAACAGGATGGTATGCACATATTTCATAAATCTTATAATTTGTAATACTATAAAGCAATCACTGCTTATTCACAAATTAAATTCATAAAATATATACATATAATAAACCATAAACGCTGATTTACCTTAATTTTTCAAACTGTATTCTCATAAAAATGTATAAGTTTACAATACAAGTATTATATTTATTATGTCTGCTAGTATGATCTTACCGAACCTAACGTAGTCTGAGTACCACGGAAACATATCGAGACAAAGAGATTGTCTTTTGATTGGTTGTCAGCAGCGATCTTTCTTCTGCATTGTTAAGGTTTTAAGCATATTCAGGAGAAGCAATTTCCTGTTGAATGATGGCAAAGATATATAATATAACGTGTAATGATTAACTTGTAGTTTTCCCCAAAAATTTAATAACAATATGTAAAAGTTTTCGTAATGTAAATATAAATTAATAATACTATCGTTAGATTTAAATTCTATGTTTAAACCATATATTCTTAATGCATAATATTTACATTTAATTAAGTGGTATTTTTAAAAGAAATTTAAGTAGAATTGCTTCAACATTTTGTCAAGTCGAAAATGCAATACAATAAAAATATTCTTATTTTATGATATCTTAAAAATTGCTTATCGCTACATGTTCAATCGGGACTAATATAAATATTTTTATTAGAAATTTCTTGCTACATGTTTCGAAAATTTTAAGTAGGAATTTATGTGGGCATGTTTGCACATTTTGGGATATTACGCCATAATCTTGCTTCTATTTTACAATACTAAACAGTAGGTACTACTAAACCTTGTCTTACAGGAAAATATTTTTCCGTTACGTTTAAATTGATATAATACATTGAAGTTTGCAAGTATCACGTATATATTATATACATGAAGAAATTCTCTCTCGTCATCAGTATATGTAGATATTTCTAATAATATAATAATCAAATAAAAAACTAATATTAGATCCAACAATTTAATACTAACGAACTGAGCAATTAGGCTCCATGCCGCGGCACAGGACTGGAACACAAAGTGGTCGTTAATATAACATAAAAACTTTCGCATTTATACTTTCTTAAAGCCTACCACAAGTTATATGTTCGTTAAGATATCGTTTAAAGTATGATTATATTTATAGGTATTCATTTACAATTATTCATTTGATGAATACTATGCATAGAAACAAAAATTATCGCAATATTAAGTTTTCACTTTTGTTTTACTAAACTTTCTAGATCCAGATATCAATTTTGTTCATTGTTTACAGGTAATAGCGTGATGAGCTTTAAATTTCAAGCCAGCGATTAGCGTTTGCAAATAATCTCTAACAAACCGGATAAATAATCACCTCGGCTGGGGGGTTATTGAGAAACCGTTTGTAGAAACAGTCGCAAACCCATGAAGTTATTTGATTTTAAGTTTCGGTCGGCTCTAGTTGAAAACAATGTCTTTCGAAATTCATTACTAACCAGTTATTTCCTAATAACTTCAACAATGTACGTTTTAAAAAAATACTTAAGTACAAATTGTCTATCTAGATTACACACACGAACATTGAAATTAAGAACAATTTGAGCGAAAAATGATAACAAACGTTTTCCATAACATATTATCATATAATCAAGTCATATAATTCAATTTGTTATACTTTAATGAAATCTTTACTCGTTAGGTATTATATATGTACAGACTTTATAAGTTTTTTTTAAATATAAAAGAATCAAAAGGAAAACTTACATTAGAAATACAATATGTGACGTTAGTAGGGAGTTTTTCTAATACTTTCTCGATCCTTAGATGGTAGAATTAAATACTTAAAAAATATTTTTGGATAATCTGAGATTCAATTCTAAATAATTCTATTGGATAATTTTGCCAATTTAAACTTTCAGAATGTGTGAAATATCCTCTAATAGTAATTATTTTGAAATAAATTATCAAGTCAATATTTTCATTGGCATGGCGGATATCTCTCAAATTATGGGAGAGAGAAGGATTGAAAATTTGCATATAAGTCAATGAATTAAAAGTCAAAGAATACATGTCAAATCGATATTCTTATTATTTAGTGTTATAAAAAATAGATTGATTTGGTAGTCTTCCTAGGCGAGGCCATTAAGAGGTAATCAATTGGTCATTAAGAGAGTATCTTACCGGTAATACAATTAACGGAGAATGCGTGTTCGCATAGCTTCATTTTATATCATTTTTGTGGATCGTAATGGGAAGGAGAATTTATAATATTTTATTCGTACCATGTAGGTAGCCAACAATCGCACAGCTGGTAACATATTTGACAACTAGTGTTTGAATTCTCGCGATGGAAATAAAATATCATTCTTGTCTTGATCGGTTTTGTTACTCATACTGTCATTCGTCCAGAACTTGATTGACTATTTTATAGTCGTCTAACATTTGATCTCAATCATTAAAAATCAATCGCTAACGTTCGATCTCAATCATTAAGAATCAATCACTAACATTCGATCTCAATCATTAAGAATCAATCACTAACATTCGATCTCAATCATTAAGAATCAATCACTAACATTCGATCTCAATCATTAAGAATCAATCACTAACATTCGATCTCAATCATTAAGAATCAATCACTAACATTCGATCTCAATCATTAAGAATCAATCACTAACATTCGATCTCAATCATTAAGAATCAATCACTAACATTCGATCTCAATCATTAAGAATTAATCACTAACACTGCTTTTGGAAGGCTGATTTTCTGATTTTTACTTCCTTGACAACATATTTAATAATATGTGTGATATTTTTTAATTGTATGTTTAAAACAAGTGATATAAAAATATGTCTAACAATAAAATGTAATTACTACCGGGACTCGAAAGCGAAATTTTATATTGCTGGTAAATTGCTTTACCATTTACCCTAGAGTAACATATAGATTGTCGTCTGATTTTAATCTACATATGTATATCCTTCTTTTTAGTGAGTCATCTATTTATACCATTGGAAAACAATGATTTGAAATTAATTTTAAAAAGTTTATATTAAAGTTTAAAATAAAACAAAATTAATAATTATTGAATAAAGAAAAAATCGTTTTGACTTAGGACTTGAAAGGTACGTATCTGCTAATCATGCGGAGTGTCACACGCGTGTATTATTGTATTATCATTAATAACAAAACATATTTTTTAAATATCACACAGGGTGAATATTATGTTCCAGGTCGATGTTGTTTTAGAATAACTAAAAAACTAAACAAAAAATTTAATGTTAGTTTTATTTATCGATTACTTGATTTATTACAATTATATATAGAATATGACACTAGCCAGGTAGCCGCTTTTGATAGCTGCACAAATGCGTGCTCTTTTAACCATATTTTTCATAACATTCTCGCACACTTCGCGTGTTATTTCAGCAATTACACTTCGAATATTGTCCTGTAGCATTGGAATTGTTATTGACTTGTCGGCGTAGACATTTCCAGTCAAGTACTCATACAGGAAATAGTTGAGAGCAGTCAAATCAGGTGATCGAGGAGGCTAGTTGATGTCACCACTTTTTGATATTATTCGGCCGGGAAAAATTTCACGCACAATTTCAAGCGTAGCTTGAGTTATATATGAGGTGGCATCATCTTATTTAAACCACATATACTGCAGGCCCAATCGACCCAATTAGGCCACCAAGAAATTTTCCAACATGTGACTATAGCTATCACCATTAATGGTTACAGCATTGCCACTATTATTTAGACAGAATATTTTAATAACTTTAACACGTTGTTGAGGCGTTAGATGCTCCATAATAAATCGTAATCAACTACTATCTACGACTATGAAATCCGAACTAAGAAATGTCTGCTAAATCAAAATGGCGGTCAAGCAAAATTAGCCTGGAACAAATTTTCACCCAGTACAAATTGTAGAATAAAAAAAATATGTATATCTTTTTACTATTGTGCATTAAAGACAAATTCAAATAATGGTTAGATAATAATAAATTTATTATAAGTATATTATAGTTTATACTTAATAACAATATTTATTCGATTGTATAATCGACGAACATGCATGAGAAGATGGACGAATCGAGGAGCGAGAGTTGTGTCAGAGCAGAGCGGTGTAGCGTTCTCTCCTCTCGATTAAACTCTGCGGGTAGCGTGCTGGTAAATAAGTATTGTACGGGTGATTTGCTTTAGATGTAATCTTTTGTTTGGAGTTTGATGAAACTATTATGGAACTTTAACATCAATTATTTTAGATCGTGCGGTTAGGTTAGATCAGGTACTAAATATAAAAACGTTAATAATGTAAGATCATGTTGTGGTTAGTTAAAAAGTCTGTAATGCAATGTGAAGTCAAGTGACTTCTGACCGTTATAATATAACCGCATATTTAGTTATGTATGGACGTACGTACATTCAGGGGTACTCGAACAATGTGTTAGTAGTTAGTATCGATACACCTGACTGGAACACAATTCCGAGAAACAAAATATGCAGGCACGGGTGATAGGATCAACGAACCGTAACAAATTTAAATTTCTCTTCTGTGGGTACTCGAGTACAGGCATTACAAGAAGCGGCATTAAATTACCGCACTCGGTGTCATTCATGTCTCTATATCTAAGAGTTCACTTGAGATCGTGAAGAATTCAGTGAATTCATTTTTTAAGTAAAATTTCAAAATCGGCATTTATACAAGAACCTCGCGCGATTAAAATTCATACATGGATACAAAACTGCGATATTGAACTTATTCATATCCGTCACTGACCGCTGGCTGTGTTCCACCCTCGTACCAGTCTGTGTCAGGGACATTCTGAGCTTTGTTTCACTCCTGATAGTGCTGTACAGTGCTGATATAGAACTGAACGAGAATTACGAATAATAAATTATCAATTTACTAATCGTGAATTCTGGTAAAAAAATATTACACTCTTAAAATATTACTTGCAGCCCTCGTAGTCTAGTGGGCATGACACTAGCCTCTCATACCGGGGGTTCCAGATTCGATACACGGTGAGGACGTAATACATATATGTGATTTTCTCAAGCTTGAGTGTTTTTGTCGTGTTGTTCACTATAGCAATTGAGCCTCGTGGCCTGTTGTAGTGAGTGTTAAAAAAATATTTTTTTAAAATTAAATTTAATGTTATATGTAATCAAATTCAAAAATGTAAATACGTACGATAGCTCGTCGGCATCATGCTTACCAAGTTTCGCTGTCTTCAATGTTCTTGGCCACTTTATTTGGTAACGGAGGCCTCGTGATTAAAAATGTCAGTTCTATTAAGATCCTCATTTATAATGATTAATTAAGTTTGTAAAAATTGTAAGAAAATGATGTGGCATATTACTACTATTGCACTTTTTTCAAATATTTACACTGGGTGAATATTATGTTCCAGGCAGAATTTGTTTGGCGGACATTTGTCAGTTCGCATTTGGTAGATTACAATTTATTATGGAGCATCTAACGCCTCAACAACGTGTTGAAATCATTAAAATATTTTATTTAAATAATAGTTGCAATGCTGTAACCAGTATTGGTGATCGCTACTTGGCCAATATAATATTTCATGCATAATTGTAATAAATAAAGTAATTGATAAATAGGAACCAAATTAAATAATTATGTTTCATTTCTTAGTTATTCAAAAACAACATCGGCCTGGAACATAATATTCACCCTGTATACGGACGATTAATCAATTTCAAAATACATGGCAAAATTTTTCTTAATCATATCATCAACATTATATTTCAAAACATTCAACTTGAGGCATTCCTTTTATGTACATTTTGTATTAAATAATTAATTAATTAAATAAAATACACTTATTTTATTTTACCTGTACATATAAAAATATATACAAGGTAAAATTATTTATATTAAAAATAAAATAAAAACTTTTTATGTGTCTCAGTAAGGCGGTAGGCCTATATATAGGCAAAATTAATCAGCAAATAAAATATGTAGTAGTAAACATTTAAAACATTTTAACATCGCTTATGAAATAATTTCTAATATATATTTTTAAAATTTGTGAGATAAAAATTAATACTAAATTCAATTTATTTAAAAACATGGTTACGTCTGTTAAAACTTGTAAAAGATACTTGTAAACTGATTTTTACATCTCATTGTCTTTTCAGTGGCGTAATGGTTAGTATTTCCACCTGTTGCACGAGAGACCGTGGTTTAGTTTAGACCGTGGCCAGGGAGATTTATATTTTTTTTATCTCATTAAATTTATGAATATATCATTGATATTTTTTCGAACCAGAAAATAATATTTTTTGTGGGGGCGGTACGATACATGTAACTGAGACATGTAAACCTTTTTTTTGAACTCATGTACACATCATTTAATTATTATTCAGTATTCGTTTTTCTTCACTACTTTTAGAATCAACATTAAACTGTCAATAGTTGTTCAATTCTTTCACACATGATTTTAATATATATGTTTATGTTAATATGTTTACTTATTCAGTAAAGACTTAATTTAAGAAATTATTAAAATCCGGCTTGTAACGTTGCTACAAGGTTGTGTAACGGACGTACAATGATATATGTAACATATGTACTTACATAGATTGTTGTCGTATAACCTTCTACCAAACATTTTAGCATGGTTTGTTGGCATATAATATGAACATTTACTCGTATATATATATATAGAGAGAGAGATTAGAATTCCAACATTATTAACTAAAACCTATATAATTTTCTGAACCACGTAAAAAGGCTATAGATAAATGAAGATTTTATAAATATTGGAATTGAGTTGCTGTGTGTAAGTTTTACCAAACCTAACATCTTAAATTCCTGAAAACGGATTTATACACGAATTTCATTCACGTTTGAGTAATACTCGTAATTGTGAAATTTTGCTCAAAAATGTATTGAAAATGATTTCTGCAATTGAATTACGTACGAGTATGTGATTGCTGTGTATATATTTCTATTTTTTCGACGTTATTTTTGCAAGACACTTGCTCGTCGACTATCGTCAAAGTTTAAAAAAATCCAATCGAACTGTGAGGCAAAGTGAAGCTGTGGAAATTGATCATTCAATGTCAAGGCTAAATGATACCACTCTTATTGGTGGAAGTAGGTTGCCTTGCCCGAAGGCGAACACGTGCACTGCCGTTATCCAAAATCTTCGAGATAATTATATATTATATTTTTCTTCATAGTCTGTCATTCATTTAAGGGATTAAATTAATAGGCATATATTTATTCTTTTTTTGAATTAATATTTTTCTCGATACCTAAACAGCTTCTATTTGATCGAGAATCATTAAAAAAATCATTTTCATCAATCTAAACTTTGTACTGTGTGTGTAGTAAAAAGTTTAGATGTAGTGAAAATTATAATAATCATGTTACACCACAAAGTAACTGCCATGACAATTAATGATGAAAAAATTCATAAATTTAGTTAAATAAACAAATTAAAAATCTCCCTAGCGGGGAACCGAGCCACAGTCTCTCTCATTACGAGGTGTATCTATTTTTTTAAATAAATTTAATTTAGTATCAAAGTTAGACGTTATAAAAAATAATTGAGTGCATTAAATTGCAACACAAAAGATTTGACAATTGCAACACAAAAGATTTGACAATTGCAACAACAAGATTTCTATCGCAGTATTTTTTATTATAACCGACGGAACAAAATATGTAGAATTTGGTTTTTATTATAAATTTCTTCAAAGTATCTTTTTGATCTACATTAAATATATTCATCTCTAACATAAAATACATTTATTCTGTAATACGCTCATTTGGTTTTTTATATAAACTTAGATATGTAATGTATGTATTTACAAACGTAAGTTAGATTGAATAATTATAAAAATTTCCTTTATAATGCAAATCAAATTGTAAAATAAACTACTCACGTATTAACACGAGTTGTGTTGTTTTACCGGCGATATGTGAGGCAAGATTTGAAATGGAGGTTGTGCAATTAAATATAATTGAAGTTTGCAAGACATTGCAAGATCAGCAAGATGACGCACATAAACACGAGTAAGTAGATATAGTAAAAATATTCATTGCCACTCGTCGTCAGAGATACGCACAACATATTATTATTGGATATATTAAATTCACATTCAATAAATGGTTATTTCAGTTGCGGGTGTCCCAGTTACTCTTTTAAAAAAATACAGTGAGGGTCTTTTTTAGCACACCTAGATATGGATATCACGTATAATTATTTAAACCTTACATTGTTTCTTTAATTAATTTTATACATATCTATGCTAAAAACATTTATATCGAAAATTATCTACCATTAAAAATTAAATAAATAAACAATAAATGTATTACTTTGCTTGATTTGATTTATTATTTTAAGATTTTTTTTTTTATTACAATAAGTCAAAAACCTAGAGAATTTGACTTAATAACATCTAAATTATGATAATTTCAACAAATATTTTTTGTACTATTTGGCGTCAAATTTTGTAATAAAATTTTTGGTGTAATTTGTGAAGGTATTGATGGATTAATTAGAAATAAAAAATGCGTATTAATATTTTTTTAAATACAAATTAAATATATTAATTAGAAAGAAATACATATAAAATCAATTTTATCGAAAAATATTGTTGTTGCTACCGGGATTCGAACCTGGATCTCTTCATATCCGGGTAAAATGCATTAATCGATTATGCTTCACAACCAGGCGACAAATTTTCGAACTTATATATTACATTTTTCAAATTGATACTTCTATCGTTCCATTATTTGAATATCATCTTCTTTATTTTTACGGAATCTCAATCTAATCTAATCCGATAGGAGACGCCAGAACTAATAATTCATTTTTATAATCGGTTAATGTATTTTCCCCAGATTGGAAGAGGTCCAGGTTCAAATCCCGGTAGCAAAAACAATATTTTTTGATAAAATTGATTTTATATGGATATCCTTCTAATTAATACATTTAATTTGTAATTAAAAAAATATCACAAACCTGTTCTGAATAATTAATTACAACTTCACAATAATAATGTGTTCTTAATATTAATATTTGTTTATTTTTTACATTTTATACACGAGATTTATCGGCATAGCATAAATACACTGTTTGTCGTACATTTACGCTTGTTATTAAAACAAATTATTTATTTGTTTCGTTGTTCAGTAACAATTAGTGAAGATGAGTCGAAATTTTGTGACATGGATTAGCTTGTTTATTGTTTTAATAAAAAATTATAGAAACACATCAGGATTTGTAAAATGATTTTGTATTAAGCCAACACTATTCATTAATTTTATTTTATTAATTATTCCCATAAAAATGCTAAGAAAGATTTATTAATAGTAATTTCTTTTTTTTTTAGGTGGTTACTTTGGCTCTCTACACCTACTTCATAGCTGCCTTGATGGGCCGTCAGATGGTTCCTAACCAGGGAACTTCTGGAAAATACGAAGATCCTGATATATATTTTCCTCTTTTCACAGCTCTTCAGGTATTTATAAAATATTTCACCTACATACTATTGTATATTAAATAATTAATAGTGATTTCTATTGGTCATTACGGTCTGCATTTAAATGAGATTTATACCGACTTGCACCAAAATGACCACAATTTAACGAACACCCAGAATCAGAAAATCAAATCACGAACGACAAAGTGTTCGGTGTTCTTACAGAATAGATTTATGTGTTCTATTAAATAAAAACTTACATTCAAATACTCTTCACAAGACAAGAAGAATTCAAAGTAGGTCAGTCAATTTTTTACCGACTACGGTAAATTTCAGGTTGAATCACCGGCCTGCTCAAGTATCAATTCGAAAATAGTAGAAGAGTCTCGGGAAGTTTGAAGTTTGAAACTTCAGGAACTTAAGGATTTTCCTGGATTCAGTTTCTACTCAGATTTGGTCAAAGTTTTCAAATACTTAGGTACTGTTGCATACTGGGAGGGTTTAACATCTCAATCCTGTTCAAAATCTTTTTTATCTTTAAATCAATGTTGATATTAAGTAGCAGAGGATAACAAATAATAAAATGGATAAATTAATACATTCAAATAAGCTCTATATAACTAGAATTTCAAGGAAATTAATCTAAATTAGATGCTTTTCTCATAATATTCCTAGCGCATTAATTATTCTCGCATGATTCACATTTTAATAATAGATAAATGCCTAATTTAAATTTATTTCTCAACATAAATAGTTATTACAGCTTGTTTGAATATACCTACTGATTACTCGCTTTGTATATATATATCTACATATCAACTAAAGTTCGTTTTAATATTTGTATTTTATTACTCACACCTTCATTAACAATATTTCTAAATTAAGAATGTTTGCAATCGATTTTAAATTTGGTAACACTAAATAAATATTAATCTCATTAATATTTGATTACTTTATCCATATATTAAAATGGATACCTGTTTCAAGAGGAAATGATTATCAAATCGTATTAACTGATTTAATCAATCTAAACTACAAAAGATTCCATTTTGAACGAGACAATATGTTGCTTCAAGATTTGATATTTATATGTAACGCTTATGTTAACTCTATTTATTTGATTCAAAGTAATACATTATATAATAGAAAACGATGTAATATTTATGAAAACGAAACTGGTTACAAAACTGCTAGTGAGTGACACTTAATAATAACTTGATAATTGAGATAAAAAGGGATGATTCTGAAAGCGAGATTAGAGATAAATGTAAGTTAATTCAATCCTCTCTCGATAGCAATATATCATATATTTAAAAACTACTGTGTTACCCTCGGCAGGTTTATAGTGCGTATGTAATATATAAAAGTGAGCCGTGACGTCATTAAGTAAAGTGCCGCCCTTATTATTATTAAAAATGTGTCATTGATCCTAGATAATTTTTTGTGATATAAACGTAGCTAAATTCGTAAAAATAATAAACTCACCCACAATCACATCGGGTTTTGGCAATTTTAGTGGATAATGTTTCTCATTATCCATCAATCACCATCAGTTTTTAAATTTTGCACAATTATATTATACTTTAATTCAAATATTTATAGAATATTTTTTAACTTAAAGATGCACAATGAAACACCACTGTATAAAATTATATATTGATTGCTTTTTGCCGCAAAATCACTAACGATTTCTTCTAAATCGAGATAATACGCTTTTCAGTTTCAATAGAAGATATGATATTGAAAGCACATTAAACCTTCCTTTTATCACCCATTTATTTTTAAATGCATGTTGTGCTTTGAAATTGTATTGTTTTATATCCCGTGCAATATCCTTTCTGGTTAAGCGATAATAATGTTGCGCCACTTTATCCTTTTTTTACAGGACAGTTTTATGGTCGTTGACCCATTGATATACTCTAAACATATGATATGTTAGATGAACATATCCAGCGCCGGCGTTAAGCACAGGCAGAGCAGGCGCCAGTGGTCAAATCTATAATATTGAAAAACAAAATCCCATGTTGCAAAACGATAATAGTGTGTAATTAAAATAATTCGGGTATAAACAAATCCAATAAATAACATAAATAATTCCTAATAAAGCAGTTATTTGAAGTCAACACTAGTTCCAAGACCGTATTTTGTTAAAAAGCCGACCTTGGACATGTTTAAAAATGCCGGGCTAACAAAATACCATCCCTAACACCCTGGCGGCTGATTCAGAGGCGGCCAGTTTACGGGGATGGTTTTACAAAAATTTAAAACATCGGGCGAAAAAAAAACAATCTTGCCTGAGCATATTTTTTTTGTATGAGACATTTATTTTACTATTTATATTAGATCTAATATTTACATTTCACCGCCAAATTGCTGCTACTTAAAATTTGCCGCCTGTATGCACCGCTTTATCTGTCTACGTCCACAGGACGTCCTTAGTAATGAGACTCTTCTCGAAATTCACGTAAAGGATAGTGCAGAGTTGCAGAGTTGAGTGCGGTATCATTCGTTGTATTTTGTATGCAGAACATATTGGCTAACTGTGTGCGCCGACCTTTACCACAGAATCTTTGAAATCAAAATGCAGATCAATATCTGATTCGTGTACCCGAAACATTATAAAAAGTCTATATTAAGGTGTTTCTTCGTCTTCTTCTAACGAAGGTTGGCGACCAAGTTTTAGTAAGTATACTTATTTATCCTGTACAAGATGTATAGGTACATGAAGTAGCCATCTCCAATGTAGACTGTTCTTATTTACATAAACGCATATCCATTTGAGTGCCACCCAGGTCACCCAGACTTAATCTTACATTTAACCTTCCACATTGCAACACCAATGCGAAACAGAACTCATTTTTATACCGAGCCCCTCTTTATTTCAACTCACACTTAAAAGAACTAAATATTTTAAATACCCCTGTCACGTCAATTAAATCTAAATTCAATACATAACCTTAATGGCCTTCATTTTATTTTTATCATAGAGATTTTGTTCCCTATCTCATTTTCCTATTCCTTTCCCCTCACCATCTCGTTCTCTTAGAATATTTTCTTCTTTATAACGTTTATCTCTCCTCTGTTTATATTTTTATATTCTTATTTTAAATTTTTTTCTCACTTTTTTCTGTATTAAAGTAGAAAGTACATTATAGTCCTTACAAGCTATTTATATGTTAAATTTAATAAGTCTTTTTATATTGTCCTCATTGTTTAAAGTATACTGTAATTTGAGAGAAAACATGTAACTGATTTAATTATTTTTCAATTTCATTTTTTGTGTTCATTTTCATGATTTTTGTTTTTATAGATAAACTATGTTTTCCTAATAAAATAAGTAAGATCACGGTATTTTGAGCATTGAGCCACTTTATGAGGTTTGAAGCTAAGATAACCCCTACATAATGAGTTGCCAGAGATCACATATATCTTATTACGGAGAATGTGTACAAAGTATGCAGCTTTCCTTCGTTTGACAGTTGTTATTAGTTTACTCGAAATGCCACTTCGTTTAATCATCCCTAATTTTTCGACCAATACATGATTTCTTTAAATATTTTTTTCGGCAGTGCCTATAATATAATAGTTAGATTCCATTCAAATTAATTATGGCAAAGTGAGCAATGATTACGCAATTACGAATTACGGGGGCCAATAAATAGAGCGTATAAAACCCAGTTAAGTTATGTAAAGCTGATTTCTGCGAGTCACTGATTGTCGGTAGTATTATAAAATGCACGAGTCCGTTAACTGGATCGGCGAGGTTTACACACCCGACCGAGTACTATACACGATGAGGCAGTGTCGGGTTAATAACTAATCTATAAATAATATCATTAGCCTTATTTCTGTCCTTGTAAATAAGCACAAGATTCTACGACATTCACAATCCATGCTCTCTCATATTTTAAACATATTATACATATGATTATCGTAATTTTCCGTGTAAATCGATAATCGTGGAGATAGTTCCCAGAAGGCAGGTTGGTTTGCCAACGTTTCTACACGGTAAATGTACAAGTTGTAGTAGGAAAAAATAAGGTGCATTTTTATTTCAAATATGATTTTAAAAGTACTTTATTTTATTTTGATTCAATGAAAATATGTATTTTGCGTAATCGATTCGCTAGAATTTTAGATACTAGAGGTCATAACGTGTCGCGTGCTCCAGTTTCTTTCCCTCAGGCGCCATGTGTAGACTTTGTTACAATGAGACATTTTCGTATCCATATCCGTATGAGAAATTTAGCGTAGTAAGGATGAAGCATACAGTTATCAAACAAAGTTCACTTTAAAAACGAAGAAAGGGTCTTCAAATGCTGCAGATATACATTTATATGCCAAAACGAACAAAAATGACATCTAGATGACATATATAAGAATCTTGAATATATAATTTCCATGGTAAGTAAGATTTCTCCATTACCATAGACAAGAAAAGATGACAGATAACGATTTTACTATAATTTTTTTTTCTTACTCGTAATAAGGACAATGTACACTTCATTTCAAATTGAATATATATTTACGTACTCTTATTGAATATATAAAAGAGAAAACATTTAAGTAATCTTAATCTAATAAAGATATTAAAAACACGTTCGTTTATGGCATGCTCGCGTCTCACAGACCTCAATCTTTAATCAAGTACTGTACAGCCATAATGACACTACCAAAGCCGCGACGGCCGCCACACCCAGAAAGTCATAGATGTAGATGGGTAAACGTAATATTATTATCAATACTTCATGACACCCCATAAAATAACGGCGCATATACACGGATGAAACATGTCTCGAGACTATCGTAAAGGTTAGTATCGTTCGTTTTCTGTTCTTTTCTGAATGACGAACTGATGCTTACCCATCTTTACCGCCATATCTTCGAGACGAGAGAGAAAAATCTCATTCGCGTACAGCATGTTTACTGGAATGCGAGTATGTACCGGAATAATAAGCCGGAATGAAAGATGGAGAAAATACAAAAACTTATAAACCGCGCTGAATCATAGGATGATGTTGACACATGCACTAAAATAACCAGGAATAAAATATGGAGAAAGTACAAACATTATAAACTACGTTGAATCATAAGATGGTGTTGAAAAATGCACGGTGGTCAGAGCAAAAGATAGTCACGCCATTCGATACACATTTCGTATTTATCTTCAATGTTCTAACATTTATTTAAGCTCATCATTTTAGTTTGTTTTAAACCTTTTCACGTGTAATCCTTTTTTGCGTAGTCATGGCGATGTTTTTGAAATGTTGACCTCCAACTTAAGCCACATAAACCGTGGGAACCAGAGGAAACTATGTGTACGCTGATGCATGATTAGAACCTATACAAAGTATAGAAGCATGGTAATGTTCGAGCGGCAACTATTGTAATTGAAGTACGTGATAACATAATAGGATTGATATTTCTTAATTTCAGAAATGAGCTCAAATCGTGGAAAAAAATATGGATGGTTCATAATACTAATTAAATAATATCCAACCAAAGCTTTATCGGTCAATCGCAGGCGGTAGAGATAGAACAATATTATTTAGTTTGCGATGTGTACACAGTTGCTATACTTACAAAGCGACCCAAATATATCTAAATTATGATGGTATTGAATCCTACAATACAACACCAAAACCTAAAAGATATATGTATGTGCGTCTTCTGTGTGCATAAATAATATACCTTGTATCATAATTAAAACCATTCGTAATTAATTAACTTTGTAGACAATACTGGAACGAAGGAAAAAACTACATTAATTAAATTAATATGGAAGGAATTATAAAACTTAAATACACGGCAAAAACATTATTATGAAGAGATTTGTCTCGGAGATTTAATTCGAAAGCGCATAAAATATAACACAGAGTTGAGCGCGAAGAAAACTATAATTCATTGCCGCATGTGTTTTGTATGCAGAAGAAAATTATGTAACTTACAACGACCTTTACTGAAAAGTCAGACAAGTGATCAGTCTCATTCATGAACACACTGTTATAATGAAACACTCCCGAGAAAAGTTCGGTATAAATCAGTATTACTAAATTCTACATAGGGGTTGTTTTGTCAGAAATTATCGCCACATTAGCGCTTGCATTTTCGAATTATTTGAAAAAAAAAAAATTATTAGAAGATATATTCCATTTTAAAAATAATCAGTAAGATATGTATATATTTCTTTTAAGATTTATTTCTTCTCTATGAGAGTATTTGATAAGTGAATCTTCTTAGTATGTTTTATTTCGACGGTAGACAGTTTGATCAGAATCTTAGGTATCCGATGTTTTACTGTTTGACGTAATAATCGTCGTTAAGAGATAATAATTAGCTACGAAGATATTTATTAAATTCACCTTCTGCGAGGCCAGTCTCTAGAGAAGGACTTCTCGGAAGACAGTGGAAATCAATGTACGGATCTAAATGATATCTTACACTCGTAGATAGTGTTTGAACACTTTCAGTTTTTTTGAAGTGTGTCCAGATTTAAAGAATGAAGATGGCCGTAGATATGCCTTCACAAACAGGTTTATTTTATGAAACTTCACATCTAGATCAGCGCCGTTATTTTGAAGTGTATTTCTATGCCAATAATTATTTCCAATTGCAGAACAGTAAATAAAAATACATGTAAAATTTATAAAAAACGCTAACTCCGTTATAAAAAAGCGGATTGAGATACGAATTTGTGTAATAGTTTTAATTAAATCGAAGATGTTGTAAATTTTTTTTAAAATGCTTAGTTTTTATGGTTTTAGGTTTTAGAAATAGCCTAGCTGTCAAATCGAACGTGAGGTTTGAGTTTTTGTCTCTTTTTACCAATCTCAATCTGATCTCTTTTAGTTTATCTTCAGATTAAAATACGTGAGATTAATCCCAACTAAATCTCAGGATGTATATGTCATCGTGTCTCATTTCCTGAACGTGGAGGCCATGAGGGAACGAATGTAACTTTGCTCTCGAAATTAGTGTCTAGGATAAAGAGAGCGGACCCACCACATTCCCAGAACCGTTGAATAAGCTCAAGGCTTATATTTTAGTCCTATTCTTACGCCGCCTGGTTGGAATTTTTTTAATGCTACAAAGGCGGCTATTCAATAGCGCCCCGCACACAGCAACAGGGCGATACCGCGCAGCCATCTATAACAAAGTTTGCTCTCTTATAACAAAGTGTACAATGAGAGCATACAGGACAGTGCATAATTGATGCGGAGCGCACCAAGTCATATTGTACTTTGTACGAAGAGAAAGATGATCAACTGATGCGTACTGGCCTCTACCGCCAAATATTCTCGACAAGAGACTCGAGGAAAAAATTTAATCCATATATACGGACCCAAAGATCTAATTTAATCGTCGCGTAGGTATCTAAAACATAATCGTTTAGTTAGGAGAACACATTCTTATTGTGAAGTTGTAATTATTCAGAACAAAGGTCTCTAGCATCGTTGGATAATGCACCTTCCCCGGTTTGGAAAGAGATCACGGTTCGAATCCCGGTGGCGCAACAACAATATTTTTCGATAAAATTGATTTTATATGTATATCTCTCTAATTAATATATTTAATTCATATTTATAATCGTTTGGAATTGGTGTCGATAGGAATGATTACAAATGGAATTGATTTACCACTGGCGTTGCAGGCAGTCCTGCAGCAATAATGCTCCGAGTTTCAATCTAACGAGTCGTATCATTAACGTGAGCAGTCCAAGCGCACTGTCCATTGTTGTTACGTTAGTGACATTTGAACTGAACAGGTTAACGATATGCGGCACTAGCGGGATGCTCGGAATATAGCTGCTAGTTATTAATATTAACATAGCTTTTTTAACTATGTTTTTTGACAAATTAGTACCCTATCAATTTATATTAGGTATGATTTATAGTAGGTTTTGATTTACTGTAAATAAAAATATAAAAATATTTTTTTAACACCTTAGTTGGAGAATATGGTAACCACAAAACCGCCGTTCTCCAGCACTACCGCATCCCGTATCATTCCGCCGAGTTAGTAGCATAACTAAAAAAATTGGGCCCCAGTGTAAAAGGTCCCTTAAATATATGTTATGCACAGGAGATATAGAGGATTTAAGAATATTAAATACTATGTAGATTTATCCATTATATTGTTAAAACAAAATTGGTCTTCTATAATATTCACAAAATCCTGAAAAAAAAAGACGAATGAGTGTTTTTAAGCATTTATACGCACTCGCAAATGAAATAATCCTTGCTTTTTTTGTAAAACCATCCCGTTAAATTGACCGCCCCCTAAATTGGCCGCCCGCGTGCTATACACGTTAGGGGCGGTATTTTGTTAGGCCGGCGTCTTGAAACTTGCTCAAGGGCGGCTTTTTACTAAAATACGTTTTGGACACTAGTGTTGACTACAAATTACTGCTTTATTAGGAAATAACTATAATGTTATTTATTGGATTTGCTTTCTTGGATTGTTTATACCCGAATTATATAATTACACACTATTATCGTTAAAATAAAATAATAAATATATTATATATATAAATAATGGAATAAAAAAACATTTTTTTACTCCATTACTCGTTGCGGTGGATTTTACAAATGATTAGTCCTTGTTAGCGTTGAAAAAAGAATCGATATTCGCAAAAGTATTGTGTGGCGCAAATTGGCTATAATATTGTGTACATTTCACAGTTCTGCTTCTACGTGGGATGGCTTAAAGTCGCCGAGGTGCTCATCAATCCATTTGGCGAGGACGACGATGACATCGAGCTGAACTGGTTGATTGACAGACACATTAAGGTGAGGAATGCCCCCCAATAAATTCGGCTTCATCGTAACTGGAATGTTTACAACATAACGGGTATTGTATGGCATTTGTTACATTGAAAAATTTAAGTTACAAACCTGCTTCTAGATAGATATCGATCAGATTCAAATCGATTCATAACAGTTATAAAAGAATTTCATTAATGTGAAATATATATTTTTTATCTTGTTCAGTTTTTTATGTATGCTGATCCCTGCAAAAATCTTTACGGCGTGCTCGCAAATAATATAATGTATTGCAGTATCATGTGTCCCATTAAAACACACGATATCATATAATTAGCGGAACGTGTCGAGATAGATCAGTAATTTTTTTTATTTGGTACCTGCATAGATTTTGAAAAAAACAGTTTCAGGTTTAATAATTTAATTTTCAACTAACAAGTTTTATATACAAATTAAATGTATTAATTAGAAAGATATACATATAAAATCAATTTTATCGAAAACTATTGTTGTTGCTACCGGGATTCGAACCTGGATCTCTTCCAATCCGGGGAACGTGCATTAACCGATTATGCTACAGCACACAGTGCGTTGATGACAAATTTTCGAACCTATATATTACACTTTTCAAATTGATACCCTATCGTTCTATTATTTAAAAGCCATCTACTTTATAATAATTTTGTAAATTCTGGCGTCTGCTATCGGATTACTCAAAGGTATTTGAGATTCCGTAAAAATAAATAGATTCGAAAACTTGTCGTCAATGCACTGTGTGCTATAGCATAATTGGTTAATGCACGTTTCCCGGATTGGAAGAGATCCAGGTTCGAATCCCGGTAGTAACAACAATATTTTTCGATAAAATTGATTTTACATGTATATCTTTCTAATTAATACATTTAATAAGTATTTAAAATATCACAGACCTATGTTCTGAATAATTACAACTTCATAATAAGAATGTGTTCTCCTTAATAACAAGTTTTATAATTTAAAAAAAAAAATCATTGTCCATCAACAAATTCAAGGCTGGTTGTATGATCAGTAGTAACTTTTTACTAACGTCCGTAGTAAAAATCCGTTGCGGATTGTTATCAAATTTACTACTGTCAAAGCATAGATGGAGACGTCTATAGGCGCGACAAATAATCATGAAATATGCTTTATTTTATGCATTATCTATGGATTTTTTCGCCTAGTCATTTGAAATCTGTCACTTCGGTGGTGAAATTTTTTCGTATTTTGTGCTTATGTATACATTAATATATTAAACAACGAGATAATCATCGGACGAACTCTCACCACTAACATAGCGGGATATTGAATGATTAATTGTCGTATACTGCAACTTTCAATGTGTCAGATGACTTTTGGAACAACTGTGAAAAGTCCGCCATATTTAACAATCGATTCCCGTTTGTATTATCGGATATCGCAGAGTAAAATGAATTTACTACGGGATATACTTTCGAGAAGTAAATATTTTTTTACTAACGATCAAACAACCCGTTATCGCAAAAATGTTTACTACTAATCACACAACTGGCGCTAATACATTTATGGAGAGTTAATCTGTAAAGAATTATTTTAAATGCATTTTCGTACATAAAATATATACGTGATCCAACATTTCATTAATTGGTTACACCCATGTCATTTACATTATTTTGAATAACATTAATCTTCCCCCTTTAAAATCTCCAGGCAGCATACATGATTGTGGATGAAATGCATGAGGAACATCCGGAACTCTTGAGGGATCAGTACTGGGAAGATGTGGTGCCACGTGATCTGCCCTACACTCTGGCAGCTGAGCACTATCGCAGAGCAGAGCCTCCAGGGTCTGCTGACCACTACAAGGTACCCGAGGCTGAAGCTCTCTATGCCAACCTGAATGCGGAGCCTCGCAAGTCTCACGCAGATGACACATACGCTGATTATGTAAGCACAATATGATTATTTTTAAGCGGTTACATAACAATGATGTTTCATCGATTAAAAGTATTCTAAGAACAAACCATTATCCTCTAACTATGGATATCTTTCTATCATTAATGCCAGTAGGTTTATGTCTGAAGGTAGAGCATTATCTTAATTGCATTGGCTGCCATTGCATGCCAGTAGATTTATGCGAGAGATAGAGCATCACCCTAATTGCATTGCCTGCCATTGCACGCCAGTAGATATATGCGAGATGATAGAGCATCATCCCAATTGCCTTGCCTGCCATTGGATACCAGTATATTTATGCAAGAAAATAGATCATTATTCCAATTGAATCATGAAGCTGCACATCAGAAGATGAGATTAATAGGCAGAATGATCTAATTGAACCTTTGCTTTATGGCTAGAAAGACTTTCATAGTAAGCGCACTATGACTGCTCAAAATTTAGATTACCTATTTTTATGCTAAAGTGCACACGCAGATATTTGTTGCCTTCCCGATGGCTAACTTACAACTAGTTTAATCCGTTTGAAATTTACACATGTTCATATATGAATATTTATGTGATTTCAATACAATTACATCACAGAATTAAATTATCACACCTTGTATATATGTATATTTTTTGTATTCATCACGTAATCAAAATAATAAAATTGACTTATGAAGTTTAATTTGCAGTGATAAAAAAATATAATTTAATAATTAATTGATTGCAGGAGAGTGTCGATACACCATTGGTGGAAAGAAGAAAGAATTGGTTCCAGCGTCAGATTTCACGAATGGGTTCTGTTCGCTCTTCATCTACTGCTTACTCCTCGGGAGGGTTGTTCAGCAGGAACAGGCACAATTCCGTAGTGTACGCTAACCCAGAGGTTGGAGTTGTCTCATCCCCCAATGGGACCCACCCTCCACCACTACAACACAAGATGTCTCTGTATGATAGATTTGTTGGACGAAAATCTGTGAGAAGTCAGCACTCAAAACGACTTGGTAATATTTTCTCCTACTTTTATTTTGGACTCACTTTCTTCTCATGAGTTGATTCAAAACGTTTAAAATATACTTTAATATAACTAATTATACTTAAATTGTTATAGTGAAAGCAATGAGTTTTCAGGATTGCACAGTTAGAATTTTTATGTATTGCGTTTCTTCATTACATTGATCAGTACCAGTGACCATTATTTATTTATCTGCAGACTTTTCAAATTAAATCATATGAATAGTTTGGAGTGATTGAATGACACAATATGTTTGCTGATGGATGCTTTAATGAACAAATAATTCATTCTTCATTATAACATATATAGAATTGATTGAATGTTTCCAGTACATTGATTTCTTAATGCATCTTTTTAAAATATGTGATTTATTATCGGCTATTGAAGATTAATGGATTCATTTTAAATAGCAGAAATGTACACTATGTAAAATTCTGACAGTACAGAACACGTACAATTCCCCCTAAGCTCTGCACATATGTATGTGAGCAGACACTATTTAGTACCCAATATAGTGCTCACCAAAAAATACATATAGCACGCAAACAAATTTGAACATGACATTAACTTCTTATTAATATTTTGTACATATACAAACAAAATAAATAGACTTATACCGTTTTCTTTGTAGAATTTTTTGGGCTATTCTGTCCAGATGATTCTAAAAAGTCTTGAAAACCTGAGAATATATTTAGCCTTATACCAACTGGTAAGGTAATGGTTTTTTTTTTAATTTTTCACTCAACTTAACCTTAACCCTATTCTAACTGTTAAATTTGACTTGCAAAGCTCTCTCAGTTATTATTTGACTTATTGGTTAAATTATATGTGCACTAAAAATACTAGAAAATGTGATGAAATATTTAATAAAGGTGGAATATATTTTTTTGTAAAAATAGTTCAGATATATCAAAATCTCTTTTTTTTTACTAATATTTAATTATGTAATTAATTTTATGTACCATAATGAATGCTGCATTGACTGTCGGATCTGGCCTGATAGAGGATAGGAATGAGGAAATTTATAAAGTCGGTCCATGTCTGGTAAAGACTAGGAAAAAGTTAAAGTTGCACAATAATCATTTTTGTGCGCACTCAGTACCAACAGATTGATGGAACATTAGTTCTACAGGTGTAGTGTTATCTCTCCGTTATATAATGAAATAGAATAACACAAATCCATCAAACAAGCACCAGAAACCAGTCAAAATGAACATAACTAGATGATAGTTTGATTTCACATTGAATTGATGAAACCCTGAACCCGGCCAAGCTAGCCAGGAACAAAATAAAAGTGTGTATATGTATTTAGTGGCCGAATTAAGGACTCTAGTAAATAAAGTACAAAACGAATCAGATAAATAAATTATATCACGATTGATAAATACGTCATTGGCCATGGTGGAAAGTTTTTTTGCAATGGATATATTCGACCCTGGGCTGTAGAGGGGTTTTTAATAATTTTACTCTTATTCACTTATCCTTTAGCTAAGAGATAGAAGTAATCCTGCCTGGAATCATATATAAATGTTTAAAGTAGGTATTTAGTAAAGGTTAAAATCTAATATTGTACATTTTGAAAACTGTAATTTTTTGACAGCTGTTCTAAATTGAATTCAGAATTGTCTAAATACAAATTTAGTTATATTTTTTTTTGTTTAATTGCTTTTGTAGGAACTCAAAAGATGAATGGATCAGCAGTGCCCACAACAGTGAAAAACCGTCCTCGCATCCCTACACCAGATCGCGAACAGCAACGCCAATCTCCTATTGGGAGCAATCCTCCTGTGGGAGTCGCTCTCATGGCTCATCACTCATATCAGAGTGAAGTGCCAGTACTAGGAGCGCTTGTGCTGTCTCCAATACAAGAACTGGACAGCGGTTCTGTCAACAATACGTTGCACGCTAACCAACCTGGAACTACCGCCTTGGCTCAAGCTGTTCTATCCCCAGGTTTGGGACCTGTCTTGACAGCCCCTGCAACTCCAATGACGTTCACACCTGTTGCTGTATCTCAAATAGTAACTCCTCCCAGAACAGCATCCCCACGACCTGCACTCGCTGCTCCAGCTGAAGTGATAAGGTCCATCACTCCCTCTCCTCCGGATCCATCAACTCCTGACTCTGACAATTCCAATGATTCCAAGTCAACTAAATCTGAGGGTAGCCATAAGCAAAGTTCTTCAGGAAAGTGGGGCGAAGTATATGTCTGACATTCAGTAATAGGCATTATTTCTAATTCGTTTGCTGATGGAAGAAGTGTTGTATAGGAAACGTTGACTCAAGTGAAGGCCAGAGAAAACCATGCTATATAGGCTGTAGCATAAGAATTCTTAGGGTTGGAATGATGCGGTTGAAGTGAGATTAGATTGTTTATTATGAAGAGGCTACAAGTGAAAACATTAGATGTGAAGTTATTTTCTGTTCAATAAAAATAATATTTATATTTTTTCTCATAATTACATGACTGTGACAACAGTCTAGCCTATAACGGATTTTAGATTTTTATGGTCGTTAGACATTTTATAAATGCTTTTGTTAAAGAATAACACGGTACCATGTGGATTTCGAGACGATCTCGCATGTTATAGTTATGTAACAGTAATAAAAATCTAGCCTGTGATAGATAAATTGTACTCTATGTGTACAATTCAATTAAGTAAGTTATGTGAAAAGCCCTTAGACATATTGATAGAAGATATCTATTTAAATTGCCTTCAAAAATCACCTTGTATCAATACAACATATTTATTAAATAATTTTTCTGTGATCGAAGTATATTGCCGAAGATGCAACCGTCCCAATACCTTTCCTTATATGTATTTTAAAAATTTAAAATATTTGTATACTTACGGTGCCTTTTATACCTAAACTAAGGAATCTTAATGAAGCTGCGACCAAACTATGACTGTATATATTTTATGTGAAAGTCGCCATCGTGTTTATTCCTCTGGACCAAATTGCAACTGGGAAATACAAGTGATTGTATGTGTCATAAATTTAGAAAATTAAGCGTCTCAAACTATTATTCTTGCGGTTTTATTTGTGCAGGTCGTTATGTAAAGTGGCACAATAATTTGTAAATATTTTAATACATGTGTATCTAAATTAATTAGAACTCACAATAATTAGACAATTGTGTATTTTTTCAATGTATTGAAAATATAAATAATAAATATTTTTTTTTTATAAAAAAACATCTATTATTTTGTCTAGGCACCTTTTAAATATTTTCGAATTTCTGCTCAGCAATATTAAAATAATCCTCGCTGTTTGTATGTTTATCACACTTATTTGCTCGCATATTTCAAAACAATTACTTCTATAATCGTCAGGCACTTGGTTGTACGACAGAATATGAAAAAATATTTCTTTCTGGATATTATATATTTTCAAATGAATCAACCGAGCATTGTGCATCCGACCTGGATAGATAGATAATTTAATTTGATACCAGAAGGTATGTAGGTACTTACCAACTATTCTAGGTAAATTTAAATATGTTATTTTTTCCGTCATGATTGACGGGTTTTTACCTAGTGGAAAAATTAATATATATGGTTTGTACAATATCATAAATAAAGGTAGTTTTTTGAAAAAAAGTGTATTTTGCTTTATTTAGAAATACAGTATACATTCCAGAAGTGCATTTATTTCATAAACAGTTAAACACAAAACATTCAATCCTTTATAATGTGCTGCAGTTATATATATATGTATATATAACCCAAATATTTTAACATCGTTCACAAGTTGTGTGATAAATCACTAATACTTTATAGATTAAAAAGTGATAAAATCTACTAAATTATGTTTACAAATGTTTGTCAATGGGAACAAATTGTTCATAAAGCTAGCATACATATGTATATGTAATAAATATGAGAATATTTTATACTATAAATAAATTTAAGCTAAAATTATCTATCACTAGATTTATCTAAAGGACAGGAACATATTATATATTTTTGGTGGTTCAATGGCATAAATTAGACACCAACATTTAGTGAAAAGATATCATGATATTTTTTATCAAATTCTAATTACCCAACATCATAATGTACATGACAAATTTCAAATAATCTAACATGTGTACTCATTAAAGAGTTTTTTCTCAATCCCACACTATACATATATACACTGGGGGTACATCAAGTCTCAATGACTGATCAAATTTGACAAATTTAAATGAATTATTTATATGCACAGTTATGCTTAGTTAGAAATTTTTAAATAGATTATATAATATATAAATTAAGCTCTCGGTGCAGCCTAAAAGATAGAAAAATGTAGACTCAACAAACATTGTTAGTAATCGTTTCAGATTACCTACAAGTGCAAAGGAGAAGACATATTATTCATTTTTGCATCCATATCGTCACTACCACTTATACAGTTTACATATATATATTATATTTATCGACTAACTATGTATTTACAATCATATATCATGTATATGATTAAAAAATGCAAAGTAAATGAAACAATAATACCACTTTTCGTGGTTTCTTCATTTTTATAACTGAGGTAGACGTTGTCAGCGAAGGTATTTATGACCATTCGAGCATATTTCCAGGTTTACAACACTCAATTATTACACCTATCTAATATTCCATCAAATATGTGACATTACAAATTTTCACAAAGAGATCAACATCTACTAGCCATTGAACAACATGTATGGGTACACAAATAACTTCAGTCGACCGAACATTGAAAAGCGTGCATTGGACACGCACGAAACTTCCGTCGACTGACAGTTGCGAGTTGGGCGTTATACGTCCATACAAATATCGGCTAAAATATGTTCCTATATAAATGACTTGATTTAATACTTAATCTAATTGCATGCATTCTGTATGAAAACCATCTTTAAAAATAGATATTAAATATATTCATGACGATTTAATGAAGGTATTTCTTTATAATACTTAATAATTTGACTATAATTTTATATAATATTCACTGGTACAAAATGACAATGTTTAAAATATTTTATCTGACATGATGTTCTGTTACAGCTGACTTCTTTAAAATAAAGCCATCAAGTTAATACATTTATAAAAATTCTATTCAATATTCCATAGATAATTCGAAATGAATAAAAAAATATAAGCTATGAACTATGTACTTACGCAACTCAAAGAAAATTGTGATATTATTTTTATTTTTATTCTTCGGTATAATTACCTAATAAATAATATACTTTTTAAATAAATAGAGTTGTGACCATTAATAAAGGATCTAAATAATAATTTACATTTTGAGATTCTGTTGAACGCTGTTAATCAATTGCGAAGATTTGTGTAACATGGAGACCTCAGCTTCAGTGAGTGGCAGTTTGACAATGTGAGAAATACCTCTTGCTCCTAGTACACATGGCAGTGATAAGAAGACTTCTTCCTCTATACCATGTTGGCCCTGTAAATATAAACATTATATACAATATTAGCTTTAACTTGGTTATTAAAGGACAATGTCATGAATTTCATATGGAAACACTGGTACATTACATGCTCTACAGGACTGCTGGTGCTGACAATGCAGTTTTCTCGATATTGATGTGTACTATATAATGATACGTATGTAGTTTTGCCATAGCTTAATTTTAAACAGACATGATAACTATGTTGGTTCAGTTTGAATTTTATCATTCTCATGCTTATCTTTATAACACTGCAATCTTAAAAATGTAAAATTTTATTAATTACTATTCTATATATCACTGGACGTTATTAAAAAAAATATTGAATTTTCTCATGGTCTTAAAAAGCTATGTCAAATCCTAAGATAAATTCTGAAATTTGAAAACAAGTCTCGTTATGCAGTATTAGACAGTGGCGTGTTGTTAGTACTTTGAAGTAAGCTATATTTAACTAGAATTATTACCAAATAAATTGAAATAAAATATGTATCGCATAATATTCATATCACAATTATTATCATATTATTCAGATTTTAATATATTGTAATATTCTGTCAGACGAATATTTAGTTTTGCTTTATTTCTTAAAATATGTAGTTATGTTCATTTTACTTATTTCAATATACTGACTTTTATTTGTAGATTTATATCAATCAAGCGTATATTGAACCTACCAACGTATATCGATTGTTATGCTACTCTTTGTGTATTTGGAGGGCAATACACATGCACTCTAACACGATAGCACAGGATCTCATTAACAATTGTTCAAACCAAGAAGAAATTATTTGATGTACAATATAAAATTATTAGCCAACCTGAACAAGAGTGGATACAGCATGGATACTTCCAACATTACGCAGAATAGCCTGGGCAAGATTGGCACTGCTAAGACCGATAGCCCAGGAAGTGTACCCCTTCAGACGGATGACCTCGTAAGCGCTTCCCACCACCTGCTTATGAAGGTCATGCCATTGTTCAGGGTCATCAACTTCTCCAATAAGAGGACTCAGATCACGCAGTCTCACTCCAGCAATGTTAACACCCGACCATACAGCAACTAAAAATAAATAAAAACAATTAAGACTCACTCAAGGGCGTATAATTGTTAGACATGTTGTATAATCTGTGAAATAAATACACTTTTTTAATATTTGATGACTGATGGAATGTAAAGAGATTATTCTAAGTTATTTCTCTTAATGATGTACACTATTTTTAATTACTTAATTACACACGCTACAACTGTACACTAGTAGAGACGAATAATATTTTTTATCAGATTGTTTGTTAATTATCATTATTGAATCAAAAATATGAAGAATTGTTTTTGATTGTTGAAAATGGTGAGCTGTGTTTTATTTCTGTTTTATCATGACTTTTATATAGATAAGTTATGAAGTCGTAGTTAATTTTCATTGAATATATGAAAATAATCAGTCCAACCCATGTGATAACTCAAATCAAAGATGACATTATTTGTATGTCCAAACATGGTTTTCAAAAACATGCTGTAAGTGAGCAACTACTACAAATTCAACATTTAAAGGTGAACTATTCAATATTTTAATATCTAAAAATGAATTTCAAAATCCACTATAACACTTTTTTAACTAATTTGAGTTATATATGTCATTGGATTCGGAATTAATTTTTATATTTAAAATGTATATTTCACTTTGAAAATACGCTTTGTTAGCTAGCAATATTAAATATAATGTTAGGTTATAATGCGAAATGACTTTCAAAACCTGGCATGTTTTTTTTTAACATACTGAAAGACGTATTTGGGTTCAAATTAATATAATAATTAACGTAAATACATAATTTTATTTTAGATGAAAGTAATTAATAAATGATCTAAAATAGTAATAATGCCTGTCATTAAAGTGTGGCAGTTTTGCTTGATTTTCTCGAAATTATGAAAACGTATTATAGCGGGTATTGAAAGTTAGCGATTCAAATGTGAAAACATTTCAATATAGTCTAACTGTTTCTCAAATCGTGATAGTGATCGTTTCAACTAATATTTATACCAATTTCACACGTGTTTAACAGCAAACATCTACGTATATATTTAATATGCGTTTATAAGTAGCAAATTGAAATACTATTTCTGAAAATATTACCTATTAATTACTAAATGATTTTTGAACAGTGAAACATAGTCAGATTAAGATTGAGAGTTCATAATATGTATATATGTAGTTCAGATTGCATTCTAGACAAAGTTGAGTTTTGAATTGTGTGGTAACAAAAACTATCCACAAACCACGGTCTTCCAATCTAGGTGCATATAAATGTCTGACCTAAAGTAGTCTGCTTTATGATTTGGATTGTTGGAAAAAAATTAATTAAAATTATCTTTTAAAAATTATTATATGTCATCTGAGATTATTAAAATTCTTCTTTGTGGAATGTGTTTCATATGATTTTTGAGTGGAATGGATATTGGGGAGGTTCATAGATCACATATATATTTTGATTTTAGTGCAATTGGGCATCGACACTCTTATTTTGAAATGGTATTGTTACAAGGATTGCTGTCAACTTACTGTTTTAAAATTTGTAACTTCCGAATATTTTTGAAACTTTCAGAGTTTACCATTAATTTACTAATACGTAAAAATATTAATTTAAAAATTATATTAATTCAATATTATCAAAGAAAGAGTAATGAAAATTATGTACTATGTAAGCGTGTAATATATACATATATGTAATGAATTATGCAACAAGAAAGAAAATATTTAAAAAATGTAATCATTTTAGCAGCAAATATCACAAATTATCGCACAATAAATCATTGAATAATTGTTACCTTTTTGTTAACAACGAATTAAATCAAGTAATTAAAGTACTTGATCGCAAGGCATCATTCCATGAAAGTAAAGTCACACAATATATCAATATACATATATAAAAAATATATTTGTATATTACGCATTAAAGATAAATGAATAAGTAAAAATATCAGTGTAAAGAAAGATCTTTTATTTAATGTGAAAATATACTTGGCTAAGGATATTTTCACATCAATAAATAATGTTTGCGATGCCAAACATTTATTGTCATGTAATGTACAATATTATAAATGTTAAATTATATATTAAAATATTACAAAATTTCTTTAATACGAGAATTTAAGATAAATGGATTTGAAATGTATAACATTAGAATACACCTTTGATCAACAGATAATTTTAAATTAAATAAAATAAAATATTTTTTGTTATTAAATTGAATAGTATGGCTATTTTTGCATAAATTTTACATACCTTTGGCACTTACTCGACGAATACATACACATTTTGAAATTCGCAGAAAAAACTAAAATTAGCATTCGCAATCAAAAAAATTGTGGACAATCGCAACAGTAATACAGTACGCTACAGATTATGCATATAGTATGTACATAATTTTATCAAGAAGGAAAATAATTGAGAAGATTCTGTGATTTGTCCTTAATCCAAATTAACTAGCAAATTCAAATATGGGGCATCCAAGTATTTTACCTTGGACATTTAATTTTAAATATTTATATTTATAATTTTTACAAATTTTCATTTCACAATGACAAAATTTAGTGAATGTTCCGTTCCATCTTTCACCACTTGACAATATCAAATAGCTTGCAATATAATCGACTTGATTGGTGGTGTGATTGAATTATATAAAAAAAAATATTACAATTTAAAATTAATGTCATTGAATAAATTCATAAAAAAATATGAAAATAAAAACAAACTGATATAGAAATGGTGAATATGTACATATATAACTAAGGAATTCAGTTACCACTTAAAATTGTTAAAATACAACTTAATGTACACAAAATTATCGCAAAGGATTGCTCAAACTTAGATTTTTATACAATCAAGCAGAGTTTCAAAGAAAGAAAGCGAGAATGAAAGATTGATATTTAAAAAAATAATAAAGATATATTAAAAAAATAATTTACCACTGCTGTCACCATGCTCTCCAATGATAAATCCATGACAGGAGGATGGAGCAATTCCAAGTTTTTCTGACATCAAGAAACGGAACCTGGAGGAATCAAGATTGGTTCCTGAACCAATCACTCGATTCTTCGGGAAACCACTCAACTTCCAGGCGACGTAAGTGAGAACATCCACTGGGTTGCTCACAATCAAAAGGATTGTATTTGGACTGTATTTGACCAGCTGAAAAAATAAGTTTATAAATACATGTTTAGAGACATTTTACTGACAAACAATTACAAACATGTGTTACTAACACAGATTAAAATGTTATCTTATCATGATCTCTAAACGGAACTCAATTTAAAGATATTTAATAGTAATGTATTGCATATTATGACCACAAAGATTATGAAAAATATTCCATATAAAGTTGGTTTCTTTACCGGAAATCTGATGATATGCATCTAATAAAATCATACACTGCCAGATTTCAAAAGTTATTTTCTAAATTTGACGTATGAGTGGCATATAATCAAAATTCAACCAAATTGAATACATCACATGTTCATATGTGTGAAAACATTATTAAAACAAACCTTTTAACAAGAAAATTGATACAAAATGTCCACAATGGCTTCAAAATTCACATTGGCAACAGAATTTGTAACATTATTGCACTTTTAAAATTTTAAATAATAGTCTCTTACTATGTTCAATCAAAATTATTATTTATCAATGTTTCTTTAGAACATTTTGAATTATAGTACTGCCAATTTTTTTAAATACCTTATAACTTTATTTTTGTATTATGTAAGATTTAATTCTAAGGCACTCAAATTTGTTGACAAATATACAGGGATTTATATTTAATTTAATGAAATTTAAGTTTTTTGTAATCCATTATACCTGTGGAATGATAAATTTATAGATATCTGTGTTCCTCTGAACCAGATCCAGACGCGACTCTCCTTCGCGCTGACGAGCACCAGCGGTCACAATGCACAAGGCCGAGCCAGCAGTTACCGAATAGTCTGGGTAAAATAAAAAGAAGTCAAATTATATCAAAGATTTTAAGATAAAAATATCATTTATGCTGTTGGAACTGCAGTAAATTATCACGTTATTTATCGTTGTTGTGGTATTATCACAGGTGGTAAGTGCTCAAACACATGTTGTCAATTAATGGTAATTATCATAAGAGTTGAAATGCTTATAACAATGAGCTAATGTCCATAAATTTTGTATGTTACTCTATACCCACTAATTAATATTACTTTGAACAACATATCTAATTTTTTAAATATTTTTTGATAAATTTGACAATTGTTCTTAATATTATTTATTCCTGAAGATTGTAGACCAAATTTCAAAAAAAAATTAAATTAAATAATCTCTCAGATAATAATCTGTTACTATTATTCCAGACAAAGAAGTAACTCCTGAAATAAATTGTGATAGTGATATTTTTTTATATACTGCACTATTGATGATGTATACATTGATAGTCTAATAGTACTTTGGGATAACTTTATTGAAGTCTATGGTTTTTTGGATCGGTCTTGATCTGTCAGAAACTGTTTGACATACTGTTGTACGTCCGATACTATATGTGTACAAGTCGCAGCTGTTAGATTGTCATTGGCATGTTCCATATCTAGGCAATAGCTATACCACACCAAATAAATAGAATAAAACTTAAACATGGGAGAAAATAAGATTTGACTGAGACTAGTTAGAATTTCGATAAATGGACTGAATTAAAAATTACCTGAGCTCGCATGAATTTTAGCATTTCTTAAGAACATGGATCCATGCTGCAAATCCATCATCTCTCCCTTCAGTTTGTCATCCATACAATCCACCAAGACCACATCACTGGAAACTTGCTGAAATGTCAGAAATATTTAGCTGTCAAAATAAGGCATAATGCCACAAACTCTATTTTAGAGCTTGAGAAAATATGTAAGTATAATTTGGATTTATGACTTTTTGAATTTACCATTTTCTTCTGTGTACCAAGAAATATCCAAATAATCCTATAAAAATCAAATATATTGTTTCATTTTAAATCACTAAAAATATATATACATTGTTAAAAATTATATTAACATGAACCTTTAATTGTGGATTGCCTGTTTAAAAGAAGAAGAAGAAGAACCTTTAATTGAAAACAAAATTGATGTCAGAGAACAAAAACAATGCAAAATATTACTGACCCTACGCTTTTAAAATACTTAGATATATTTTAGATGTTAGTGTATAAAACTACCAAACTTTGAAGTGGAGTAGTTAATAAAACTAGTCAAGTGAGTTAGATGATGAAATGTTATTTGAACAATAGCCAAAAGGAGATTAATGCATTTGTCTTAAAACTCATTAATATTATTCTATGTTGTATACATCTAGGTCACAAGTATTTTGAAACTCAACATTGCATACAATGCTAGTTAGTCATTTTGCAAACGATTAAATCTTATTGCAGTGAATTAATTATCAAGTAATTAATAATGGAACAAATGACATAATATATGCGACATAGGCATAGTGTCAAATGAAATAACTTGCTGGTACTAAACTTATTTTGGCTTTAAATGTTGAAATTGTATTTTAGATATATGATTTTATCTAGTTGTACTGTTATATGAATTCAGAATAGCCAAGATACACTACAATAGTTCAAGAAATATTATGTATCATATTATATTAATTTTTCTATTACTAAACTAACTGTTTTCATTGTTTCCTAAAAAAAAGACAGCATTATATATGCTATTAAAAGTTCCATTAATTATACATCCAGCTCTAGTGTTTAAGTCCAATCATGATAGGTGTGTGATTGGGCTTGCGGTTGGCAATTCAACTTATGGCCCTCCCTGCAAATTCAGCAAACTCAAACAAATAACTCCGCTCCGTAACAAATTAAGTATATAAATTTAAGACTTCATAGCCACATATTTATTATTTAATAAACATAAAAATTTCTAAAACCATAACTATTTTATTCAGTCGAGTTTAAACGGTACACAATTATAAGTACACAACTCAATCCATTCCTGGATGATTATTTAACGTGTTCGCTATTTGCCATCCAATTGTGAACTAGTTTGAAAATGATCGGAGCTTTTTAAAGCCCCCAATTTTACAAAGTTTTAACAGTTTATTAAATCACTTCTACTCATCTATGAAATACGCAAAATTAATAAAATATTATGAAACGCATTTGCATATAAATGTTAGTGTAAAATTAACTGCCACTCATCGTTTGACATGCTACGCTCATAAGGAATATAAATAACATAATTGTGAGAAGCATCGACTATTATGCGAGTGAGATACATCTTACTGCAGCAATTGATTTATGCCGGCACTTATATTTTGTTTTTAGTTATAGAACATAGATAACATGTTTTATTCTCAACTATCCGAATATAATATTATATTTGTATGTATATAATTATACTATTATATTTGTTAATATACTGTTGTAGTTACAGAGAACGTTACAGATATGAAGCAGTACTACGGGGCTTTGCTGGAAGAGGAAGAAATGAAAAACGAGATAACTGAATTTAAATATACCATAGAAATGGTACTTGAAGATTTAGAGAATGTTGTAAGTACTTTGAATAATTTAATGTATTATGGATAAATGTTATTTCCTGTAAGGAATTTCAAAACCCAGAAAGTAACACCAGAAGCATTGAAATGATTGAAAACTTAAAATGTTACACAAACACCAAAACAAACAAAAGAAGATGAATGAGAATTAAAAATCAATTGAACGAATCGATGATCGATGAATGAGAATTACGGATAATGGTACCCCAGACACCAGGTATCACTTAACTGGATGTTACAAAGGCAGTATGTGTATAAATTTGTTTTACGAGCAATGCAAAACCCAAATAAATACCTCTTACAATTAAAACAGATAAATATTTTCAGCCCTGAGAAAGATTTTGGGGCAAATTTTATTTTTATAGACAATGTCTACCATTAAAACAATGAAAACTAGAAGATGTACATATATTTATTCCATACAACTTATGAATTTTTATGAGGTTTCAATTTTTCTATTATTTTAACAAGAGATTATTTTTTAGAGTATTTTTTATAGTTGTATTCGACAAATAATTAAATATCACACTTATGTATATGATATATTATATATAGCATAGCTTTTGATTATGACGTTAGGTATCTAAAAAAGATATTTGCTAGGAGATAAAACATGATCAGTAACTAAAAACAATGTAAGTCACATAAAGTATTTAACATTGATGCGATTTTATCACTGCATAAGCCATATGTGATGCCTATGTAGAAAGGGACAAAAAAATAATTTTTTAATCTTATCTCATCATATGATGATTTTCATGCTTTAATAAAATATAGATTTTTTCCAGAATTGTATGATTGCCTCCCTTTTTAAATTTGAGGATTCACATTGATGTAACATATGCATTAATGGAATCACATTGAAGGTAAATCACATACAATACATTTGATATATACAAACATCAGTTCTAGTGATGGTTCTCCTTTACGATCGCAGACTAATCTCACTAAATTAAGGAGTGAAGTATTTTGTTTTGAAAAATTTCAATGCAGTTTTGCAAGTAAAAATTGTGCACAATAATAAATTACCTGCGACAGGATACTGAAGGCGCAGGCCATTCCCACCTGCCCGACGCCTACCACCGAGATTTTGTTTCCGGTGTTGAAGACCGGCTCAGAGACAGGACTGAGTAGCACTTCGGTAGTCATCTTGTCGAGTAATCTGTTAATACAAACAAAACATTTTTAAAACATCACAGACCGTCTGTTCTGAATAATTACAACTTCACAATACGAATGTGTTCTCCTTAATAATTTTATTACTCTTGTTCATAATCGATATGCATTTAAGAGAAAGATATGAAAATTGACCATTAAATTGTTAGATTGGTGCAAAAATATGCCTGGACATAATATATCTATAATAATAATATTGGAGTATAGCGCCATTTTCCTAAAAACTTTCACTTATCTATATAATATGCATGCCTACAATAAAAACGTTAACAATTAGAATAATACATAGGTGGTATTAAAGAAAAAAGTCTGTCAAATTGTGATTTAATTATTTATCTAACAGATTTCTAAATGAAGAAATATGTATTTTTCTACAAAGAATCCAAAGCATAAAATTTTACAAGGTACCAACTATATTATTTTTTTGAACAATGTCCTTAGATAAATTAGTTCATTCATTTTTCAATCCCTATCATATATAAAATGTAATAAAAATCTTGCGAAAATTTGAAACTGTTAATTCCATTTGAAATATTACGGGTGGTAGAATTGTCGCGTATTACATAATTGGGCGAGCAAAAATAAAACGTTCGAGAATCTCACGAAAATTGTAATAATTTCTGGAAATAGGTATAAACTAATATGTATTAATGCCATCTATTGGTGAAGAATGAAATCAGCATTTTTTTAAGCGTTCGTGACTTTGACAAGCGGTTGTTTTGCAAAAGTTCTCGTAAAGGAAAAAGTATAATGCTCGATGTGTGATGAAGACAGGAGATGTAATAACGTTTAAAAAATATTTTACAATACCTCGACACTCGTATTAGATTGTTTAATAAAATATTTACTGTTTAGATATTGCTTCTGCGACTTGGCTTTGTGACATTTCGACTACTGACGAGAACGATCCTGATGCAACGCACACTCAAGACTGTTTCGAGCTCCGAATGATGCTTGGGACGTTTGGGTCTACACGATTTGCGGGGGGTAGGACGACACCAGACATGCGCAGTGCCAATGCAAAGATTACGTGAAAAATACGAGTCACTTTAACGCCTTACGCCTATGTCAAATTGGGTTTGGTTTCGCAATTTAGAATATTATTTTTGGCAGTTCGGATCGGGGTTAGACTAAAAATGTAACATTTTTACTTTTACGTAAAATAATTAAATCCACATTAGTTTAACACTTCTATGGATTTGTAGTTTAGGCCCTTACGACCCTTGACCGGATTAAAATATGGCAGAAATTGATTAAAAAACTACACATTTTTTTTTTACTGAAATAAGGAAACAACTCCTGATCACGCCTGAAATCAATGAGATGAGAATTAAAATGGCTTGGACACATGCTTTGCGGATGCCTGAGGGAAGCCTAAACCGAGCCCGATTATTTTTCTTTTACACCGCAGTCAGTGGAGGAGTGCTGGGTGCGCCTAACACTCATCCATTACGACTCAAGCATCCCTCTAATAAGGTATCACATAAAACATCTCGCAAAACGTTTTTATGCCGGGCTCCACCATAAATACCCTCTCAACATACGATTTAATTTCTCTCTTCCGATTTAGATTTAGGCGACCAAAGATGGTCCGACTAGATTATTAAAAACCCTGCCCCAAGAAAGCAGATCCCCGCCACGTGCCAGCAGTAACTTCTATCTTCCCCTCCCTTTGCTGAACACCACCTAACCCAATTACCGCATCGGTTGCTACAACAGATGAAGGAGCAAGGGGACATGTTTGCCATGAGATCGTTGTCATGTGGCGCTGTATAGAAAAATAATTTTCTCTGTATTCGAGTTTGGAGCGAATATCATTATAAAACATAAGGCCCACTATAAAATAATGTACGAAGTTCACATAAAAATTGCCTAACTTCACATAATATCAAAGATTTATCCTAAACAATTTATGAAAAAATGTATGTTTGTATTAAACGGAAAGACAGAATTAAAAATGAAGAGGTTCGAAGCATAGTGCAAAAGAAGAGGCCCATAATAGACACCATCGAAAATCGAAGAGGCCAATTGGTAGGACACAATGCATACCTCAGAAATTTAATTGAGGGAAGTATTAAAAAATAGAAATAATAAGCAAGGTGAATGCAGAGTTCTACAGACTTCTGGATGGGGTCCAGGGCAGAGGTGCACGGCGAACACTGCACCGACAAGAATTAATCCTCTTCGTCTCATAATTCAATATTTAACAATTTTTTTATTTAATAGTTAATTTTTTTTTATTAACCATTTAAATAATTAAACACATTATATAAATAAATATCATTTTTTTCTTCAGGATGTCGTCAACTAATCAAAAACATAAGTTATTTTGTTTCTTGAACAGAATCTATTTTAAAAAAATAAAAGAACATTATTTAAGTTTTTAAAAAAACCATAATAATTTAAAAAATAAATTTAGTACCTAACTTAAATTGTTACTTGATGATACAAAATTACTATTATTATTAAAATTATTTTAAAGAAACAATATAACATATGTATTTGATTAGTTGATGACATCCTGAAGAAGAAAATGATATTTTTCGAAAGCGGTTGATGTATTTAATTCATTAAGTCGTTAACAAAACAAAGATAACAATCTAAAAATTGATTTTAACCACAAAGTTGATTTTGACCATACAAATATTATTAATATTAAATATATAAATAATATTTGTCGGGAAAAATATAATGTAACCTTATACGTTACTCTTCGAGATGATTGTTTTTACCGGAGTATGGGAATATAGTATTTATTTATATATATCATTTTGCAATATCAGTCAATTATAATATGGAGACAATACAGTAGTGATGATAACGCGGCCCAGACTGGCTCAGTATAATTTCGGTGAAACATAATAACTTCCGTGGTAATTTTTCATTCCCATGAACGAGTTATAACAATGTTTGTATTAGTATTTAATATAAGGAAAAAAAACCACTCCACGTACAATTATCATAGCAATATATGTATATATTTTACATACCAAGTACATTCATAAAAATGTATGAAATTGTTTGTTTTATTATAATATCGCTGACTCAAATTTTTATATTTATATTTTTTAATCACAGTATGGTTGTATGGTTTGTGCTTTTTAAAACTTAAAACATTCACAATATATTATTTCATCACAAGAATATTTTTAATTATCGTTGGATATAGAATTGTGACCCTCGGATTAGTTAGTACCTACCACTACACAACAGTACCTGCTCTAATCGTAATAGTTTACATATAAGGGTATCAAAAAACATATATATAATCTTTACCAAATGAAAGTAATTTCCAGTTATGTATTTTAAACGCATTTATAAAAAAAAAATTCGGAGACATTGTAATATATTATTAAGTCAATTTAATTTATTCTAATAATTAATACACTTTCGAAAGTACCTAGTTAGAGTAGAGCAATATTTTGTCAATCCTCGTGAAAGTATGTGTGTACTCGTATAACATACGCGAAACATTTTGGTTTTGACTTTCGTGAAACCAGCACTAATGACATTTTTCTGAAACAAAAACAAAATCATGATTTGAATTTAATAATTATTCACAGACTAATTGTGATACTTAACTGACATGTAAATAATTTTTTTTAAATACTTCATTGTTGAATACTCTATAATTAAACTTGTTAAATAGATTTAATATAGGAAGCTGTTCACGTCAGGTCAAGTAGAGGACACGCGGTACATCACAATGTGCACATTTGTCTCACACTATAATTCTTCATTCAGACGGCGTATTAGTTAAAAAAATATATTAAAAAATTCAACGGTAGCTGCTAATCTCTTAAGTATATTTCAACGCTGATATACAAATATGATTAAAAAAATTCATCGTATACCTACTTAAGAATTTTTTTTATTAAAAATATTAACAACACAATATCTAAGAAACACGAATAATATTATGAGCAGAATACAAATTTACTGTATTAAATTGATGTATTATATTTAATGATCGTAGTTTATTATATCGGTGTAAACGTAATATTATATTTCGGCGCGAGATACGGATGAGACTTGTCTCAAAAATCGTACTAAATACCGTATAGAGTTGAGCGCAAAAAAGCTAATTTCTATTTAATTTTGTACGCATTGTAAAATAACGCAATTACCGAGAAATCAGTCTCATTCGAGTACTCGCATGTTACACTGAAAATAATAAATTTTTGAGTGCACGTACGATCTACAGTGAGTTTAAAAATTAAATTCTTCAATTTGAAAAAACCGTTACGGTATATCTATATAACAATTCACAAAATAACTACTTTTATTGGACAATGTTTCTTGTACATATAGAAATTGGTCAGAAACCTTGATGCTGGCACGGTGGCAAGATCCACATGGAGAATGACAGCATTTTTCTGATGAAGTTTAAAAAAATATATATATTTAGCTGCCAATGTACTTAATACGACAATATTTTAATATTCCTGTGACGCAACATTCTGGGCATGCACCGGCACTCATAACGAGCATATTGTCCCCGCTTTTAATTTCTATATTTCACTTTCCTTATTACTCAATGAACTATTAATAAATCCGCATTAACGGTCGCCAAATAAATTACCCACGTGATCGCAACCGCAGGTGGGTAATGTCAAAACGTGAACTGGCGCTCGGCAAATGTAATCAACGCGCCGAGACCGAGCCACTAAGAAAAACTGACGCACCTGAGTATGCAATTTAGGCTGGTAATATGTCTCCGCTTGCCTCGCTGCACTTGGACAACTGCGGCCGACGAGGCGCCTACACACCTTCATAAAGGTTGAGTCCCCCCCGCGCCGAGCCGGGTTCTGGGAAGTGACGCGACCGCCGAAGGGAAGAGCCACCGCGGACGAAATCCCCCGCCGCGTTGTGAAATTTGCGGAAGCAGGAGGCACGCGGACTGCCGCACGTCGCTCCGTTTTTACCGTTACTAATTGTTGCGGTTGGAACAAATTATGCATTTATTCGGAGATCTTACTTTTTTTTTCTTACTTTACTTCTTCAATGCCTATTAGCAAAATTACTTTGTGGCAACATATTATATAAATAATAAACTAAAAAACACTATGTTTAAATCACTTTTATAGATAAATTAACATGATTCGATACCTACACCACTTATACTTTTATAGTTTAGTTTTTATCTTGCATTTTTAATTTTAGTATATATTGTTTCCTGAAAAAGATACCATGTTTTTTTTTCTTATTGGGTATTTATATATTTTTTTATTTCAAATTACTTAGATTAATATTTGAGTCGTTCACTTCCAAACCCCTCAATAATCAAAAATGAAAAAAAATGTATATTCGAAAGCAGTTTTACTAGGAAAAAATTATACTTGCGATTAGTAATAATTAGCAAATAATAATATGAGTACATAATAGAAAAAAACAAGAACAGGTGTATGTTTCGTGTCAAAAGCCTCTAATTGAGTAATTAACTTTCAAACGGATCAATAATGAAACTGACAAAGAGTTTTTAGTCGTATGCCGTTGACTTATACCAATGAAGATCAAATAATGTGAGTGACAAACACCTCTAAAATACGCTTGTTGAGTTTCTAACACATCTGTAAATCGTATAATATGGTAAATTTTCCTGTAGTATTGATACATACATCGTATCTTTAAAACATCTAATGAAGCGTTAAGATGAAAATTAAATTTTTAAACGTTTTTAGTGATTTCTGGGTTTTGTTAAAAATCTGTTACGAAGGGGTTTGGAAATAAGCGACTCATTTATAAAAAAAATTATAACTTGCTCAACAAATCACATGATAATTTTTTCCCAAGTTAATTTGAATGAAGTCAGGATTTAGACCACTCATAATTTTATAAGCGATATAACCGATTGCTTACTTCTAGGCCCTGTTATGAACGCTTCACGGCCGATAGTGGACGCGCAGCGGCTATTGGTGACCGCTGCACGATCAAGGTCTCAATAGTATCCATATTTCAATTTAAATGTAAAAATGTAGAAGCATAATACTTATATCATATATTATACGGCTTGACCGTAGAATACATTTTTGCAAAATGGAGAGTTTTGAAAACATTGCATTCAAGTATGATTTTACTATGAAACCATTAAATTAATATATTGTAAACGAATTGAATTATTATTATTATGTATACGTAAAAAATCGTGTTACTTGTATCATACCACCCCTGTATAGAATATGTTCCTCGTGTATGGCCTACCCCACCTCGCATACCCTTGCGAATCTCAAACAAAATGTTACGTAGTTTCGTGATATATTTTACCAGAGACAAAAACATATTCTATTGCATTTGTTAGAAGCTTAATGACTATTCATGCTTACTTATGTTGTATAATTAAATAGCTATTGCTTTGTATAATATATATAGACTCACTTATATATATATGTATATACTATATATATATAAAATAGTTACAAATAATTAAGTACGTGTAGGTTTAACGCGATTCGGTATTTTTAAATTGTGTAGGCGTGACCGAGATCGCGAGAAGTTTTGTAAATAGGTGATCTGGTTAACGCACGTTTGATAAGCAACGGGTCTGACGTCGGCTCTGTGCTCCGATCTCCGAGTAGCGAGAAAAAAAAGCCAACAGAATAATTATTAAAAATTCCGAGCCCTCCACGTGCATCTGACAAGGAGAATGAGCATCGCGAATGTATTTGTGTGTGCCTGTGTCTGTGTGTATTACGTCGGCAAACTGAAGGCGAAATTGTCTAGACTAACCTATTCTCGAGACACGCCGGAGAGAATATTGACGCTGGAAATTCCTCTTGCAATATTAATTAACTATTTGATATACACACTTGAATATTTGTCTGCTTGTTTACGTGAAATGAATTTATTCTACCTTGAAAAAAATGTATCTTACTTCACTAAAAAAATATATCTTAGTTAAGGTTAAAGAATTCTTCATAATTTCTGTAAAAAGTAAAACTGGATTAACCAACATTTCAAAAATACATTACAAAATATAGTAGCATATTTTGTAAATATATATATATGTATATATTATAGTATATTTTATTATATATTAATATAGAAAAAAAAATATATATTCATATTTTTCTAAAAATATTGTTGTTGTGCATATAAACAACATGTTACATAAAGCACCAAAAATGCTCCGTAAGAAAAATAAAAATATGACAATATTTCAAAATATGATAAAAATCTAATCATAACATCAAAAGTTATAAATGAATATTTATTAGATGTTTTAAATCTTGTTAAAAAAAATCCGTTGCAGCGATTGTATTTTTTAGCGTACCCTTGAGTACTTATACTTTTATCCACTAAGGAACTGACTTATGTCTGTCATATGCACTCTTCATTGACTTTTTATTTGTTTATTTTGTGATAGAAGATGTTATGAAAGAATGTCACATAACACCTCCATCCACAAAGCCCTTAAGTTAAATTTATAGTTGCATATGTTTATTTATTTTTCCTTTCAATACATATAATTATTATTTATATACGGTTAACCTTCCAACTTTACAAAAGTTTTCTATATCTTTCGTATTACAAAAATATATATAAAACGTATTATTTGACAAAATTTTATTTTAAGTATGTTTTCGTAATAAATTTCATTGCTCTTAAATTTCCGGCAATATTTTCGGAGCACGTCAAGTCGGTGACTATACAGAGCATTAAGTTCTCTCTGAGTGGAGTCAGGAATTGGTCCTGCGCGGCATGGTTACAGCGAGTTGCGTCCTTATTGCGTCAGTTGCATCATCGGCGGAACAAATAAATGTCATTTAATCGAGTAGGTATTTTAACAAATGCCTCAATTTTCCTGAAAAATTGGCGCAAAATATAACTTCTGGAAATTCAATATCTAATTTTATCATATTTCATCATACAATATATATATTACACATTTATGTGTGAATGTCTAGACGGATTGATCGGCGAATGAGAATTATTTACTTTAGAAATTTGCTGTTTGTTTTGTTTACGTTTATTGTACGTTTAAGGAATTAAATCGTCTTCACAATATGTTTAATAGAGATCCGTGATTCACGATTCCGATATTATTTTCCTTCGCCGTATCGCTTCAGTTGCTACGATAATTTCGTGTACTCGACGAGATTTTAGACATTTTGGATATTATTTTCTCTCCATCGATTATCTGTGCGTTTTGCAGTATTGCTTACCTATTATCATTATGCTTTTTAGTAGTGAAAAATACACGATTTGCTTTGGTATGAGTTTTAACTTAAGTAATTATTTTCGTGTCCGTTTTGCTCCGGTTCTCGAGACTATCTTCCAATTCTGTAGCAACTCTACTGTAACTTTATTTACGCCATTCTCCTGGAGTTGGGGTTTAACCGCTTGATTGTCCACACTTCACATCCGTAAGTCAATACAGCACGATGGATAATTTTATATGGAATTAACTTAGTTATTTTTTCCTGTGGACCAGATTTCTCTACCATGTATTTCAAAAAACAGTGAACAACGATAAAAAAACTATAAAAATGACAAATATGCTTATATGACCAATGAAATAAGTATTAACTTTATGAGCCTAAAATCGAAATATGTCATTTTTTGTTAATACAAATGGAAAATACTAGCAACATGGATAATATGATCAACCAATTACTATAAAATAAACAGTCCATATGTTTGTTATCAATTATCATAGTTAATATAATTGTACAAATTTTAGATTAAATTAGTGTTAATAATGATGGTGTAAATAATTTAAGATTAAATTTGATTTTATGTACTAAGGTATATACTGAAGAATTTATATGTAATGGGTAATCAAAATTATAGTTTATAATTCTGTATCTTATATAAATTATTTGTTACATATGATACATTAAAATGTAGACTAATCAAATGTAGGTTAATTTAAATAGCTCCCGTTCATCTGAGAAATGTTTATTTTTATTCCTTTGGGGCTTATTTATTTCTTCAAATAAAAATTAAGTTTATAATTTTTTTAATATATCGTTTTCCATTACTATTTGTAGATGAGCAAATTATGGTGTGTGAAATATGTATACCGATTTTTTTTGCATGTACCCATAAGTTTACCGATATCTTATTTTTTGTGATTTAATGACGCTTCGATGAGTCGTCATTAGACCGACAAAAGTTGATGTTTATTTATGAAAATAAATATTACGCGGCTATGTCGTGTCGCTAATTTAGAAATATTGATGCGTGTTGCCGGTTCTTGAATCTGTCGATGAATCACGTTTGCAATTTCACCGGAATAGTATGCAACATATTAATTATAATATTCAAGTTGAAATTTTATTAATAAATTTAAATTTAATATAACATTTTAAAGTTATTATTATGTAAAGATTTCATATGCTCTAAAAAAAGCTGTAAGTGAAAATGAGCTAGCAATTATTACATTATTGAATTCGACAACAGCTTTGGTTTAATGAGACGTCAAGATCTTGAGTACAGATAGATCTCCCTCAAACTCTGCAACCGATGTATGTCTTGTGCAGTTCTCATTCATGCCGGGCTAGTTTTAATCCATTTTCAAGTCATCGGTCCACCGGATTTGTGCTTCTGTTCTGTTGCCCTGCTATTGACATCAACGCAGGATACTCCAGATCAGCCTCGTTACATTAACAGCTTAGTCCCATTTCAGCTTGACGATTGTCTAGACAATTTCAGCAACCTTTAGTCTTTATCATATCCATTCGTTGGTTCTTCTGTCTCTCAATGAGATACTCAACATTGCACGATCCATAGTTATTTGTGTAACAACCAGTTTTGATACATACGTTCATCAGTATAGGAAGATGCGTTAACCATACACGCGTGTCTAGAGATGTTGAGATATGTTATTATTCCAAAGCTAGTGGTGAAACTTTCCAAAGACTATCTTCTCTTTTCTTATTCTATTGAAAATCTATTTTTTTTCCCTTTATTAGCATCGTTATATAGTGGTCTCAACTCAGGCTCAGACTTCGCTTGTAATTTACCTCCACAACTCCCTGTTCTGAGTTACCCTCACAGCTGACAATGTATATGGTAATGATAATTTAATATATCATTGATGTTTTTCTGATTGTTAAATTAATTCTTAATAACGATTTTTAATCTATTCTGGCTCGATACATTTTTCGACCAAATTTTAAAGCTATTCAGCTATTCACTGAGAGTATTCAGTTAAACATCATTATCAACAGTATTTGTCTCCATGCTACTGGACCTGGCCTCATTCAAGGACTGCCAATCATCCTGGTCTTCGAATCTTCTCGCCCATCTGTTACCCGCCACTCTTCTGATACCATCGCTCTATCGAGTTTAAGGATGGCCAACACGCTTCCATTCCAGGACCTTTTTCCCATTCATCATCTCTTTGACAAATATGTTCAGACCATTCTCGGCGATATTCCAAACCTAAGCCCTTTCTATTGCTCATTGGGCAACTTTAAATTTGTTGTAACATTGATAGTGAAGGTCCACGTCTTGGATCCGTATGTAAGTACTGAGAGTACTCACTTCAAGCCATAGAAAACTTTAAAAAAAAGATTTATTTTGTTTCTAAATATAAATTTTAAAAAAAGCAAATTTAATTTTAATTGAAGAGTTTTATTATACTTTTATAAATAGAATTTTCTTTTCAAGAGCTTATCTTGTATTTTCTATGCAAACCGTTACCTCCGGCAATATTATAATGAAATTAAATAGCCTACGAGAAAAACTTCGGTTTATGAGCAATTTGTATAAACGATGTTTGCCAACCAGATTTAAAATGCATTTTGTGAGATCTTTCCCTTTATTAGCATAAGATATGGACAGAAACATTCGTTTGATTAGTTTCGAATGTATATTATTGTTGTGATCTACCTCAAAACAACGCGGGAATATATTTTAAAAAATAGTCACAAAAATGTAACATTTCCTTAAAAAAATAATTTATTAACATTATTCAACCAAAATTGAATTTATTTTTTATTAAAAAATACTTTAATTGTACTGATAACAAATCAACAATTATAGAATTATTATTGTAAGAACAATTTGCTGAATCATTTATCTGCGGTACTGTAAAATGCCAAGATAGATATATAAGTAAAAAAATGGCAATCTACATCCAAATATCGGGAAGCATGCAAGACGAGTTGTAATTTTTCATTTTTTGCTATATATATCATCATAATCACCATATAAAGGCAACTCTCGAGAAATACTCTCCCTCTCAATTCACGATGGCTTGCTCTAGCCTTTCTACATTCATGAATAAATTAGCATATTATTTTCTGAAATATAAAATGGTTCAGAATATTTTATTTTCAACTATGTAATTCAAATGCTCTCGTTGGATTGCATCCAAATTTGGGAAACGTTCTTTGCTAGGGAAACGCGATTCGTAAAAAGAAAAAAAAAACAATGATTTCACCACCATCATGTCTGTTGCAAACACATTTTTGTGAGAGCTTTCATGATTCGATACCTAGATAAAAATGTTCTAAGTATTCTCTTTTGATGGGTGAAGATCATTGTTTTGTGTTTCATTATGTTTTAGATTTATTCAAACATTTATTTTCAATTTAGTAAACAATATTAAGAAACAAATGTTAAATTATATTTGTGTAAAAAACACAGCAAACAAACACCTTCTGTACAGTGTACAGACAGCTTGTCTGTCGTTCGTTATATTATATACTCAAGTATATTTACATCAAAAAATTTCAAAACTAAATATTTCTGGATCGGATGCTACGTGCCCGAAAGCATTTGCTTAAACTGCTATAAAAAACGCCAATCCCTATCTTTGGATCGGAGCCAATTATAAAATCTAAATCTGAAATCATAACACCACGGTTACTTTCTCACAAAACTTACACCAAAACTCGATACATGCAGGTGTAAATAAATAGTTTAAACTGAGCTGTTAGTCCGACAGTTAGCTCATAGTAATAATGATAAATATATAAACATTTATATATTTTTACTTTCAGAAGAAAAATATGGCTTTTTATTAGTTTGTGATATATAATATTTTCAATAAATAATTGAAATCATGACATAAAAATCTATTGAATTTAAGTTTTTAGGATATTATAATTCATCCAAATATTTGGGATATATTATTTTTCATTTTATATCAAAATATAACAACAGAAAAATATTTATTTTAGTTTTATTCAACCTTTTTCTGCTTTAATCTGTTTTAAATAATCTACTTGTGGAGAAGAATTATATTAAATATACGTATTTTATTATGATGAATTCTTATATTATTTTTTTATTTATTGTTATTGTGTTCAGTTTGTAAAACTCCATGTTTTTTTTTTGAAATTTAAAAAATCTAATTTTCATAAATATTATTATTGAGCTCTGCTAGTTTGCGTAAAGTATCTTATAAATGTTACAGCTGTTTCGGCGGTTAAGGCCATTTTCATTCTCAGAGGCACTTATCATTAAAATTTTCCCCATTTATGTGTATAATATCTATATTTGCTAATGCCATAATTGTTGTCAAATTTTATGTTTAGCTTAATTGTCAACTTTCCCCGTTTCTATAAATGGTTAGCTGAAATATTTTGTAAGTGCCTCTATTTATTTTTATTTTAACTACCGATATTAAATTCTTCTCCCTCACGTGATATTACGTATTCGATAATATGATTGTTATGACTTAATAGAAAGGGGTCCGTTGTCAGTAAACAGCTGTTTCGCTGTTATCTATTTATATCCATCTTATTTTCAGTACGCACGTTACTGCGTTTGTTCAACCGGTATTAACCTACATGTGTTAAGGTATGTGAATAAGTAGGACACTGGGACTAGGTCGTAACCGACTACACTTACAAAAATAATGAGATGGAGCGTCCACCCTTCAATGCTAATCCGATGTCAGTCGAATAGGATGTTGTGACACCATAAAATAATTAAGAAAGATGAATATTTATAATAATAATAATTAATACAAACTAAATGTATCAATGAGAAAGATAAAATCAATTTATCGAAAAAATATTTTTGTTGCCACCCGGACTCGAACTAGGAACCCTTCCTATCATACTAGAACGTAATTCAACGGTGTGCATCCGATTTCACCGAGGCTTTTAAGTAGTCAGGTCATGTTCCCCTATTTTATAAATTATTTTTGATATCATAGGACAGATGTACATATACCGCTTATTTTTCAACTGGCAGCTTTGTGTATGTGTACACAAAACTTTTACTTTTACCACAATTTTTTAAAAATAAAACTACAGAGTTTTTAATAAACTGGTCTATTTTTGTAGTATAATTTATTTTATTATAATCGCTTTATAATGCAGGGTTTTATAATTTTTTTAATAAATTCACTGTGTCAGATATTGTGACAAAGCAAAGCGAGCTAATTGCAAAAAAAAAGCCCCACCTTTCGCCAATTCGTATACGGCACAGGTCTCACGTAGCCACTACAATATATCCTACATGAAAAGGTATGCACACTTGTGTTATATATATCTACGTTACAGTTTCTCCTGATCCTGTTACGGCGCGGATAATGGTACTTCCCACGCGATAATAATATGTAAACATAATCAAAGCATGACTCATGTTTCATGACGATGAGCTCAAGATTCAAGTACACAGTACACAAGGCTTAACGTAAATTATGCTTAGTCGTCAGTAGTATTAGTAAGTCAGAGCCGTGCTATTCTCATTAGGATATTATAATACAATAGAACCGCGATATAACAACATCGATATAACGGACAAAATATCTGATCAAATGTGAAAATTGCCAAAAACATCATTTTAATGTTATACATGTTAAAATCCAAGTATCACCGTTTGTAAACAATGTTCTGCGCATGATAATCACGTCATGCCTTTCGCACTAGAATTCGATTTATAATACCATCCTGCTCTCGTAGACTGAACGTTGCACTGACGTTTGCAACGCTGGCCGCTGATTCACTTAGCTTCACTGAAATTTAATTTGTATACTCGAAGCGAATGGATACATGTATTACTCAATAGCACACAATAATCCTACTCTTAAAATATGGACAAACAAAAAATAATTAATTTTCCGTTAAATCAAAAACGAGAAGTCATACAAAAGGTGGATGTGAGCAATATGGCATAAGAACTGTTTGGGATTATATTATTACATAATATTTAAAATCCATTGTGCCGTTTATTTTCTTAGTAAAAAAAATGCATTCGGAAAACCTACCTTTATAAAATTGACTTTGGGCTTAATCGGACACCCCCGTACCAGCATTAGTCCGTTATATCGAGGTTTTACTGTACAATAATAAAATTTTCCATAATCTTATGAAGATTTTAAAAATAATCATTTTAACCGACTCTGACCAAGGTTAGGTAAATGCATGTACAAATAAAATAAATGATAAATCTATTTAAGAATACCCACAAGTATTAAAATAAAAATATATGTGTAAACTAATAACAATTATGGACAATGATTTGTTGAAATTTTGAAGAAAAAAATTGTCTAAAATTTTGTGGATATTGCTTATAACAATTGTAATTTAGTCGTACTTTTTATTTAAAACATTTGCATGCCACGGTTCACGCACACCAAACAAATTTGTGCTATCTGCGTTTCCTTTATGCACATTTATATTCGTAATTAGCTGATTCTGTTGATTGATTCAATGCACAAGCGAAATATTTTCGAATCGTTTAATAATTACGTTTTATCTTTTCAATTTAGACCGTACAAAGTGTCACTAAAATAACGTAAAAGAACATGAATAAATTCATAATACCTTTATTAACTATTATACTCACGATATGGTTATTTTTTAGTATAATAACATTAAAATTTTACAAGAATTACTAGATATATTAAATTAATAATAATATTTTATAAAGGTACACTATAAACATTATTTCTTTGAATAATTAAAATGCGAATTATTTTGAATTCATAGCTGATGAAAAAACCCTTATGAGACATCGGTATTGAGCTTCTACGCACAGAAGCATCTTAATTGAGATGGCTTGGACATGTCTTTCGAATGCTGTAAGAACGATTAAGAAGATGCCTAAAAATACACCAGTTTAATATTTGAATTTGAACTTTTAAACTTGCATATTTTACGCGAGATATGGAGTCCTAGTTGATATACGGCAAAAGACCTCTAACGGATATATTAAAATACAATAATAATAGATAGATGTAGGTACGTAGATCAAAATCATATAGGTCATTATGGCATAATTGGTAAAGCAATCTACCGGCAATAGAAATTTCCGGATCCGGTGAAAACTATTATTTTTCGACATATGTATATTTAAAAACAAATTTAATTAATTAATTAGAAAGATATACAGAATATTTAGTTGCTACCGGAATTCGAACCTGGACCTTTAACTGTATATTTTTCTAATTGATTAATTTAATTTGTATTAAAATACCACAAAACTATGTTCTTAAAATGCAACTTCACAGCAAAAATGTGTTCTCTTTAATTAATTAAAACATATTATTTTCCGTGTATCTTTCTAAATGATTTATCCAATATATTTTAAAACATTTTCTTAATAAAATCGTTTATTTAAATAACATTATGGTAAATTTTTTGGTCATAGCACTTTAAGAATGTGTCGTGTACCGATTATTATTATTAATATGTGATTAGTATTATTTAATTATATATCCATAAAACAATTAAATATTAAATATATCTATGGATTGGGAGTTAATTAATATTAATCACGTTTTAATAATAACAATTGGTATACAACACATTCTTCATGTGCCATAACCAAAAAGTTAACCTGTACATGAAAGTTGTCGTGCACGTTGGATGTTTTAAGGAATTATTAGACAAAAATTCATGGCCCCTTGTAAAAAACACGAAAAGCGTGTTTCCAATGAAAATAATAATCTCATGAAGAAGTGCCTACAGTTGGGTTATATTGAGTTCGTTGACCCTAGTACTCGTCATTGTTTAAGGTACCATAGACGGTTACACCCCGTTTCAATCCGTCTGTCTGAATAGGTGTGTAACGCTAACGGATAATATTTTCGGCGAGTTCAATATTTTGTTTATTGTAAACTACAGTATTTGAAACATACTGTAAAATCAACATTTTTTTAGTTAAAATAAATAAAAAAATATTTAATATCTTTTTTTAATTAAAAAATGTTTTAAATTATTTTAATGCGCTATTATGCTATTTTTTTAACATTTATTTAAGGATAGTAAATATAAATCTATTTTAGATTTATCAGTTTTAAGGTACCTACCTACCACTATTTTTAAACTTACTGTAACAGTATGTCTTCCTGTGTTTGAAGGTCAACGCATAAAAAATATAGGCCATTTGATATAGCATCTAATACATGACGAGAAGACGTAAGCGAGCATTTTAGGGTGACCAAAAAATTACCGAAAGAGGCTTTCTTAAAATAAAATAAAAAAACAATAGAACATGCAATGTAATAATTTGACAATACCGTTACTATTTTTAGTAAACAAAATTGTATTCCCAGAAATATTAGGCTCTCACAAAAAAATCTTAATGGAGATGTCTTGTCTAAAGTAAATTAAATTTATAAACGCACTCACATGCTTTCAATTTGAAATCGTAAAATATAATCTTTACAAAACTGAACTTATGTAATGACATTGTTCGGCGAGCCTTGGGTATGCTTGTTCATTTGCGATCCATTTATAATATATCAGGCAACCTCCAAATGAAAACATTCCGGTGATTTTTAGACGTGATAATTTTCGGTAAACACGGTGTTGCTGATCAACATGACAATACAACCTCAACTGAATAATATATAATTGATTGCGGCACTGGAATCCAATTTCTAACGTTATTAGGAGACTTAGAAAGAATTTCCCCCAAATAATTAAATAATATTTATATACATCATAATAATATTGACCTCATTCGTATTATGTTTACGGATGTTTAAGAGTATAAATAATGCGGCATTAAAATTCATCTACTGTGTAATGTTACTAATAATTTTGACAGCATTAAAGTGTTTTAGCGGGGTTCACGTATGATATAATCATACTCAAATAATTTTTTTCTTTGTATTTATATAATTTTTAACAATTTTTAAAGACAATAAAGTTAAAACACATACTTTAGTTAACTTTTTATTTATTTATTTTACAAAAACTACTTAATAACTCAAAAGACTTGTCAATATGAGTTAAACGTAACTTAAGTAAAAGAAAAGTGTGAGATCCGATTGTAATGTCAGCATTACAGATTCAAAGTTAAGTTAGTACCAACATAAGGTTTAGGTTGGCAACCCTAATTTTGTACGCACACGCGTATCTGTCTGCGTGGATTATTGATTCGCGGAGCGTATTCAGTATTTAATGTTCATTGGGGTGACCTCTGCTGAAGGTTCAGGTTAGTAAAGGCAATTGGAGACCCACAGAGATGAATACAAGCACGTAGTACTCACTGGCACTCAGTGATTTAATTTATATAATATATCATACATAAATATTATATTTAACGTGTGTTAAGGTAATATCAGAGCTGCTGAGGACAAGGAAAAGTGTTTAAGAAAATGTATTTTTAAATTTAAATAAATTTTCATGAATTTGATTGATTTTCAGTTATTAAACATTTTCAACTTTTTACATCCCTTTTTTAAATAGTTTTTAAAAGGGGTCATAGTTAAAAATCTAGTACATTATTACTCACACTAGTAACCCGTCAGTAATATAGAAAAAATAATAATTAAATGACGTAAATGTCAACAAGTCCAAAGTGATGGTATTCAGGAAAGGAAGAAAGCAAGACACCGTGCTAAATACTTGTTGATAATAAATTTTTGGAACAAGTGGATGAGTTTGTGTATTTGGAAAGTACGTTTGATAGAAACCGAAAGACTGAGAAAGATATCGAAAGAAGGGTGACTGCAGGGAATAAAGTGAACGGCGCTTTGAATGGAATTATATCTAACGGGAATTTGTTAACCGAGGTAAGACTAGCGGTGCTCAATGGAGTCCTGTTACTGACACTAACTTATGGAAGTGAGGCCTGGAGCTGGCAGAAGAGGAACGAAAGTAGACTGAATGCAGTGGAAATGAGATCACTTAGGCGTATATGTGGTAAATCTATTTATGACAGAGTAAAATGTGAATAAATGAAAGAATGTAAAGCTGGTATTAGTATAATGAGTAAGATTAAGAAATAATTTCTTAGGTGGATGGTTATATGCAACTGATGAATGAGGAGAGAATGGTAAGAAAGATTTATGACGCAAGTGTTGATGGCATCAGCAATAGAGGACGTCCGCGGAAGACTTGGCACAACTAGGTAAACCAGATAATGGAGGATGGTTCTGTTAGAAGCCTCAGAAATCGGTGAGCTTGTATGAGAAGGTGTATGAATGTGAATGAGACGAGAATTGTGTATCAGTACAGAGGAGTGTGGCGCTCTATCCTCTCTGCCTACGGCGTGATGGTAAGTAAGTTAGTTAGTTCGAAGTTATTAATTAAAACTTCTGAAACAATGTATTATATTAAGTTGAAGCTACGAGATACATGGGGAGTGCGCATCATATTTCCGTGCATTAATAAAGTTCATTAGGTATATTTCGAAACTTTAACAACGTAATGTTTTCGTTGTAATATTCAGTATGTTTCAACAAAAACTTTTTAACTAGCTCTCTGGACTAACTATTGAGCACTTGTATTACCTGCTCAGAATATTATATTGCTTAATGAAAATAGAGAACAGTATTATGATTTCATCAGTCAAGTACTCGGATCTAATGATTATTAATCTTTGTATTTTACGATAAAATATTTATTGATAAGTGTATGCCAATATATTTTCTGATAAGAATCATACACGGAATAGTATTACGTTTTGTAGATTATCCATTATGACATATTAATCAAATATAACGTATGTACGAGTATAAATAGTAATATGGGTGGACGCCTGACTAAATTGCGAGTCAAAATCGTTTAAGAGTACAAATTCTGTCATTATGGGTAATTATTTGTATTCTAAAAATAAAACGGATAGGAAAAGTTCCAGGTTTGAATTCCGGTAGCAACTAAAATATATTTTTGATAAGTAGATTTTTTCTGTATTTCTAGTTGATACATTTAATTTGTATTAAAATACCACATAACTATGTTCAGAAAAACTGCAACTTCACAATAATGATGCACTCTCTTTAAAAAATCTTTGAGACAAATATTTGCAAAATTGATGCTTTAGTATTATTCTATATTTTTTTCAGGCCCATATCATCTATTTTACTTGTTAATTTACTTATAGCTACTTTAGCATTCAAGTTTCCGAAGCGATGTAGCGTAGAAGCGGGAGTAATCAAGAGTAATTAATTCTCAGAGTGAGAAGTACTACGACCCTTGGCACGAGGATTATACTTCTACATGAGCAAAGATCTCAATTGAATTAGCTTGAACGCGTCTTGTAAATGTCAGAAGAATGATTGCATAATTTAATCTCGCATAGAAACGCTGGATAGGTTTAAACGTGTATATGAGTTTATAAGAAAAAAATCACGTACGAGTAATCCTCGATCATAAATTCATATCATCATTAATCAGCGAGGCGATGGTCTGATCCCTAACTCGAGGATTGTAAGCCGCGAACATTTTGGTTCCCTATCTAACGTAATCCCCGATGCACTGCATTGGCTGCTCTGTCATAGTTACGCCACTGGATTTACTCATACGTAATATAATAATGTTGGCATATATGGATGTATGAGGTAAACGCATATATAGAATATGAATGATATTTTTATAGAAAAATCTGTCTTCCATTCTTTAAGATGATCGAAATTTTCTACACTTATTAATTATTAGATACTTTTTTTAAAAAAAAAGAGTACAGTAATACTAAAGCTTATTTCAGTTTATACGCAAAAAAATACATAATTTATTTTGCCGATTCTTTCGGAATATGCCAACAGAATGTACAGATTTGAATTTCAGAAATATGAATTGTATACTTTTTCACAAATTATTCACGGAACCGCACATAAGGGATGCGTATAGGGAGAAGGGAGTCGTGGGCATAGCGTAGACGCTCCCTGCTGGCAACGCCAACCGGCGATAGTCGATTGATAAATAAAACTTTGTTTGTGATAAATAAAACTTTGAAGTAAAAAATATGCTGAAGAATGAGAATATAACACATAATGTTTGGAAACCCTGACTCGTAGAGTTGGCACATGACAACAATTTTTTGAACGCATGCGAGACGTCGTTGGTTCAGCGTGTTACTAAATGACGTGGCGTTTTCCCTTACCTGGTTCAGTTTTATTTGAAATAATTTTAATATTCACAAATATAAATGAAAATATGTTTATTATAACATTTTTGCACGAATGGGACCATGAGATCAAATAAATATCTCAACAAATACTTACTAATGTTTAAATTATATTCAAGTGCAATTATTTATTGTATTTAACCACTTACGATCACACCGTTTTTTCGCGGGGGTAGGCAGAGAGGATAGAGCGCCACACGCTTCTGTCCTGACACACAATTCTCGCCTCATCCACATTCATAAATCTACTTATACAAGCTTTCCGGTTATTGTGGCTTCTAACAGTATCATCTTTCAGTATCTGGTTTACTCTACTTCTGGTGCCATATATATTTCTTACCATTCTCTCCTCATTCATCCGTTCCATATGATCACACCACCTAAGTGGTCCTTTCTTAATCTTACTCACTATACTAAGATCATCTTTGCATTATTTCTTCATTATTTACTCTGCCATAAATGAATTTGGCACACATATACGCCTAAGTGATCTCATTTCCACTGCATTCAGTCTATTTTCGTACCTCTTCTGCCAGCTCCAGGCCTCACTTCCATACATCAATGTCAGTACCAGGACTCCATTGCGAATCTCTAGTCTTGCCTTGGTTAACAAGCTGCCATTAGATATAATTCCATTCAAAGTGCCGTTCACTTCCTTTTGATATCTTTCTTAGTCATTACGTTCTCAACAACAATTTTTATAACCAACAAACTAACAGAATTGTAATATGTGAAGAGAAATTTTAATATCATTATTAGTTTAGCAATCTTTATTCATTTCAATTTACAACCACATACATGTAGGTATATATGGTAAGGATTGAAGATAGGTACAAAATTATAAGTCTTGTAAAGAAAATTTAATCAATATTACTGCGGGGTGATTTCAGGCAGTGCAGAAAAATAGTCTAGTCTAAATAGTGATTGTGAAAAATTTAAAATATGTAAAATTTGCCGGTGATTAATATTGTTTTAATACAGCTTTACACGCCCGAAATTCCACGTTTTCTCTCCATTTGTGCATTATTTCTGCAGTCACGTGTCATTTTAGTACATTAAAAACTATATTTTACGTTAGTCTTTCCCGCAATTTACGTCTAAAATTTATTGAAATTCGTTCGGCTATTTCGCTATTCGCCGTAGAGCCAAGAGTGTGTTGGTTGTTTACTTGTCGTAATATATATACACATTTTTCATTTTCATACCAACATAATTTGTACGTTTCATTGTATTATTGATTTTTACAAGCTGGAATCAGCAAGAAAATTGCATAGAAGATAGTATAGACAACATTGATGTCTGGGAAAGAATTTATGAATAATCCTTGCAAATTTACTTTAGCGGAAATTGATGAAATAGTAAACTATCGTATAAACTAATGATGAAATGAAAATGAATGAAGTGTCTGCTCGTCCCATAAACCCAGTTCCTACAAAGGACGACGCCATGAGGCGTATGGAATTCCTCAAAACATATTTTACTAGTACTTATTAGTAATGTAATGAAATAACTATATAAGATCAAATAAAAAACATAGTTTGACTTTTTTCAATACAAAATAAATAATCTGTTTTTTAATACACCCAATTTACATTTTCCCTCAGTTTAGATTTTTTTTTTTTGATCCCTTCAAAAATTAAAATTCGGGGTTCCACTGCAGTTGAATATTTAACTAGTACCTGTATATTGGTCACAAAAAATTAATACAATGCATAATTATAAAGTGAATTTGAACGACTTTATAAAACAAGTGCCTAAAATAATATAGCTCTAATAATCTATCTAAAGTTTGTGTCGGTGGTGCAATCGATGCAAAGCTGACAAATTGCCGTAGCTGCATCACTAGTTGCATGTTGTATTTCTCTACGTCCCTTGGATTAAATTCTATTTCAAACAACTTATAATCAAAGTACAGTAGCGTAATTACATGGTACATTCATAATGTAATGAAACATGAATGTCCTGATGTGTAAAGTGCGCGGCATGAAAATGTGCATTGGATAATTCTGCTAAAATAATTTTGCGTTATATTGAATTTAATTAAGTACATTTGTTAGTACTTTGTCGCATCTCCTAATTGCCGTTATTTTATCTTGGCTCAACTCTTTGTCGTTTTATTTCAATACTTTATTTTATATTAGTATTATTAAATTAGGCCAAGGAATACAGATGTCAATATAAATATTTTTAATCATTAATATAATTTTTGATCAGAAAAAATAATAGTTTTATTCGTTTATTGTAATATGTTTGGGTTAAAGATTATCAATTATTTTTTCACGATTTATTCTTTCAGAAACACGAAACATCGATAAATTATTTATGTAAACAAATAATAGATATCTCATAGAGATGAAACTATTTTTTATTATATTTAATCGAAATATATGATGATTGTCCATCTTCACTTAAGCCAGCCGACGACAGATTGTATGCCCTGTAATTACCCATACTTCCATATATTTCCATTAAATATAATAAAAAATAGCTTCGTCTCTATGAGATATCTATTATTTGTTTAATAACGGTGCCTTTGTATGTGAAAATCCAGTAATTGTGTTTTCTTGGACATATTTAAATATTACTAATTATTTATGTATATTTTTCGACAAAATTGATTTTATATGTATATATAGTATTTAATTATAACTTTAAATAACAATAAAAATGTGTTATTCGTAGTAATATATAAGTTGTATCAATGTGTGCAAAATTTAATAAAAATGAATTATTAATTCTGGCGTCTCCTATCGAATTACTCAAAGGTATTCCGAGAGGTATTGAGATTCCGTAACAATAAAGACGGTAGTTTGCAAATAATGGAACGATAGATGTATTCATTTGAAAAGTGTAACATATAGGTTCGAAAATTTGCCGTCAAAGCACTGTGTTGGTATAGCATAATCGGTTAATGCACGTTTCCCGGATTGGAAGAGATCCAGATTCTAATCTCAGTAGCAACAACAATATTTTTCGATAAAATTGATATTATATGTATATCTTTCTAATTAATATATTTAATTTGCATTTAAAATATTTCATGAATACTCCTTAAATATTTTCTGGGTTATTATGCCGTGTGTTCCTAATCCCATTCCCATTATAGAGGCAGATGTCACTGATCGAATACACATGGCAACATAGCTTAGAAAACCCTATACAAAAGATTCTGAACTGTCGTGAAAACCTGAGAACATTTATGAATATAATTTTTCTACAAAACTGACATTTACTCATAATAAAACAATAAGTATATATTGAATACACAGCTGTAGGTCTTCACAGGTTGGCGTTTTTATTACGTGTTATTAACTTTAATTAAAGTGGAAAAACTGAACCATTAAACCATTTAATAAAAACTGCGAGCTGAAAACTTTCTGTTAAAATTATAAGGCTTCCAGTCTCATCGGGAAATTGATATGCATATTGTTTTTTTACGAGTTTCTGTATTTATTTTAATAATTGGTTTTTCGTACTTGTTTTCTTTTTTACTAACAGACATTTATAGTTCTTCGCTGTAGATTTTAATTTGTTGCGCTAATGGTAGAGCAATTACAGTTGTATTCGCTTAAAAATGTATACGTAATGATTGGATGCAATGTACAAGTTCTGTAAAAGTTGGGTAAGACCATACTTTTTTGTTTGCATGAAATGAAAAGGGACAACATTATTCATTGGAATTCTGAGGATTTCCATACATTTTGAATACTTAAATACTTGGAATAATTAGAGGTTAATTCCTAATGAATTATTCCTACTTGATGCAGAAAGTAAAACATTATTCTGTCCGTTATTTTTCTGATGTCGCTCCATTGAGCTCGGGGACAGCCAACACTTCTTCTACAAGTGTGAGACCTTTACTTCAAGACTTTATTTCCATAGAAGTCATCATCTCTTCGGTAGACGTGTTGCCATTTGGGTATGCAGTATTATCTTCGTTCTTTTAATAATTACGTGCAATTCGTTAGAAAGCGAAAATTGAAAATTAAAATTTAATAAATTAAAATTACTTTATCTTTTTTAAACTGATTAAAAATTATAACTTAATTCGGTCATTTTGTTTTTAAATAAGTGAAATAATTATTTCATTATTTTACGAGATCACGCGATTCAAAAATCTGATTACGCAAATATCGATCTTCGGCGTAGATAAATATTTCAATGTAGGTGATTTAGACACGCTTTGCGAAAGCCAGAGGAAAATGTATGATATCTTTTTTGCAACTCCGGAAGAAGGTTGTCACAGATTAAGCTAAAATAAAAAGCAGCAAATACTGTAGGAACATTGACTGTAGAACATTACTGTAGGACATTGAGTTTTGATTGGTCAGCAAGTTCTTAAGTAGCGCAAGACACAATGAAGAGACAGAACATGGAAGTGCCTTGTTGATATTGCGACCCCTACTCTACTTATCCTTCTAGGGTAAGTGGACGAAAATGGCGATGATGACGATGATGACAATCGGTTGTTTGACACTTGTAATTCTGGTTCTAAATTGAGTTTATAGTTTCTATCAGGTTTATTCATTAGTTTATGCCATTTTAATGGTTCTTATTTGCAGATAGTGTAAACGATTGTCTCATGTGTGATATGGTTTTTTGGTCATTCCTCAAAACGGACACCTCTGTTTGACATTTATGTTCAACAGCCGATCGTATATAAACCAAAAAAAAAAAGCAATGGCCCCGAATAAAATTCATTTACGACATTCCATCCTTTATGAGTTCAAAAAAAGAAGGAGTGCTACTACCGAAAATGAAAATATCTGTTTTGTATGGGATGAAGGTGTGGTGAAAAGACGAACCCGTTCTTCAATCAAAGTTTAACAAATTTCTGGGAATCTATCTTTGGAAGATCAAGCTCGCGCTGGACTTTTCATCGAAATTGAAAACGAGGATCTGATGGCTATGGTGAATGCGACTTACTTCAAGAACAATTGCAGAGAGGTTTAATATTGAAGAATCAACCGTTATTCGATATCTTCTTAGACTGGGCGAATCCAGTCATTAATTAAAAAACGACCACATTTGATAAACAGAAAAGGTGTTATTTTTCATCAAGATAATGCCAGACCGCATGTTGCATCAACCATCTAGATCAACAAACTAGTTGATCTGAAATGAGAAGTTTTACAGCATCCCTCATACTCCATATATAGGGACGGAATAAATAAATAGGTGGAAACAGTCATATGTATCTAACAATTTAGATTATGTATTGGATTGAATTAACGTTTCCATAAAAAAATAAAATGTATTTATTGTTAAAAAATTTGCTTGAACTTATGCATTAAGCTAATTAAAAGGTCAAACATGTCAATGTGAAAACATATTTAAAAAAGTTTAGGTTTGATGAAAAATTATTAAACGTATATTCAAAATACAGTCGGGCTACTGAAAAATACACCAATTAAGATAGTGTTTAAAAAAAAATTATTGAATTTGATCATTATAATTTTAAAATAGCTATTATATATTTCTTACCAACCTTAAATATAATTTCTATATATTCTACAAATAACTAATATTGTATTTCCGGGTAAATCCTCGCTTTTATAGCATAGCGCACATGACGCCATTTTCTTGTTTACGACATTCCATTTAGAATATTGCTTGTTAGGATGCATTTGTGCTCGTTTGAAGCATCCAGGCATGTGCAATTTCGCATATTTTTCAAATAGTAATTATTTACGAGTATGTTCAAATATGATGTATTCAAATATACCTACAAAACTTTTATTTCATTTTGTTTTTCGTAGTTAATAGATTGGAAACATTTTTAAATAGTTTTTGGTAATAGACTAAAACAATTTTAGAAATCTATAAATCATCAATCAGCATTCATTTATAAAATATAGGAGGTTCTAATCTACTACTTGCGACTCCATAATGGCCATTCAAGTGTCGCATTACTATTTACAAAATGACAAATAACATTCATAAGAAAACTTTCCACTACTTCCAGCGACGTACTTATCCATCGTGATGTAATTTATTTGTCTGACACGTCTTGTATTTTATCTTTACTTTAATAGCGACATCTACTGGAAACCTTGAGTCAGCCTCTAAATGCAAATATGTACATTTATTTTATTCCTGGCCAACTCGGGCGGGCTCGGGAATAAGTGCATGATACAAAATTATGCAAATTCTGTATAGTAAACCTTTACCACTTTTTTTACTAAGTATTTATTTGATAAGCTAACAAAAACATTCATGTTATGAAATTCTATACCAATTACTGTTCAAAAAACTGTAACGCTTTAGTTTCAAAGAAAACAAACGCTATATGATTTTAAATAAAAAATATATGCAACGGTTCCATACTGAATTCCAAGGATTATATAAATAAAATAACTGCATAAATATAATTATTAATCACGTTTCTTGTTTCAAAGCTAACAAACAATAATAAAAAAATACTGTTAAATTAATTTACCCTGGTAACTCTACTTTTGATATTCCATTTTTTGATGTCCGCTCCGCTGCCTTTTACACCCAAAAATATTTTCGTTTTTTTGTGATTGTGTGATAGCTTTGAAATATCGGCTTTCAGTTTTTTTAGTCCAATTATTCAATATGAACCTTTGTAAAATATCTGAATAATTATATTGAAAATTCCAAACAGCATGATCATAAATATAATTTAAATACTACTCCACTTTTACACGTTTTTAAATAGCTGACAATTTATTTATAGATGCTTTCAGATAAACATTTCATTTATTTATAAAAAGATAAAAATATATATACAGTGCTTTCTCGATTATAAGACCCGTGTTTTTACCTATTTTGGTATCTCTGAATTCGGGGTGTGTCTTGTGATCGATAATCGATGGCGTTTTACAATCGCTGTAAAATTCCGCAGTCTTGATAAATCATCACTGATTACTAGTAGGACTGAGTCGAAAAGTGATTCAGAAAAATTGGATTCTGATGGTGATAGCACATAAATAATATGCCTATTTTTAAATCCTTTTTATTGTGATTGTATGACTTTGTCATGTAATTGTAATTACAACTTCACAATAAGAATGTGTTCTCCTAAAAAATGTATTATTGGTATATAAAAATAAGGGCGCGTTTTATAATCGATGGTGTCTTATAAGTAAATACGGTACATAAATAAATATATATTTGATACATCTAAACAAATATTTGGATAAACCTTAATCATCATTGTAATATCATACATAAAAATCAATAATCCTCAGAATCAATTCATAGTATGTCAGTGAGACTGGTATTATGAACATAATTGTTAATGTAATGTCTTATTAATTTTGAAAACGATGAAAGCGGCTGCGTACCGGCTTTATCTTGAGCTGTGGTCTCCCAACATGGCCCTGCCGATACGTACTTTTCATCTATCATTTTTTAATGGGATATAAGTTACATCAGACTTTGTCCTTGTCAAAGCAGCCACGATCATCAGTTACTCTGTGAAGCACTGTCGACAGCACGTCATAAATGATTCACTACAAATTTGTTCCTAAAATTGTTCATTTTCTTGTGGATTAGATTGTTGGATCTGTTCATCACTCTGTTGTGAAACATTAGTTTTTCCGTGATATAGTCGCGCTATATGATCTGATAAAAGTGTTAAAGAATGAACAAAGTATAATTATATAAATTAAGGATACCTGAAAAAAATTCTAGTGAAAAATTTAAAGTGATAAGAAAAGCCTGTCGTTAAACAATAAACAATAAGTGAATATTTTATTAATCATATAAATTGTGAAGTTCAGAATCTTTTTGTAGTTAGATTTTTTTTCTGATTATTAAATGAGAGGCGACAAAATATCTAGAATATTCTGATCTGTTACGACATTCTGGATATGCAAATATCGAAAACAACGAAAAATAATTTGCTTAGTCAATTGTTATGCTAAGTTCATACATTCGTTTTTTGTTGTAGTTAAATAATTACTAGTAAACTAATTAATTCAAAAACATTATTACATACACACCCAGAGTGATTTTAATTCATTTTGTATATTTTAGTTTCATTTGTTGTGCAGATTTAAGATACTCATTATTTTCAACAAGATTATTTTTAATACTTTACAAGAATAAATAATATACAGTATGTATCTAGTCCACAATAGTTTACCTTACTAAATTACGAGTCGAAAATGTTCAAGGAATATGTGTAAATTCTTAACCGTTTCGGAAAATATTAAATTTTGAAATTTTTACAAAATGTGAAGCTTCAAGTGTACGTATTTCGAAATAAATATTTGCGAAATGTATCCATTATTAATCTATATATTTGCTTTAAGCTTTAAATCACCTAACAAAAATAGTCTGGCCGCACGAATTTTTTGTTTTATTGGAATTAATAAAATATTTTTATTAATCGATTTATTTTTTTGAAATGCTTGTATCTCTGGCATGGTTGAGATTAGGCACATATTCTTTAAACATTTTCGACTCGTATTTTACTCAGGTATCCAAACAAAATTGTATGTGGACTAGGTCTATTACACGCTGTATAATCGAAAATCATAAATACGGAGATATTCACAATCTCCTTTCAAGTTTTGATTTTTATCATTGAACAGATTGAATTACTAATATTTTTCCCGGACTGACTTTTCGACGATGATTAACTATGGTAACAAAAAATCATTTCCACAAGTGAAAATAACGATTTTCAATTTAAAAAAACAAAGATAATTGTAGAACTGTAAACAGTTTATGTGTAAAGCGTCCTTAAGGTGAAAGTTTTTACGAAAATGGCGCTATACAAATTATCCATTATTATTATTATTACGGTGCAAAGTATTCTCATGAATTACCTTCGTCAATAATATTGACAGTACTTTACATATATGTATATCGAAAGCGTCACACGTAAATAACGTGATAGAAAAAACTTATTTTGTTACAGTAACAGTATAAAGTACTACAAGATATTTTTTTCTCTTATTTAATAGGAAATCAAAAACCGTTTCCATATTATATCTTGGATTATAGCGGAAACTTGTTACCGGATGTTAGGTAATATAGATATTTTTTTATGTTATTTATCACTTTTGTTGATAACAAAAATATAATATAAATAACAAAATCTTAGACACCCGATACTGGAGTAAGGTTGGCGAATGGTTTACGTTTTATTGCTAAATAATAGATAAATCAGAGACGTTAACTGTTTTATGCATAAGATATTACATATAAGAGCAGAAAAAATGGAAGCTTTCTTATTTTTATTTTCTATGAATATGCAGAGTGTAACAGACTTAGTCCACAATATTTTATGAGTAGATACTTAACTAAATTACGAGTAGAAATTGTTCAAGGAATATCTGCAAATTCTTCACCGTTACGGAAAATATTATTGTATGAAATTTTTACAAAATTATGTTAAGCTTAAGTCTACGTAGTTCGAAATAAATATTTTCTAAATTTATCCATTATTAATCTATACCATTGATTCAGGCCCTAAACCAGTCTAGTAGCTCAAAATTCTATAAACTTAAATTGTTTGCATTCAATATATAATTTCTAATAAATGAAATTTAAATTAATCGAAACATTCGCATAATTACGATATTTTTTAAAAATGCTTATATCTCTGTCATGGTTGATATTTAGCGCATATTCCTTGAACATTTTCGACTTATAATTTAGTCAGGTATCCACCCATACAATATTGTGAACTAGGTATGTTACACCCTGTACATGATGTGCGAGAAATTGTACGAATTGTTTAAAAGAGTAATAAATAAAAGTAACCATAATGAAGATCGCGTTTGACCTATGACGCCTTAAAGGTTACTGTGAAAATTAGTTGCAGTTTGTTATCGAACATGATTTAATTATTTAAAATCAACCCGTGAATAAAATAAAACTTTTATTTTTTTATTTGGCTAAATTAATTTTATTCGACAGAGTAAACCGTTGATTTTTGTATACAAAAGCAAATTACATAATGATGATCACGTTTGACCTAAGGCGACTCTCGTGACTTTTCAAGGAGATCTGTGTTGCGTGCGATTATTGTAGTAGGTGTGATTTAACCAAATTACAATGTTGTCGGCCGTTACCCGTCAACGACATGCTTTTTTAAACTCTATAGAAATGAATAACAATGCAGCAATGGGATTCAAATCGTAGGTAACACGAATTATTTTGGCAGGATTGATAGCTAAATTTGTTGAAAATCTTTAGTGTCGATAAACGATGCAAGTAAATTATCAAATACAACTCGGCAAAGGCTAATTCATTTGGGTTATTTTAAAATGTCATCGTTTAGCAAAAAACCAAACGATTATAAAATGTATTATGGAAACAATGAATACTTTGCGTGTATAAATTATAATTGTACAATTTTAAGAAGACACTATTAATTTTGAATAATATTTTTCATTAATCATATCGAAATTATGTATTTTATATAGTACATAGTGAAAATATACATGAGTACCTACATAATATATTTCCGGTCTAATTAGTACACGGATGGGACTAATCTCGAAATTCGCGATAGCTGCTATTGATCGTCTATTGTATTTTATATGTAGAGGAGAATGAACAATTAATGCATTCCGATCTTAATCGCTAAATCTTCGAGAAGCGAGTGTTCATTAGCTTCCATGTACACGCAAGGTATAGTTAGATGCTAGTGGAGAAATGATTAATTTTATAAATTCAAAAATAATATCACGTAATTTTGTAAAAATGACAAGCTGATGCATATTGATCTATACCGACAAATCTCCAAGATGCGACAGCGAAGTCATATATGTATCAATGGCGGTCGGTGACTGTAGAAGGGATGCTGGATAATAAGTAACTACTATCAAATATATAAATCTATAGACTAGCTCACGAACAAGATACAACTATTGATACAAATTGTTTGTCAAAATAGCTCTATAAATCAATTACGCTCCGCAATATCAATTACAGATCCATTATAATTTTTTTTAATGATGTATTAAATAGATAATCTAAGGATATTGAATGTTTCAATAATTCGGCTTCAAGTATTCAAGCCAAGCTATCAAAAATGCGTCACACGATCAAATTCCTCAAAACAATATCTAATATGTATGCTATTCTATGCATTATACCCATAAGCATTAAAAAGGTTTTTGGACGTATTCAAAGTCATTGACATGCGGAACCTGAATACGCATGCTCGAAAGTCGAATACTTTCAAACTTTGTGGATACGGAACGAATGATATAATCCGCTGTTGCTGGTATCTGTGCGAATCATGGACAGGATGAATTTATTTGCAGCAGTAGTTTTATAATTTCATAAATAATATTATTAAAATTAATTAATCATTTTAAGAAGAAAGAATATCGCTTGAAATAAATTGATTTCTCACTCGTATAAAAGTCGAAATAATTATTTTTAGGAAATCGGAAACAAACAGGAATAATATATTGACCCATTTCCACATCGCTTACTATAGGTTTATTACGAAGTTGCAGGGTGAAGAAATTCATCTAGCATAGTTCGATATTATTAAATTTGTTCCTCTCCCTATCACAAACATTGCTTGAAATTGTCATTCGAAAACTACAGAGAACAATGGATCACTACGAGAAACTGCGCAATATTTCGTCTATTTGATTTGCAGCAACTCCAACATTAATATATAATGTAATATGATAATATTCTAAAGACATACGACAACTATCAAATAGAGAAATATATTGTTTATTATAACCGTAACATCTTGAATATATTTTTAAATTAAAAGTTATCATTTTTAATGCATATTGTTGAGTTTGACCGCACTAATAGTAGACAGCAATTCACAGATCACATACCTACATATCTCTCAGTTATTTATACGTGTATTCTTAATATAGCTCGTGGTACATATGTTTTTACGTCATCCAAATTTACATTCCTCGATTTTTAACATTCTTTTTGTCCATTAGTAAAACATAAACATGATATAAATTATACGACATATTCAATTATAAAAAATATCAAAATATTCATGATGTGAAATGTTTTTATTTTTTAACTTTAATAAAATAACGAATTAGATAACCGTTTGTGATTTCCATTAGAATGATTTAAAATTTTTAAAACAAAACATAACAATCTGTATATAAATTATAAAAATTGTATAAGTAAAATATTAAATAAACATTAATATAAAGTAGTAATTTATTAAATAATTGTTTGTTCAATCATTGACTTTTTAGACTTTTGATAGCATAACGACAAACAATGTGAAACCTCATATTCACTAAGTCAAATGCTTAGGTTTTTTTAAAATGGTGTTATATTAAATAAATAAAAATCTAATAATATTAGTGCAACAAAAAAAGCTATGAGCGGATTCAGGTTAAGGGGAGCATTTCGCCCAATACGTAGATGTTGCCAAGGGCAAAGAAGTCGACGATTTCGGATGAACCGGATCGCAGGGAGGGCAGTGGGGGGGAAACCGACTAACTTTCTCACAATAGGGAAACACAGAGGTCAGATGAAAGGCACGCCGAAGGTCAACAAATACACACGTTTATAAATATTGTGAAGCCTTCAAAGGCAGCAATATCAAGCGTAGTCACCAAATACTCATATGGGTAAATATATAAAAATATGTTAAAATGATAATTATTTGATCGAACACGCAAAGTATGGCAATAAAAAAATGCATTATTTTTCGGCATGGAAGCACGAAAGTTTTCTAACATCGATAATATATTTCATTTGGGTGGATAAGGTCACGCCCAACATAAAATTATTTTAAAATAATGAAATTTTATTAATACGCAAACAATGAAAATCGATATAGGATGTTACTAAATCTAAATTCATTCACTGTAAGCAAAGTTCCCCATAAATATATTAATTCCTCATGAAAATATTAAACGGCAAACAAATAATACAAAAACAAACTGTTTTTTAAAAATTAAGAATAATAATTCGCTAAAAAATCGCCAATTATTAAGATTGTTTTAGTTGATTTGAAGGCAATGCAGGTCTCAAAAGTTCACTTGAATAAAATAATAGACGAGTCAAAAATGTATATAATGGCACTATAAGGCACGATCCAATATAGTTAAGGGATAATGTGCGTCACTTTTTATAGAAATACCCCGAATTGCTTGAAACAGGCGACAAAATACAATCTGGGATGTGGGCCCGGCGCCTACTCGCAAAGGGGCACTGTAACAATCAACAAATGCGTAAAGTAATGTAAAATATCCACTTACTTGTTAGTCGGTGAAATGCTTCAGGAAAGTCGGTGGTTGTCGCGGAGTTTCGCGGCGGAATGACAGCTCGACCGGCGTTATTTGCAAGGTGACCGAGGCGTCCCGTAGGCGCGTCGGGCATGCGCACGGAGGCGGCGCCCGTGAGTGACGTCGACGTCCAGCACCGGGCATCGAACTTTTCAGAAAAGCGCCCATTTAGAATTTTAAAATATGCAAATTTTATGATAAAAATGAATACAAAATATTTTTATGATATTTTTATATATTATTTGAAAGCCATCTTACTTTATTTTTATTGTCCAAAAATTAATAAAAATGGATATTTCATTCTGGCGTCTCCTATCAAACTACTCAAAGGTATTTGAGATTCGGTAAAAATAAAGTAGATGGCTTTCAAATAATGGAACGATAGATGTATTAATTTGAAAAGTGTAACATATTGGTTCGAAAATTTGTCGTCAAAAGTACTGTGTACTGTAGCATAAAGAGATCCAGATTCGAATACGAGTAGCAACAACAATATTTTTCTTTAAATTGATTTTATATGTATATCTTTCTAATTAATACATTTAATTAGTATTTAAAATATTACAGACATTTAATAACATATATATTTGATTGTTTAAATACTACGTTGGGTTCTTCATAAGGTCCTTCACCAATTCTAAGCATACACATCGGTTAGAAGTTATAAAATACAACAATGTATTCCCCCAACGATAGAAATAACAATGCTTTATATAATATGCTAAATATTATAATTATCTATAAAATATCATTTGTGTGATTCTGTATTTGGTATTTGGATAAAACAGTACCATCTGCAGTTTTGGAGCTGGAGCTTCTTAGGGTAGGGTTTGTATTATTTTTTGAAAATAAGCTGTTTTAGAGGACTTATTATTATTTGTGTGTATCCACGGTCATGTAATTTGAGTTTTATAACATCGAACCATAAATTTATTATTTATTAAATGTGGTTGTGTAAATAAATCAAGATAATTTTTTACAAATACTATTGTATTTAACTACCTCGTCCACCAATATCATTTTAATAAGTTGTCTTTATTATATTTAAGATACAATTAAATACAAAATACACTCTCGTTTATTCAAGGTTAAATGAACTGGACTGGTAAAAATTTAGATTTTTTTAATATATCAGTATAATCGATATTACATTTAATGTTTCTCGCCCCATATAATGTGACTTGTGAACATTTAACATTTAGATGAAAATACTGTATAGAGAGCTATAGATGGAATATGATGTATCACGGCCTTAGGACGTCAAGGTATCGTACAACATTTTGGTTAAATTAGACTTGTATTAAAATTCTGACAATATATGTTTATTTAAAACTGTATTACAAACGTGTCGAATTTCCTAGTAGTTTAGAAGATAACAAGTAATATTTGAACCGCGATGAATCAAACTTCGCCAAAGAAATCGTAAAATTAATATTTAAAACTTGAAATGTTAATATCTCAGTTTAATATATAAATAAAGTCAGATGATGCCTTGTTTTCTCAAGGACACATATACCTTAAAATATAAACATAATGTACGTAAAAACAAAAATAAAACTGGTAGTGTCGAATGAAAGCCACAGTATTCGCTTAAATGAAATAAAACTAGATTTTATTTAGAGGCCGGGGTTGATCTTGACGGGTGCATCGCGCTATATCGTATTTTTTATGAGTTTTTTCGGTGGTTAATTGAGAGTCTACAATTAATTTAATATTAATTAATTTAGAGAAATCATTCTAGACGGTATAATCTATGTCTCAAAATTGAAATGCCATTTAATGATTATTTTTCATTAACAATATTAAGTACCTGCTATAGGGTGCATTTTTCTATAAATTAATGGAGAGGAAGGCAGACTACTAAAGTTACAATAATCATTTTTTAATTTTTTTATTGTCTAAATTCGTACCTGCTTTCTTTTGAACTACACGCTACACGAATCCAGTTACACGTAGTCCGCTCGCCCAATTTGTATGTTAGTTTTCTTTCACGATTGTCGTATTATATATACTCTGTATGCTAGACACATTAATTTATTCACATATTTTGAAAACATAATACAAGCTTTTTAAAATAAATATAATACAATTTAAATATCCCTCTAAACACGAATATAAAGTCGCCCAAGTCTGTTAGGCTAATTATAATACACATACCTCATTTTTATGCTTTATTGTATTTTTGTGCATATTATTTTCACATTCCCGTATATATTGCACTAAAAACTCTGAAACAAAATTGTTGCTTGTTTGAAAGACAAAAAAACCGAAACAAATCAAGTCATCACAAAATATTTATTCATAGTGTGATTATTTTAACACTTGGCAGTGCACATTGCTCTTTAATAGCTCTGTCGATTCCAGAAGCTTTGGTAAGGAAATTTTTTCAGCAGATGAACACAATCCTGGTGTCTCATCTTCAAACTTCATCGCATCGCATAAAAAAACACCTCATCGAAAGTGACTGTAAAATGGTCAAAATGTTTAACTAACTAACTAAAGAGTATTTGTTTTAGAGGCATAGAACTTTAAAATGAAATTAAACAAATAAAAATCGTCATGATATTGATTTTATTGGAAAGATAATTTTATGATATTATTGTTTAAATATGATTTTACGCATATAGGTGCCGCGGCTGGCTCGAATAAAGCGCAATCTGGAAGTACAATTTTCGACCACTTTTTGGAGGAGCTGGGGGCCGTATCTCGGCAATAATCCGACGAATGTTGGCTTCCAAGTCGTAATTCAACCAAAAATGAGCCTCTTCACTAAATAAAATTTCGTGTTGAAAATGAAGATCAAGAGCAATCTGGTTTTCGGCCCATTCACCGAACTTAAGACGCACACGATGGTCAAGCGGTTGAAGCCGCTTCTTCACGTGCTGGATCTTGTAAGCTCGTAAACCAAGATATTTCCGCAGTCTCCATAAAATGGATGGAGACAGCTCCAATTGCTGTGCACGATGTCGAATCGACTCATTTGGGTCCTCCTCAATACTACGCTCCACTGCAGCAACAGCCTCTTCGGTGCGCACTGTACGACGTCTCTGCGGATGAGTATTATCAATTAGAATATGCATGGTGTAAAAACGATCCATGGGTACTTGTTCGGATGGACGATTATGTCGACCATAAAATGGACGTAGCGCACGGTAAGTTTCGCGAACTGAACCACGATTTTCGAAATAAATTTGCATAATTTGTAAGCGTTGTTCAAACCAAACTGAGCACAAATCAGTTGTCAGCTGTCAAATTGGCTGTCGCTGGAAAAAACACCTATAAAACATTATTTACATTATATATTACTTTTTATTATATCAAGATCATAATGGTAAGATCGGCTGCGTCTCGTTTTCAAACATAATGATTTGTTATTTTTCGACTGTTTTAAGATGCGACAGTCAGATAGTTTCATATTTCAGTATTTGCATAGATAAAATGTATAATCTATCAAGAGAGCAAATTTGCATTTTTTATGGTATTATTAAGTTAAATTATTACCAATATTAAATTAAATGTCAAAATACAATTATTTCTGTTATGATCTATGTTATGTTATCTAATTTGTAAAGCTAATTATTTAGATACATATTTTTGAACACTGTTAATGAAGCATTTTAAATCCGTTGTCCGAAGGAGAATCGTAGAAAATATTTGAAGCGAAATCGAAAAGAACTTTCCTGTTTTAAAGTAATAAATTTACAATTATATTCTAATTTGAAATTGATAGAATTGTTATCAAAATTTAAAAAAAAACTAACATTTTCTTGGTACCTAGTATACCTTCACATTGTATATTATGTCAGTAACGTTCACCAGTCTTTTCTATTCTGGGCTGATCCGAGGACTTCAGAGCTTCAACAGACTTCAGTATTTGAGACTTTACCATCATCATGAGGATTTTGACCTGTATCCACAATCCACCTTCTGTTCAGCACTTTTCGAAGAATCAAAAAAAAAAATCGGAACGCAATATATCCAAATTATATTATAGAAATAGTATTTAGTATCAAAATATGCGTCGAAGACATGCAGTGAATGATATATCATCTATTCCAACTTTTTCTAAGAGGGATATTTTCGTTGGATTGGCAATAGGTGATTATGATGAAGAAAGGTTGTGGATAGATTAGATAGATACAACACTGATGATGGTTACGGTATTGGGCTATTATGCCGCTTATGAAGATGATCCTAAATAAATGTGTAAAAGATATCTATAAAATTGATTAACTAAACTATTTAAATAATGTAATTAGGTATGTACTAGTATTAGGTAATGTAAGTAAGTATGTACTAGTTTTAAAATACATAAATTATTTTTGGACCTCTTTTTAAATACTACCTTGCTTTAGTCCTACGTGCCTGATGTCAATGAGTCTTTAGGCGGTCTATTATTATCAATTTTAACAGCTCTTGGTTGTATCTTCTCTGAAGATTTGTTTAAGAATATTCCTCCCAAAAATATCAAGTATCTTTTCAATTTTTTTCATTCCGGGCCGTAGGTCAACACTGGCTTGATGATTTTTATTCACAGGAAATTTTTTTATCATTGTATTCAAAACATCCTCATTTTGTATCTAGTTATGCACGGTGTAACAGACCTAGTCCACAACATTTTATGGGTGGATACCGACTAAATTACGTTACGGAAAACATTTTTGTTAAACTTTTTACAAAATCATGTTAAGCTTTAAGTTTACGTACTTGGAAGTAAATATTTGCGAAAATTATCTAAAATTAATCCATATCTTTGCCACAGAAACTAAATCATCTAACAAAAATAGTCTACCCGCTCAAAATTCTATGATCTTTAACATTATGTATTCAATGTATAATTTTGAATAAATAAAATAGTTCAATTATTTGAAATAATCTCATAATTACGTTTTTTTTAAATGTCTCTTTCTCTGGCATGGTTGAGATTAGGTGCATATTCTTTGAATATTATCGACTAGTAATTTTGTCAGGCATCCACCCATAAATATTGTGGACTAGGTCTGTTACACCCTGTATATTATTTTTAGTGCTTCTTAAATGTAAATATTCTACATAGTTAAGCGTTTCTTACTAGTGTAAATAGTTGTAGACCGTTTATGCTCATCAGATTAAAGCAATGGGAACTAGTAGTTGAAATTATAGATGGTGAAGAGACGAATGCAGCTGCATTTGTCATAAGAAACTGGAGGTAGACTGTAGGAGACAGGCGGGAGTGGAGAAGTTTCTTGGAGCTGCCAAGACTGACAATGATAATGGTGATTATGAGAACTCTTCGAAAAGTTTATTTTATTTTATCTACATACAATACATTGAATACATATTGTAGTTTTTGACTTATTGTACCGTTATATGATATTATTAAGAAAATATTATTCTGTAATGTAAATCTTTAAAACATCCACCATACAGTGAATCTAATGGCTATTATATTATATTAACCTCCATGAATGGATGTTAATACATGTCATACGTATTACAATGAAAGTTTTCCTAACAAGATTTTCATAGCCTAATTAAGTTTTCGGTAAAGGCCTGTTGAGTAATTTGATTTCGTTTCAATTGTAACTTAAATGACTACAACAGCGGTTTTCAAAATATGAGTCGCAAAGCAGTCCCGGGGCGGTCGCGAGCTATAAAAACAATCGAAAAGTTCAAGGCGATCGTCAGCTACAAAAAAATAAAAGATGTCAAAAATTTATTATAAAATCTACCATTAATTACCTCCTATATATCAATAACAAAAATAAATAAAATATATGTTATTAAAGTAGATTATTAAAAATACGTTTACACAATACTGTACCTACCTACAAATATACGAGTTTAAACGTGAATGAGAATTTGTCGCGGTTCGAAATAGATTGAAAAACACTGAATTACTGAGTGCCGTAGTTAATTGCGTTAAAAGGTAAACCATCAAAACCAGTTATGGACATGTCAATACATACATGACTATCCACTAAAAGATATACCCATAAAATCTATTAATAAATTTAAACATTAATTTTTCAATAATATCATACAATGGCATTAATGGAAAATAGTGGTAATAATTCATTACTGCAATGCCCTGCGGGCGGCTATTGGCAGTATAAATTAATAATAAAATGTTTTCATTTGGTTGTCATGAAGTTGTCAATAGGTTATTTTTCTGTCATGATTTTATTTAAATAATAATACAACTAACTCAATAGCCAGAAATGGGCTGTCTAGATATTGCGTAAGTCTCCTAAACTGCAGTATTCTCTCTCTACGCTATTCAGTACCTCCACTGTACATATATAAATAGTGGTTGGATACTTTCAATTAGTGTAAACCATGAGGATGACCTTACATTTTACATTGATATTTAAAAATGAACATAACAATATACAATTTACATTTTTGTCCTCTGTTATACTTTCATTGATAATTTTATCAATCAACAATCAAAATAAAATGATTCCGTCAAGTGTCACATTATTATTATATACCTATATCAATTTCTTAGATCTAAAAGTACAAGAGAAAAAAGCCGACACTGTTTATGAGATCTAAATCTTTGATTATAAGCTACTAACTATTTATAGAAGTTGGACTTAATGTAAAGAGTGTATAGATGACTTTTAAATAACTTATCAATTTCGTGCATCGTTTCGCTAGCATTAGAATAAACATCTGTTCAATGACCACGTTTCTAGAATTAAATTAATTAAATTAATGCGACAAACGATTTGTAGGTGAATTAAATTTCATTATTAAGGAGAACACATTCTTATTGTGAAGTTGTACTTATTCAGAACATAGGTATGTGATGTTTTAAATACTAATTTAACGTATTAATTATAAAATAATGTAGATGGCTTTCAAAAATAATGGAACAACAGATGTATTAATTTGAAAAGGTGTAACATATAGGTTCGAAAATTTGTCATGAAAAATACTGGCGTTATAACACAATTGGTAGTGTACTTCCCCAGATTGGAAATAGAGATCCAGGTTTGAATCCCGGTAGCGCAAAAACAATATTTTTCGACAAAATTGATTTTATATGTATATATTTATAATTAATACATTAAATTAGTATTTAGAATTAAATTTCATTTGAGAGCACTTTTATAACTATTTTGCATTCGTATTCTTTCTTAATTTATTACATGAACGCGGTGATTCGAAATGCTATTAACGGAATCTGCTCCACTAGTGAGAAATTTTTATCTTCTATATTGTGAACGAGTCGAACAATCTTATAATGCATTTTCATTATTATTTTATTATCACTTCAATCTTCAAATAAATTATTGAACCATCGACAATCAACGTATATCAAATTGTAACATCCTCGGTATATTGTGAGATATTTATTGTGTTTAAGAACAAGATGATTTCAATTGGTCAAATCAAAAGTATCGGCAATTAAATACATACATGCATGTACCATAAGCGATGTTTATTATGTTCAGTAGTTATTGAAATCAGCTATTTAATGTGTTCAATTTTTAAATCGGATTTAAAAAAACATACATTTTTCGACATTTTTTAGACTCGTGTTATCGGCTATTAGAATCATGATATTTAATTAAGGTGATTGATTTTGGACGTAAATAACAAGCAATAATAGTATTACTCAAGCTTATTAGGTAAGTACCTAATTATTTGTATGATTGCCAGTGGTATGTAGCCAGTGATTACTCTGACGAATCTCGGATTACAAGCGTCGGCGCCGCTTTTTTTCCAATACAATTTTATGTCAAATATAACCCTGATCTTTGTTAAATGCACCGTATGGTTTTACTCAGTCACGAGTCACGCTAGCTGTTCTTCTCAAAGATAAACATATTAAATCTATACGACAGTGTTTTGTGAATAAAAATTACCCTACTTTCGTATTTAAAAGAAATATGTATATACTATTGCACTGAGGAATACTTTTAATTGAAATTAACTTATTCAGTAACTTCCGTCTGATTCTATTCATCAGTATGTAACGACAGACGTATCAATTTGAAAGTGCAACATATAAGTTCGAAAATATATCGTCAACTCACTATGTTCGTTGTAGCATAATCAGATAGGAAGAGATCCAGGTTCGAATTCGGTAGCAATAACAATATTTGTTCGATAAATTGATTTTATATGTATATTTTTCTAATTAATACATTTAATTTCTATTTAAAATATCACAGACCTATGTTCTGTAAAATTGTAACGTCACAATAAAAATGTGTTCTCCTTAAAAAAAATTAAAATATTCTGTCTATTCTATTTTCTGTACTGTTGATTAGGTCCTTTTCAATGGTGCAGAAAAACTAGGTCAACATCTAGCCGACTAATTGGTTCTTTGGTATAAGTCGTCCTACAGTCGCCAATACCAAACAAATCAGTAGTGTCTATAAAAGATTATAAAGCCAACTAACACTTCTATAAAAAGATAGATTATGACCATAATAATATACCTCAAAATTGTTAATAGAAATATGAAACTATGAAAAGTAGATAAATTCTAAAAAATTTAAGAATTTGTAATTGATACCTGTTGTAGTATTCTGTGCAAATGAATCTTCAGGAAATTATTTCATTTTTCCAGTTTAAAGTTTGAATGAGGTATCCTAGGCACATTGCTTACTCTTTTCAACCTAACACTTCTAGTTAATTTATTTTCAATATCATTTCAATATTAAATTGCATTATTTTTTTACGAAAATATTGCTAGAAAGTAAAATGTTGATTTTCTCACACTCGAGACAAGCTTCCAGAAAACAACTCATTTTGACAGCTTTATCATAATAATATTGTGGAACGTAATAATATATATGTTGTCGTTCGATGAATCAATCGAATATTAAATAATTAAACAAAATAATGTTAATCCATAACGTGGTTGTTTTCTTTTAAAATGAAATATTAAATAATTTATTGAAATACCTACTTAGAGGTATTTTAATTTGTATTAATCTGGTACAAGGCAACTAAGTAACTCTTTCAATTCGTCATAAAACCCAATTGTGCGTTGTTTAAATTTTATTTAAATCACTTCAGTTTCCACATTTAAATATTCTTTAATTCAACAACATATTCAAGTATATGCAGTATTAAAACAAAGAAGCAAAGAAATTTAATCTAGTTTTTAGCAAAGTTAAAATTTAAACCTTCCAGCGATCCTTAAGTGCTGTCTTTATTCATATAAAATAAATCATAGAATACATAGTTAATTAAATATAGATGGAAAATTGATGGTAAAGTAAGGTACAGTAGTTCAAGACAGACAGTCGGGGATCCATTCATCAAAAACACTCCCAAAAGAGGGACAGTGGATGAGACACAAAATGGTTTGAGTCACACTTTCTCTTACTTCACTTTCATTTACATTCAATACTGTTAAAATTGTTATTAATTTAATATCAATAAGCTTTTATAACAAGAATGTCCACAAATGTATACAACTTATGCATAGGAAATAGATTTTAAATACAATACATGAGAAATACATATAATATACAACATTTAATCACTAAGAGAAAAATAAAAAAATATTAAAAAATTGTCAAAAAATGAGGTATACATCGACATAGTGTTATGTCCTCGTTATGTGGGCTCAATGCTTTGCTTATTTAAAATGAACATTGTAAGAAAGAACTCCATGGCTGGGCGTCAAAATGTCATTATCAAATAAGCTTGACTGATCGATTGTCATACAGAGTACCGGGGCCGGTGGCCCCCTTACTCTTCCATCTGTAGTTGCGCATGGGCGCAGGTAAAAATTTTGGTTGTTGGGAAATTGTGAAGCTGCGAATTCGCAGTAACAGGGCTGTTAGGTGAGTTTATTATTAAGTTTTGGAAATAGTTTATTGAATATGATGCCTGTTGCATCATTTGATGCAGGTCTTTCATCATAGAAATTAACATTTATTTTTGTGTTACGGGTTGGGAGGCGCTTTCAGGTTTCTGTGGCTGTGTATGAGAGGAGGAATGAAAGGAGTGTGGAGTCAAGGGGGGCCAGTCGAGGCGCCATTGCTAGGAATTTTGTGGCGCGCATCTGGGATGTTTGTTGATCTCCAGTTTGAGGATGTTTGTCTCCGCACTGGGTTGTAATTGTTTCGATTAACTGCTTCGCTATAGGAGCGACTAGGAACTGTTTGAGAGTGTACTTGACTACGGATCGGGCGACGGTTTAATAGGTGCTCCGGGCAACCCTTGTAATTGGCTGGGTATGTGTCCCCGCACAGAGCGCAGGTAGCCGGCTGCACATATAAGGCATTTAGGCTGGCTGAAACAGCATGCGATTAAGTGACCGTGGGTTTGACAGCGGTAGCATTGGCCGTGACGAGCTCGGGCTTTTAGGCGTTCGACCGAGATTTTAAAGTCTTGAATCCGTATAGATTTCCTTAATTTTTCGAATGTAGTGTTAGATAAACGTGATGCAATTACTGATTAGGTATACAGTAATATGAATGTTTATCTTTAACTTAACGAAACGCATATTTTTGATTTTTTATTTTAAACATGATCAGTACAAATATGTTTTATTTTAATTTTCAAAACAAAACTTTGTACTACACACGCGTTGGGTTATATTCACTATTAGTTTCGAGAGGTGCAGTCCCCCTCATCATCGGGTGAAAACTAAACTAAATACAGTATTATAGTATATTCAGGGAATGGGGCGGGGCTTGTGAAGAGGGTTTACGGTTTCGATCGTTAACGGTAATATGGACAGTAAAGGTGAAGTGTTAGGAAATTTTATATTGTTAAATTGTGATTTTCTCTGTTGTATTTCAACGATTTCTTAATTGTTCATTATTTCATTAGTTCATCATTATTAATTAATATTATGAACGAGTTGATAATTCTTACTAATTATAATTATCTTTATAATTAATATATTTAATTCATATTTAAAATGTGTTCTCTTAAAAAAAATAAAAAATAATAACGGTTAAACTAATCCGCCTTTTAGTTGAAAACAAATGTTTCTACACCTGTGAGCGATTGCTAGGATCAAAAATACTGAGTCGACGAAGCAAACTACTATTTACAAAACTATTATAAGATCAGTGGCCTTATCGTTGAGAAATGTCTTCCCTAATCCTAAATGATGAAAATAAATTAGCAGTTTTGCGAATACAAATAAAAATATATGAACGTACGTTAGAAAATGGAACTTATAACCACAAATTCAAAAATTTAATTGAGCAAAAAACAATTTTAAGATTCTATAGGTCTTAAACTGCTATGGTACATGGCACCGAAGAGCTTGACCTAGTGGATATATCAACGGAAACAACCAAGAGGCAAAGTAGGCCGACTGTGTAGAAGAGAACTGGAGCAGGAATTGGAGGTCCTGGAACTGGAGAAGAATGACCAGGAATAGAAGTCAGTGGACAGCGGTTGTGGAGGAGGACCCCTGGGACGTACCGCCGTTGAAGAATAAGATGCTACAGACTATCTGCTTTTACTTCTAATTGTTTAGTATTATATGAGAAGTATAGAAACCAAAGAGCACTATCCAATTGATAAAATAGAGAGTGATGTGTTTGAAAATGATTATCTAGAAATAGTGATAGTTTTACAATTAATAATTGCTCTTGAAAACATGTTTGTATATTTTATAAGCATTTTATCAAAAGCACGTCAACTTTATAATCTCCGCTAAAAGATAATCTCAATTTCGTTTGTTGATAGTGCCAGTTTTGTTTCTCTACCCCTTATATCGAATATTATATAGATTTTTCAATACATACATTTCATAGGAATCATTATATGCTTTGAGGAAAAAAATAAATGATTACGTTAGGCAAATACAAATATATAGCACAGACATATAAAGAGTGTTTTTTAGATGTGTGTAACTTTGAAATGAAATAAAACACATATAAATCATGGTAATGGCCAAGGTTTATTGGAAAGATAATTTTATGCCATAAGTGTTTAAATTTGATTTTCGTGCAATCTGGAAGTACAATTTTTCACCACTTTTTGGAGCAGCTGAAGACGTATATCGGGAATAAAGCGACGAATGTTGGCTTCCAAGTCGTCTATCGTCTCTGGTTTATCGGCTTAGACAAGCGACTTCACATATATCTACAGAATATAATCCAAAGGTTTTAAATCACACGATCTTGGAGGCAAATTCACAGGTCCATTACGCAAAATTGTGTTTCCTTCAATAAATTTGATTGTGGCGTGCGCTGTGTGACATGTTGCGCTGTCTTGTTAAAATCACAAATCTTCCACATTAATGCTACTCAGTCGAGGAACGAAAAAGTTAGTACTCATTGATCTACAGCGCTCTCCATTGACTGTAACGTTCTGGCCGGCATCATTTTGGAAGAAACGACAGCTTCTTCGGTGCGAACTATACGACGTCTCTGCGGATGCGTATTATCAATCAGAGCACCAGTGGTGTGAAAGCGATCCATGGTTATTCGAATTACTTGCTCAGATGGAGGATTATGTCGACTGTAAAATTGACGTGGCGCAAGGTAAGTTTCGCGAAATGAACCACGATTTTCGAAATAAATTTGCACAATTTGCAAGCGCCGTTCAAACCAAACTGAGCACAAATCAGCTGTCAGCTGTCAAATTGGCTGTCGCTGGAAAAAGTGTTGCCAATTCGAAAAACAAACTTCTAAAAAAAACACCATTCACGAACAGTTTAAAAAAAAAGTATTTTGTAGCTTAGTAATGAATTAGGGAATATGTCCTACTCATTAACTGTGTTAATGTCACTATATAATCTATGCATTCGTGAAATCGGATTACAGACCGCAATATTGATGTGGTAAATTAGTAATATTATCCAAGTAATTTTGAATCGATTTGTTGTTTGAATAGAATTATCGGTGGAATTCGAAAAATATGTAAGTAAATAATATTATAAATTAAATAACAAAACTATACATGATTATCGGTCTGCCAAATGTTCGGTTTCGTACACTTGAAATATGTTCATCAATGTGTAACTTCATCCTAAAATGTATTCCATATTCTTTGTGGATATTCTAAAACCAATTTTATTTTATCACTATAAGGATCTTTAAAAAGAATTACATTTTTATGTGTCATGTTTGGCATTTGATTATTTTTTAAATTTAGCAAAAAAACATCATAAAGACAGAATTTATATTTGATTGGTTCCATAGTTCCGTGATCTTAAATACAAAGTAAAAATGTAATATACATATGTATAGTATTTCATTACGAATAAATGGGCAGCGCCCGGAGCCGGCGCTAGACTTTTTGCCGCCACAGGCAAGATTATTTTTTTCCGTTCTAGTAACTTAAGTGAAGATGTTTTCAATTTTTGTAAAACCGTCCCCATAAATTGGCCGCCCCCTAAATCAGCCGCCCGCGTGCCACACACGTTAGACTACAAATTACTGCTTTATTGGAAAATAACTATAATGTTACTTATTGGATTGTTCATACCTGGATTATTTTTATTATATGCAATTATCGTTTTGCAACTTGGAATTTTGTTATTAAATATTTATATTTTGTTTGGCCGTCCCATTGATTCGGCCGCTAGAGGTAGGTGCCTGCTCCGCCTGTGCGTAACGCCGGCACTGCCTACCCCTATAATTATTTGTAGAACATTTGCGTTAGTGATATGTATTATACTACAGATTCTATGATAATAAGTGAAAGTAGGAAAGTGTTAAAGTACGTACTTTTAGCGCGATTAAGTTGATATGTTATAAGGCATATATAGAAAAAAACACTGTAATGGTTTGTAATTACAATTGAATCAGGTATATGGGAATGAAAATCCCGCGCCATTGTTCATTAATCGAAACCATTATGAGCAAGAATTAGATTGTAGGGCACACCTGCGAGCTTTTATTACGAAGAAACTTTATTATAGTTTCATGCTTGACAACACCTGCACTACACCATCGAGGGTATATAAGCCGTACCCGGATCGGACCCTTTGGGGTTTCTTTCATTCAAGCTGGCTTACTTACCTGGGAAGCATTCCCGGAAGACCTCCCCTCTCTTGACGATTCACTTGTCTGGAGGTATTCCCGGTAGTCCTAACGGACCGAACCGGGTGGGTGGATGTTGGGCCAAACTTTTGAAATTGTAGCCGCATCGAACTTGGCTGACCGACATGAATGGCATTGTTAAGTAAATTCTGGAAGCGATACCTAAGTTCAAAAAATATTTATCGGTTTAAAATTAGCTTTTTTATATCTAACACTATTGAGGAATTATTAATATAATTTTTATAACCTTGGCACAATCAAGGTGTACTTGTGGAAGTGAATTAATTCATTGTTTAGTTCTGTTCCTGTTCCTACATCTTTTTTATATTTTTCTATAAATATTATAGAATCCTTATAAATAAAATACTTTATTATTATTTTTCGAAAAAAAAACTGTCTACTTTAACACAGACGGCAGTCTAGCAAAGTAGTCAGGACAATGCTGTATATATCAAAGATGGAGTCTACTCCATCCCACATAATAAACTACGAGTATTTATAATATAATTATATCTTATGTTTATCATGTTATATTATAATATATTCACAATTCTGTTACAACAAAAATGTAAATATATGTATTGTATGTCTCTAAAGTCTAATAAAAAAAAAAGATAAGCTCTAAGGGGCTTTCTCATTTCAACTGTTGCATATTACCATGAAAACTTGCTTTTGGAAATCTTCTAATATTCATTGTTTTTTTCTCTCATTATATAAATATGTTCGAACTTTTGTTACTAAAAGTCTACCTTCCTCTTTATAATTTATTTATTATTAATATAGTGTATACATACGTATATATCTGCAATCTATAATATTTTGTATTTATTTATTTCATTCTTAACATAGTGATTACATAAGCTCTCTTATATATACTCTAATATAAATAATATTAAAGTATTTTTTTTACTAAAATTTATCTTTTACATATCTGGTCAATTTGACTTTAAATCTATTCAATTTCTCCTCCTTTTTAATGTTTTCTGGCATTTGATTAAAAATGTTCATCGCACTATACATCATCGATTTTTGAAATTTGGCCCTCTTCCTGATTGGCAGTCTCATTCTATCCCTTCCTCTTGTACGATGCTCGTGCTCATGTTGATTTGTATCAATTTTTCGTATAAATTCCGCCGATATTTTCTTATTGAGAATTTTAAAAATAAATACCATTATATTAAAATATATGTTCTGCTTAAAGGGCATCATTTTTGTTATCACTGTAAATTATTGATTCTGAGATTTAGTCTTATATTATATCTTCCTCTTGTATAATGATGACAATTATTACGATAACCAGTATATTATCCATTAAATAATGGATCATATACTGTTAATACAACTTACTATACTCTAAATAATTAAATATACTCTTTAATACAATTTAAAACCTTCAGTTTCACTTAGTAGATTCGCACTAAAATGGCTTCCAAAATATTAATAGAAATACAAACCGTATTTCAGATAATTCGATTGAAATATGTTTATTATCTCAGTTCTGATTTATGTCATCGTGTAAAAATTGGAGTTTTAATAATGTCGATATAAATGGTTTTAAGCGATTTCACAGCATGTTTTCGAAATTTCTTTCACCTTTAGATAGAGATTTATTTTATTTTTTGACATACATATTTTTGTTATAACAGAGATGAATATATTATAATATAACATGGTAATATGTTTATTGTGTGGGATGGAGTAGACTCCACCTCTGATATATACAGAGTTGTCCTGGCTACTTTGCTAGACTGAAGTCTGTGTTAAAGTAGCCAGTTTTTTTCGTCCTGTTATTTAAGATACGACAGGAATAAAAATAGAGATAAAAAATAAATATATAAATATGATAAAATAAAATTAAGTGGGAGTGTTGTAGAATTAGTGAATTATTAGTGCAGGCACTGTATAATGATTATGATAGAATGTTGGATTACCATGCTTCTGATTGAACTCTACCCGATTGGATCATATGTTGGGTCCATATTTGTGTAATCTTATTGGAGTTGAACGATTTCCAGTTGGTACTGAGTGTGTTGTACAGTTTCGGAGCTAAGAACATGTAGAATCTTTTATAAAATGTCGTTGTTGCTCTCAGACTGGCGTGTAGATGTTTGTTGTCTGTCTTGTGTTGTGTCCATGATTTATTGCTTGTGGTCAGTTGTTAGCATGGAAAAATTGGACAAGTCTCAACATAAAGATTTGTCTAATGTCTAGGGCATCGAACTCTTTAATTATAAGATATGATGGATATCTAAAGGGACGACCATTTATTACCTTAAGAATTGTCTTTTGTGCTCTTTTAGCCGACTCTAATATTGTTTTTGCTGCTCCTCCCCAAACTAAAGATGTTTAATAAACCTTCTGTATCTATTATTTTCATGTTTTATCAATTGCAACATACTAAAATTGAAAACATCGTTTTACAGGAAATAAACTCTGTAACCTTCATTTTTCTTTTTATTCAAATTTAGACAAACGGTGCGACGCATATTTCGCAAGACTAGTTTATCAACAAGGGTTCTTGTTGCTAAAGTATCTATGCTAGTCGGTTTTCAATGTGAGTTAAAGCAATGAACAATTATGCCTTAAATAAATAGAAACATTTTTACCGAACCGCGATGTAATTAATATTGACCTGATTAATGTGTTCCCGAATAATTAAAGCAAGCACTGATAATAATTGAAATAATGTGAACAAAGTTGCATGGGACGTATTAAATTATGTAAAACGAACAACCTAACTTAAGAATTTTATTTTATTTAGTACGAACAATTTATTAGTTACAGCATCAGTAATGAATTGAAGTTAATGTTCGAGATTCTTGCCACCATTATGCCTTTTAACGTTCATACCCCCGACACCAAATATCCGGAATCAAAAGCGTCAAAAAAATTCCGGTCATGTTAATTTAACATATATTAGATTAGAAAATAATTATCACACACGAAACATCCATACATTTGTCAACAGAAGTACGTACGCAATGCGGTGTTGAGAATGTATATACTCAGTTTCCCAAACGCGTAAAATTTCAAAGAAAAAACTCGTTTTACAGTTCAGCGTTAGCAAATAAAACGTCAGGTCTCGGCTAAGTGCTAAATTTTTATTTGTAACAATTCATTTTAATACTTGAAAATGCTAATTATTCATTACTTGACTCTAACCAATCGATTTGATGCGCTTGGGCGACATCTCTTGACAGAAAAAAACTTGTTGGACTTATCTCAGTAAGGCGTGTAAATAGCTTCAGCTATAAATCGTAAGAGAGTTTTATTTGGTTACGAAATTCTTCCGCAGAACACTAATAATAATGAATTCCAGAGTACAATGAGTCGTACTGTGTAATATTATTCACGTTTTTACTAAATAATAGAAAATTCAAACCAAATTAATAATAATAAATAAATACATAGATTATTTATAAATTTAATAAATATAGGAGAGAAATAAAAAATGAAAACATATTTTATAGTTCATAGAACTGGGGTGCCAGAATTATTTCGTACTTGGATTTACGCTCCAAGATCAAAATTTAAAAAATATATTACACCTGATGACTGATGATTCGGACCGCGAACTATCATATTCATTATTAATTTATACAGTTAATAAAAACACCAAATAAGATAAGTAAACTATCAAATAAATAATTTTAATTAAAAAGGTAGATCCTAGTAATAGGCATTATAATGGAACATTACAATATTTAGATTGCAATACACAACGATACTTTTTAGACGTTCATAAAATTTTTAGAAACAATAATTAGTAAGCACTGATGGTAAGCCGTTATTTAAACCGTTATTGTGATTATATTAGATTGTAACAATGATCGATAACTAAAATTTACATATATACCATCATTAAAATACAATATTTGAATGAGCGGCCCTTGACTAGACTTTTCAATTCAGTAGGTATCCATTGTATGGCTTGAATAGAACGATATATTAAAACAGTGGTTAGCAATTGTAGTAGCGATATATTAATAATAACCCAGATTACAGCGCTCCTGGTGGCGTCGTGCGGTAGCATCCAGAACTACGAACTAATGATTCTACTGATACACGGTGGGCGCTATCGTAATTATAACATATGGATTATTTAATTTATATTTGTTTCCCAGAATTTTTAGTAATGCACAACTTTTTTGCTTGTATGCTGTGCACGTCCGTGGTAATAGTTATTAAATGTAAGTATTGTATTAACTATTATATTATATACAACGATACTTTTTAAATGTTCATACAATTCATGGAAATAATAGATACTTCAATGAAGAGATGTTTTCTTGAATAGAAACAAATACTGAACGTTTTACAATTATTACGAGATAATTTATGTTGGTGTCATTTGATTATGCATTATTTACTATTTTTTTGTTAGTTATAGGTTTTTCTCAAATTTACTTCTTAATCTACACATTTAGCAATAAAAAAAACTGTGAAAGCTCCACCACATTAAAAAATGTGTCAAGGTATAGCGAACCGGTTGTTAACATTTTAGTATGACATCACTATTCATAAATATTATATTGTGATGATATGTGATAACAATTAAACTCAATAATATACTAAATACTGTAATGATCTAAGTACCCATGTAATAAAACAAAATTGTTATTATTTTAAAGAAATTTTTATTTGGTTATTAGATATCAGATATTAATATTATATAATTATTTAAACAGCAATACTAAATATGTAGGTGGGTAAATAATACAATCGCAAAATTGTAATGGTTCTAAATAAATACATTTTATGCAAGAATATTAAGTTTTTTTTATGGAAGACTGATCTACAGTACATATGATATCTGAAAATCAAACCTTATACATAATAATCATTTCTAATATACATATATTTTTTTATATACTCTTATATAATATACAAACATTCATACAATTTGCATTTCAAAGCGAATAATACTGTATAACATTTATTTTAAAATCTTACTTACTTACTTACCATCACGCCGTTTCCCCGCGGGGGTAGGCAGAGAGGACAGAGCGCCACACTCTTCTGTCTTGACACACAATTCTCGACTCATCCACGTTCATACATCTTCTCATAAAAGCTCGACGATTATTGAGGCTTCTAACAAGACCATCCTCCAGTATCTGGTTTACCTGGTCGTGCTAAGTCTTCCGCGGACATCCTCTACTTCTGGTGCCATCAACACTTGCGTCATATATCTTTCATACCATTCTCTCCTCATTCATCTGTTCCATATGACCAAACCATTTAAGTGATCCTTTCTTAATCTTACTTACTATACTAAGATCAGCTTTACATTCTTTCCTTATTTCTTCATTCTTTACTCTGTAATAAATGAATCTGCCACATATACGCCCAAGTGATCTCATTTCCACTGCATTCAGTCTACTCTCGTTCCTCTTCTGCCAGCTTCTGTACCTGTCCTTTAAAATCTACTGTACCAATTTATATGTTTAAATTTATTCTAACGTATCGCATCTTTGATCATCGTCGATTCTCAAAATAATCTATATATTAATAAGTAATAAGCATTAATAGATATACATATATATTTTTCTTTTATAATAGAAAATACGTATAAACACAAAGATGCTCAGACCTCAAATATTCATAGCAATATACAAATGTTATATTATTTGATATGAATAATAGATTGAATTATTATTAGCACATTATATATATTATAGCATGCAATAAATATTTTGTTTAATAGCCTGTTATGTGGTTTTAAGAGTATGATGTATTTATTATATTTTTCAGTGCGTGCGGTCCTTTTCAACATTCTCATTTTGATCATTGTTTGGAGAATTTTCATCCGATGTCGACGAAGGACTCCGTTCATTCACCTGAAATAAATACGCATTTATAACAGACACAAAAACTGGAAATCAAATGATATCAAATGTGGCAACTATTTCGCTGTCTGATAGTACAGATGCAATTGATATTATTTATTAAAGTAATGTCACAGTGTCCCCGTGTGGCGAATACCATCGTTCAATTCTCTATTATAACGAAATTCATAGAACCGTAATAATATTTCGTTATACTGAATGTGAGAGAAAAGTATAATATTTCGTGTGGGACCACGAAAATAATTCAATGTTCTGGAAATTTCAGAATTCGATATATCGAAATTTGACCTGTACATTCAAATTAATATTAGATACAATAAGTAATTTATACATAGAAAAACGTATTAGTCACGTGAAAATCTGACAATAACATACAGCCAAAATATTATGTTAATTACAAACGTAATCTTGCGGGAGACTTGTGAGGAAAAGTGTTTTACTGTTTGTTTGTGTGTGCGCGTGTGTGTGGGGGGTGCGGTCGTGTGATGATGTATGTGGTTGTGAAAGTGTGAGAGTGTGTGAATGTATGTGTATGTGTGTGTTGGTGTAGGTGTGAGAGTGAATGCGAATGAAATACAATATGAATGTGCGCATTAGAACACGAATTGCAAGGTATTGAAGAGTGCTGTGCGTAACTATCCAACCCCCAAATTCTCTGAATACATAACTATTATAGATTATAACATAGATTAAACATGTGTTAAAAAATAATTAAACAAAAATTTGATTGATTAAATGAAACGAACAGATTATTGCTATGTTTGAATTTGTTTGAGATGCTGTATTTATACATGTTATATATTAGTAAAACTGCATTAATTTACAATGACACTGATCAACTAACGCACACCGACCTTTACTGCTAAATCTTCGAGACTCGAGATTCTAGTTTCACCCATGTTTAAGCACCTTAAGACCTGGCATGACCAAATATAAAAATTAAACAAATAAAATATATCTCATAGAGACGAAGCTATTTTTTATTAATGGAAAAATATGGAAGTATGGGTAATTACAAGGCTTACAACCTATCGTACGCTGGCTTTAGTGACCACTTTATACAATGTAACGTTCACCATTATTCCCAATCAACCTCCATATCTATCAAATTTTTGAAAGTTGTATACATGTTAATATGTGGAAACACTTCGAATACCACTACACTATCGCCATCTATGGACTAAATTTGATATTAATTTCTCTGAAACAGCATATATGTCACAATGAGAATATAATTTAAAAAATATATATATTCAAAGCAATATTATCTATCTGTGAAATGTTAAAAATGTAAAATGTGTGTTCTTGGACATCTTCAAATATTACTAAATACAGAAATGTTTGTAGAAAAGTAACGTCAAAATCTTCAAATATCGAGCACAATTTTGCAAAATGTGAAAGATGAAAACATGAAGATTGAAATGTGTAACTTTAAAAAATAAATAAAAATCAGTACCGTAGCCGCAGAATCGCAATACTAACACAATTTGAATTAAAAAATATATATCAAGAGCAATATAAATATAAGGATAATTTATTTTTTTAACCTTTTCGCAATGTTTCACGCAACCGCAAACAATGTTAATCAATTTCGCGGTGTTTATCATATTCTCACCTGCAAATTCGTGTTAAGCATGGTGGCAATGCCGTCGATATCAAGGTTCGTGTCTTTGGCAGATATCTTCTTCATAGCTGACAACACTAGGTGTAGATCTCCCTTTAGCTCATTGGCCACCGCTGTGATCTTCTGGGCATTGCTCAAGACCTCGACACTCATCGTGTAAGGGTTGTAGCGGACTCCGAAAGGTCTCTTGATGCTATCCGCGAAATCGCTTTTGAAATGAAAAAAAAATATGCATGTGGATATTCTAGATAAATGCATAAGCTAAATGAATAAATAATAAAAATTGAAAATCGTTCATATTGTGGCCATTTTTATTAAAGTGGTCTAAGTCATGTTTCTTTCGTTTCGAGATATTTAAAGGTTTGCGTTTGAATTGATAAAAAAATATTTCTATGCAACACGACACAATGTTTCAAAATTGATTTAGTCTACTAGTTTTATAATTTATTTCGACATACAAATTTTGCATGTAGCTTATAAGGAAATACAAAATATATAAATATGAATTAAATATATTAATTATAAAGATATACATATAAAATCAATTTTATCAATTTTTAGCGACAAATTTTCAAACCCATATGTTCGTTCCATTATTTGTCGCTAAAGATATTGTCGCTGCAGAACAGTTGGATAATGCACCTTTCCCGGTTAGGAAAGAGATCTAGGTTCGAATCCCGGTGGCGCAACAACAATATTTTTCGATAAAATTGATTTTATATGTATATCTTTCTAATTAATATATTAAATTATTATTTAAAATATCACGGACCTATGTAATAATTACAACTTCACAATAAGAATGTGTTCTCCTAACACTATATTAGATTTAAAATTTACATGTTTCGATAATAATGTTCTCTTTCTTAGGATGAGTTGAAATTGACATTGGGGGAGCGTTACAATGAAGGGTAGGAGGGAGGGAGGTAAACCAAAATCGGAGTTAATTAGAGAATTACGCGGTCATTTGAAGAGGAAGAATGGTTAAGTGGGAAAATATTTAATAGTGGTTGTTTTAAAATTTTATTTGATTATTATTTATATTTGAACTAATTATTTACACATTTTCTAATCTCTAATATTTATAAATTGTTAATCTGCGAGACCTTATAACTTGTATGTACTATTTTTAGTCCAGTATTAAAATCAAATGTATAGTTATAAAACATATGCCCACGAATAAGACCCATTAAATCCACGGATTCATTTTTATCTCGAGAATGACAATGAAGATTATTATATAATATAAGTATTTGTTAATTCAATTTTTGTAGGCCGGTTGTGAGACGTGCGACAAATCACGGAGCCACACACATGTGACCAGAATAATAGTCGTCAAACCAAAAAAGATATCTGTGCGCTTCCTGCAAAAAATCGGAGCAGACGGGATCAGTGGGCCAAGCTTCTCAAAAAACACTTTTCAATGAAGTAGATAGAAAAGTCACAGCGTATCGTTCTACATTCTGTTGCTACTCCAAATATAGAAAATTGTCTGTGAACACAGAGTTGTTAATAAATAAAATGCTCAGTTTTGGACCAAGTCCAATTTACTACTTAATGGAAACCGCAAATGACAATCAAAGCCGACAAAAGGCTAACTTGTAATATGTTGAGAGTAAGGATTCTAAGAGTTCTGCCATTTCATTAACAATAATAGTATTAAATCCTTATTTTTGTTAGTAACATATTTCTATGTATACTACAACTACACCTATATTTCTGAAAATCTCAATCATTTTTGTAGGAGATCCTTTAACATCTTTTTTGGAGACTAATTCGATAATATGAATATAAAATATTACATTTATTATCTATATACCAAAGTCATCCTAATAATAAAGAAGTAAAAAATGTGTCCAAAATTTAATAAAAATGAATTGATAATTCTGGCGTTTGCTATTAGATTACTCATAGGTATTTGAGATTCCATAAAAATAAGGTAGATGGCTCTTTCAAATAATGGAACGATTAAATGTATTAATATCAACAAAAAAAGGTAATATATAGGTTCGAAAATTTGTCGTTAAAAATATCGTCGTTGTAGCATAGTTGGATAATGCTCGTTCCCCGATTTTTCGATAAAATTGATTTTATATGTATATCTTTCTAATTACTATATTTAATTCATATTTATTATTTTAGTATTATCAGTAAATGATTTCGGTAATTCCGAATTTGGTTTGTTTACCGGTGATACCCAGGGGCGTGCATTATATACAAGCAAAAAAGCTGTGCATTATTAAAAATTCTAGGAAATAAAATAATCTTAATATTATGAACAAACCCTATAAAATTCTAGCCGTTATTACCCGGATTAGCGTAAGCTTGTCTATGACGTAACCCACGAATTTTGCCTAGCCGTGGGGTATTTGCGAACCATTTGTAACAACTTCGTGTGCATTCTATTTGGCAAATTGCTAGCACTTAGGTTTTAAATGAACCTAACTTGTTTTTTCAATCCTTATAATAATTGTACTGAACTAAATATTTTTTACTGAATCTATATCGGCATCTTGACGTCTGCGGATTTTCCGCATTTTTCAAACAAAGTTTGCTGTTTTTGAAAGGGACGAATCCTTACTAAAAACTCCGTAAAAGAACATTTCAACATATGTTTTTACTTGACAGATTAAACTTTTTGTGTTTTTAGTGTATTTCAACCTATGATTGCATATTTTGGTGTTTGCGTAGTTAAAATTTATAGGTTATTACGAATATTAAATTAAATGTCAAAATACAATTATTTCTGTTATGAGTTTCGGCTATGCTAATTTGTAAAGCTAGCTATTTAAATAAATGTTTTTGAACAGTGTTAATGAGACATTTTAAATCCGTTGTCCGAAGGTGAAATTGTATAAAATATTTTAAGCGAAATCGAAATCAGAGAACTTGCCTGTTTTAAAGTAATAAATTTGCAATTATATTCTAATTTGAAATTGATAGAATTGTTATCAAAATTTAAAGAAAACGACCTTTTTTTATACCTACCTATTGTATATGCATTGTCGGTAACAGCATAACCTAAGTTTGTGTCTATTGCACGCCACTGGTGCTACCAGTTGCGGTAAAACCAATAGTGGAATCTCTAGTTGAGAATCTAAATTCATTAGCTATCATGAAAAGTAGTACATAAGTCATATAAAACAATTGTGTATGATGCAATCGAATAATTTGTTTTATATTAACAAAAACACTTCTTCAACTTAATTACAAATGAAACATACAAACTTATTTTCATTTGTTTGTTCATTTTGGTTAGTAACTTTGAAAAATTATAAATTTATTACCGCATTTTATCCTTAGCCTCTTCAAAAGAGTCGGTGTAGTAATATGCGTTCTGATACGAAGTTATGATGCACTCTTCGTTGCAGGTAACGTCAGGATCGAAGCGTTTTATCTTGTTCTTGCTGGCCAGGGCGTGTTGCAGTTCCGCCACTGACGATAGAAGACCCGCCCCGTAGACGCGGTAGGAACCGTCAGTCTGACGGCACAATCCGAACTCCACAGTGAAGAAGTACAGCTGAAATTGAGAAGTAACGATAATCTTAATTCTTGTTCTTTTTCTTTAACGTGTTCATGGAAGTATATGACTATAGTCACTGCAGAGCGCTATTCATGCCTTGACGTCTGCTCTTCTATCTCTTGCAGATCCGTCTTGACACTGTCAACACATCTACGTCTCGGAATAATCTTTCTGATCCTCACAATTGAAGAAAGCGAATAATTGACGTTGCTCAAATGTAATGTTGGCGAAGAATGTGCCAAATAAAATATTGAATTAAATATAATCTATGTGCGACAAATTGGTATAACTATGTACTATATCTAATAAAAAGTAGTAAAAAATACACTTTAATTCATTTCAGCATTGTTGCTGTAATTATCCTTCGATAGCTAGTCCTGGATTTTTTATTGGTATTGTTGAATATATTAATTCAATGCATGCAAATAAAAATACACCAACATTTGTGAAACTGAGCTGTTAGACGCCGATGGTCGCTCTTCTTGCAGTCTTGAAACTTTTAAACTCTGCTGGCCAGCCTCCGAAACTTTATCACAATTTTTATATCACCGCCGTAAATATATCCAATTGAACCGAAAATCGTATCTCACCAGTAGCAGTTTTGCTTTTGTTTGCTGTTTTAAATTTACACAAATAGAATTCATACCAGGCCTACCCATCGAAGTATAAAAACGCATAAACAAGCACCGTGTTGGATATCTTACCGTAGCGAGTTTTGCAATATCTTCCTCAGAAGCCCCCAGCGATGCCAGGCCGATCTCCTGAGAGAACTGGGCAAAACTTGGGTTGGCAAGAAGCGGCATATGACCCAATAGTTCATGGCAGCAGTCACTACATTTTCCAACACAAAAAAATATATTAAAATATTGAAAGAGTCCTTTTGACAATCACGTGTAAACAAAAGATATCACATGAATTAAATCGAAAATTTATTTTATTTGAAAAAATCTTTCATCAGAGATTTATTTTAGATGAAAAAGAAAGGAGATAAGATAGTTCAAGATCAGATCAGTCGGGCATCTATCTGCAGTGTTAGGTTATGCTGTTACCAATGATATTATATAATCATATATAATATATGTACTACAATATATGTTGTACATGACATGAACTTTCGTTTAATCAACATCACTATCATGAAAACAACATGTTAACAGATAACAGTAAGGTAGTAAAATTCGCGAATTAGTAAAAGAGGAAGTAGATACTTCAATGATTTGCACGCTAAGCTAAAAGACTTTCAAATGTTATTTTTCTGAATTTTCAATTCAGCAGGTAGCCAATTGTGTGACTTGAGTAGAACGCTAGTTTAAAAACAGACGATAGCAATTGGAAGGCGGGTAGTCATGGTAGTTTTTAGAACTGAGCAATTAAAATTTCTACTGGTACATAGCTGGCGCTAAATGTAATAAATTGTCAATTTATGTTCATCCATATTATGGATTATTTAATTTATATTTGTTTCCCATAATTTACAGATTTTTTGCTTGTGTTCACTGTACGCCCCTATCTGTTTTAATTTACTTTAGTTCGAAAAAAACATATAGGTGATGTGACTTAGCAGACTGTTTAGTGGTGGGGTCCGTCCATTCCTATTGAGAGATCGAAATTTGTAGCTGGACCAGGTCATGATACAATTCGTATTTATGTTTATATAAAGATTATTTTTTTCAACGTGTAAATGATCATGGACCATGACCATGGGCCCTGATATCAAGTAAGAGAAGACGTATTGATGCTTTTGAGATGTGGTGCTGGAGATATATGTAACGCATACCATGGACGGCGAGACGCACGAATGTCCATTGTGCAGGAATTAAACGTCAAGGACACTCTCAACCATTTGCCTGGCACGAATGCTTTAATTTTTAGGGCATCTAGTTTTGGAATCTAGTTTCATAGGTATGATGACTTACACAGTTCCAAATAAACACTAATGTAAGTATTTTTATACGTTACATATTTTTTTTCTGAATTACAATCTACTCTATTGTCATAATTATCGTGTCGTATCATATAGACAGTTAAACATATTAAATGGGCTTATTAACTCACGGCTCCGGAGTATAGAAGGGGTCTGACGAGTGGCGGATGTACTGCGTGCAATGAAAAACCCGGAAAGCCAGTCCGGAAAGAAAGTCTCGCGGAGACAGATATCCGGCCACGGGTCTAATTTGGAAGCCAGTCTTCCGTTTTAAAAATGCGCTGACGTCCTCCAACTGGGAAAGAGTTCACATTTAAATTGATATTTAAGGTTGCTGAGATCATTACAATGTTGTTAACGGAATCAGATTACTAATAACTAAATGAAACCCTGCCAGTAATGACAGACAAAACGAGTTTTCTAATTTATACAGAATATAGATTAAATTCGGTTTCAAGGATTGATGCATTTTTAAGGTTCTATATTGTTTGCGGTTCCATGAGCAAGGACGAAAAATTCTAAGATGTGGCATATTGGTGGCCGAATATGAGTATTAGATCTAATAAACATATTAGAATTGTCATCCCGCATATAAAAAAGTAGAAACCAATATACGGGGCGCTTTACTTAAAATTGTATAAAAATAATCCAGAAAAAATATGTCATAAAACAATTCAATTTTGAAAGATAACATTAATTTAAACGATACACATATTTGTTCTGTACTTTGTAAGTAAGTATTTAATTATGATTTATCTTCTAGTAGCGATTTAAATAAATATTGAACACGTGGGAAGCAGGCACCTACCTAGCAAAACTTAGTTGATTAATAACCTCCAGAAAGCAACCAGGCTAGAGTTCCAGACTACAAATGAATTGTGTTATCCGATGTATGCGTGCGTGTTTGAATACGGCTTACATTCGGAAGCCGTTATTAAAAGTGTGATGTAAACGTGAAGCGAGAGTTATATTTATCCAGAAAATTCCATTGTTCATTTAAAATCTTTGTACCGATAGATCAATGGATTTGGGCTTAATTATTTGATGCCAAATTGAAGAATTAAGGCAAAATTAAAAAAGGAGTTAAATACAATTATTTTGATTTTTTTAAATAAATCACAATAGTAACATGTAATTATTATAACATTTTATTATATTTGAACTAATTTAGCAGTTAGATAATTTCATCACTTAAACTATAAGTCATTTCTGTAGCATGTAACATTTGAGGGTTTGTTGTATTACTCTCTAAATGCAAGGGAGACAATTTAACCTGAGGTAGGTGATCCTCCCTGTAGCCACAGTACTTGACCAGTTGTGGCCAGTTCTCCAAGTACTCAGGACAGGCGTGCAGGGCGTACAGCTTGTGCAGTTCGCGGAAAATAACTCCCCTGCAAGTAGAAAACTCGGTGAGTAATTATTAATCATTCATGAAAATATTCACTTTCACAATTGCAGAGGAAATAAAATGCATTAATTAAAATTGATCATATAAGAATTAAATTAACACATTACGGTAATCAAATAGTCCATGGTTTCGTATGACGTTTCTACCAACATTTAATTTTAAAATTAACCTATTTTTAAGCATTAACTTTAGAGTAAACTTTAGCATCACTTAAAATGAAGCCAGCCTCACCATAATTTAGGCAATTATTAAAATTTACCTGAAGACAATTATAGTCATTGACTTCCATGGTTTGTATTATGATATAACAACTAAAACTTAGCTGAAAAAATAATAAGCAATAATAATAATATTTGAATTTACTTGATTGAAGAGTAATATTTGAATAGCACATCACAATATTGTGATAAAAGAAGTAATACATTATATGACATTTTAATAATCAAATAATCTTAAATATATTTTGTATATCTATCTGTTATATTGCAATGCACCAAAAAAAAAAAAAAATTGATGTCATCATGAAAGTGTGCAAATATCGCGTCAAACAAAGTTAAATATAGATATAACTCTTAATTATGTCTAACCATAAAGTTAACGCTACAAACATTAACAAAGAAAATTGTATTGTATTTTAGGTGATTTTTCAAAGAAATAATTGTTTATAAATTTTTTATTATAGTAAATGTAGTGTTATGTGTAGAGATTGCATACGCAATTTTGGAATTCCGAAAATCTCAGACTAACGGCTACACAATGGGTAAATGCAGAACGATGGGGGTGTTCCGAAGATATCGTTCCTAGAAATGCTTGGAAGATTTAGCCAGCTAAAAAACTATACTATAAAAACATTAATTGACATCGCGTCTGATATTGATATTCAAAATTCAGAAATGTTGTCGATTAAGAACATTATTTTTGCAATTCTCCCAGTGGAGCTTAGAGAATGCAAATCATTTTTCACCTGATGCGGTATTGTCTTTTATGTTTGAGAATTTGTGATCTGATGAGCTCTCAATAAAGCTGAAGTACAATTTAGAAGATCGAATAAGCCAAAGGCGAACAAATGTATCTGGAACTCTTCAGTATTTACACAAAGTAAAGTACACGTTGGAAAAAGTGAGATTCAAAAATCTTTCACTAGACCAACGAAAAATATAATAGCCAAAGTTATTGAAAGTTTTGCACAAAGATTGATATTTAACAGAAATATGGAAGTTTCCGTAGCCATCGACTCGGAATCTGACGATATAGAAGAAGTGATTTTGGTAGAACAAACTAATCGCTATGCACAGTCCCAGTAATTAATGCATAAGTTGGAGAACAAAATTCAGTCGAATTTGACGTCCAACATATCGTCTAACTCTACTCAACAAGCACGAAATCACAATTTCATTAAAGAATTAAATCCGGAATGAAATTCTTTGAAGAGAATGGCATGCGAGAAAAAATTTTAGAGTCCGAAAACTCCATTTTGATTTTGATTCCACCAACGAACGTGGAGTCTGAGCGAGCGTTCTCAATTGTACAAATATATTAAAGGCAACAAAATAACAATTTAATTCGACAATATTATATTTAAGTATATAATGGAATTATATGTAGTAATTGAATTCTTTTCTACATTATTATAATATTTTTTTATACAAAAATTATAATAAATTTTATAATCTCAAATAAGATGATTTTTGTTATTGACCAAAAATAATATCAAAATTTTCGAAATTCGACCGCATTCCGAAAATTTTTATATTAGAATTGTAATCTTATAGTATGAAAATATTGTTCAACATTACTCAAAAGTTGTTAGTGTTACAACATTTATTTTGATCTTTCTCTAGAGTAGAATATTATGTATAGAAATATTATACTAATATCTCACAGTAAAATAAAACAACTTACAAAGTTATATTCAAGCATATCAATGTGGCAACTATACTTATATTTATTTCCAGTGCATCTTCATATATTGAATTTGCTCTCATGCTCCGCGAATGGTACACGATTGAATCTTGGAAGATATAACGAAGTTAATTCTGAAGTTGCTCTGTGAGGATTACTTAGTCTCAAATGTAAATACAGCTCCATTCAGAAACAATTTGTTTGAATTGATACAGACTCTTGTTAATCAGTAGGACAATATTCAATCAACTAAATCCAGTGTCTTGAACGCAGAGAAAAATGAATTAGCAAGTTTTATTCGGAAAATATTAAATAAAATATAGAAAGCCCTCTTAATTCATAATACATTTACTTTTTCTAAACCATATTAAGGAAGTAGAATTAATCATTAAAACCACATTAGAAACAAGCCTTTGATGAAAATTGTTTTTATTAAATCACGTATAAACAGAAAGACGAAAAAATAGTTCAAAAACAAATATCTGGAACAAAGCACTATACGAAAATGAAACCTTGACAACTGAATAGAGAACAAGAGAGAGAGAAATTAATTAGAGACATTCGAGATGTAGTGTCGATGAATGTTGGAAAGAATAAGGTGGACTGAAAGAGGTTGCAAATGAGGTTGTTTTGAGGAGAGTACAAGAAAAACGCGGTTCATAATAAACAAAATCAAAAATAGAAGCGGTCAATTAAATAGGATACATTTTTTGATTGGGAAGACTTAGATACAAATACATCCACCAAATAATTACTAAATCTAATGCAAACACCAAACACCTAAAAATAACGCAGTAGGTACTAAAATATGAATAGAGGATCTATAATTATTTATATGTAGCTTACCATGTTTTGATTTCTTCTACAGTGTATTGTATTTTTGGGATAGGCTGGCCACTGTAAAAAATATATTTTATGTTAAAAATCTAAAAATTTAAAAAGAAATAGAATACGTCATTGGCTTGGATTGGATTAGGTTAGGTAGGTTAGTTTAGGAAACAAAATTTTATGAATAGAAAGAATTCGAACAAGTCTAACATTTTAATAATAAATAATTTATTAACGATTTAATGCAAATTAGAATTCATATGTTTTTTATACTGAATTTGGGCCAAAACATTGACTACGACAAAAACTATCTCACGGAAAAATATCTCAGAAGAAATTTGTAAATTTATATCATGAAACGGTTCTATGATGAAATAATTTATGTTGGAAAAAGCAGATATTTAAACACCCAAACTAATATCATAGTACAGTACAATACAATAGTAGTAATACAAGATATATAATAGTAATAGCAATAAAACTTAGACCGAACGTATGTTCATAGCACGGTCACCCCTTCAATATGAATGCATACAGAGTCAAGACTCCAGACCCAATACCAATGAGTGAGCAGACTGTGCACGTGCGCGTGTGTTAAATTAAATTTTATTGTATTATTTAAATTTGTTAAAATATGTATTGTCCTTATAAATTTCAGGTAGGTTATAAATTTACTAACACTTTTTATTTTTTCTTCTTTCTTATTTTAAATTTGTAGTTAATAAACTAATTATGTATAATATGATTGTTGATTAAAAATGTAATATGTTTGCCCTAGCACGGGCGAAGCTCAGTGAGGCAGATATTAATAAACGAAATGTACTAGCTACATATGATATGAAATAAATATAATTATTTATCAAACAACAAACAGTCTGATATTTATTTTTAGTTAAGCAATAGGTACTAACTATTTGTAGTTATTGGCAATGGCAACAAATTGTTCCCGTCGCTTGCGATACACTGGATCCTTGAATCCTGGATGGTCGGCATCGAGTTCTGACCCGTACATAAGGACATTCTGCGCACGATCCAGGTCGTTGATTTTTCTCGGAAACCACGGCATTTCGTCGAAATCTAAAAACAAATCACGTCATTAATAAATCTTCTTCAACAAAATTAAAACTAAAAAGTTGCATACAAAACTAGCATTCTTTTGACAAATAAGATTAGCGACCAATAGGTACAAATAATCATACTCGGTTGAGAACAGACGGTAGAACGCAATACTTTATCCACTCAAGTCTCACTCACTTCATGTAACTTCATTCAAATTCATCAGTTGGTTATTCAGGTAAGTACGAGGCGTGTTTTTTAAGTATGTATCGTTGCCGGATATCCCCGGTGTAGCCCTGCGGTTGCGGTATTGCACAAGCGCAATGGTTTCCTTCATCTGTTGACGTTAGAGACAATCACATAGTATGGCCATCTTGTAGTGAGTGGTTGAAATATTCCAGCCCGCCGACTATGAGATACGGTCCGTGATTCGTTTCTTGAAGGCACAAAACATGAAACTAGCTGACATTCTTCGTCAAGTGTGTCCTGTTTTGTCCTGATTTGTCACCAAGTGACTTCCATATTTTCATACATTTGAAGCGGTTCCTTGGTGGCAAGCGTTTTGTTGACGATGATGAACTCAAAGACGGACTGCAGACATGATTTTCATCCCAAGCCGCATCATACTCATTGTATCGCACAGGAATTTGTCCGCCGAGCAGACGCTGTATTAATTAATACGATAAGACTCGTGTTAATAATTTCAAAGTGTAGTTTTCGGCGTGGCGCCAAAAAGCCAGTGGGATAGATTTAGGAAAATAATGACGTCTTAGAAGAACGTCCCATGCGGCGGGCTATCGCCGTTTTACGTATGTACTTGCAAATGACTATGTATTGTTATGAATTTAAATAAAAATAGAAGTATTCTACTGCGGCAGGCATTCTTCATTTTGTCGTCGTAGTGTGCCTATATTGAACATATTTTGTGTTTCATTTCTTTCGACCTCATTATCGCTGGTTGAGAGAAGCTGAGATCGGCGAGCCACCCTTGTTTTCTTGTTTAGTGTACGTAACAAGTGGTCCTTCAAAACGGATTGCCGATTTACGCTCTACCAGTTTCCACCACGCTGCATCATGTCTCGATCGATAATGACATACGGCTCAATGAGCCGTCAGACTCGGACGAAGATCAGTCTGAGGACGACCGTAGCTTGAAAGCACAGACGATTCCAGAATTCTCCAGTGCGGCCGAGAATATCATCCGTCAGCTGAGGGTGGAGATCCGTTGCAAGGATCGACACCATCAGCAGCTTGTGAGAGACTTCCAGCGCGACCATCTGGAGTCGCTCTTCTGAGTGCACCGGGTGGGCCAGGCGCCGGGAGCGGTCACGGCTGGAGCCGAGACCAAGGATGCTGGCAGAGAAGCGGCTGAGGCCACCACGTGAAATGTGGCCGCAGGGGCGGTTGCTGACGCTGATGCTGACGGGTGCAGACCCGCACCGTCGGCCACTAGGATGTGAACGAGCACTTCGCTTATCGATGCCTGCGGATCTGGAATCGCAAGAAGGATGCCTGCCATATCACGGTCACATGGCACAGCGCAGTCGCCGATTCAGGACGAGGCCGCGGCGCATGGTCGACTACGTTTTCGGAAGAATAGGTCCGCAACCAACCGAACCAGATGGCCATGATGACCGCCATGATCTCAGAGGCTATCCGGTCGTCTCGGGCAGCTGAGAGCCCGAGATCTCACCTGAACCTGGACGAGCCCCGGATGACAGCGCTGATTGCGCGACAATCAAGCGCTAAAGATTTGACGATGTTTAGCGGCGATCTATTGAACTGGATGACATTTAAGGCCCTGTGCCAGGCTTGTGCGACTTGACAACGGCAGAGAATTTGCTGCGATTACTGCGCGCGCTGAAGTGGCGAGCGCGGGATGCAGTGGCGGCATTGTTAATCGATCCCCGGAATGTGCCGGAGATTATTACCACACTGGAGCTACGATTATACTCGATACATCAGCCCGAGGCCATCGTATCGAGTATGTTGGATTGGGCGAGGCGCCAGCCGCGCCTTTCCGAAAATTCGACGACAGAGGCCATCATCGGAATGTCGTCGCCACTGTGGAGGGCCTTGAAGAAAAGTACTTGGCGTCGCCGCAGCTTTTAAATGAAATTGTCAGTGAGCTGCCACTGAGCGCGCAACTAATGTGACTCGGCTCACGAGTCGGTGGGCCGAAAGAGATCACCATACAGGACCTGTCGGCGTGGCTTATGGCGATGACCGGAATGGCGTCTTACGCTGGTTGTCTAGATGCGCACACCAACAGCCAGACGACGCGGCGGGACGGTGAGGTACACGTTGCGAGTGAGGCCGACACGGTCGCAAGCGCTAGTTTACGAGTGTATGCGGTGTACCAATCGGCTCGGCAGAGTATCGCTGATTGTGTAGACTTCGCCCGGCAACCGGTCGCGGACCGGTGAACTATAGTACGTGTCAGTGGTGTCTGTTTTGTATGCTTGGACCCTGGACACCGGTCTCAGCAGTGCCGAGCAAAGCGATGTGGTATAAACGGTTGCCATTACCATCACCACCGAATGTTACATGAAGTGCTGCGCGCCGGCGTCAACCGCGCCCTCGAGAGCGGCGGCGAACGCCGAATCGGGCGCGCTAGGAAGCCGAGCGCGAACATTGTAGCGAATACGTGGGCCAAAGGACAATCGGTGTTACTAAAAATGGTGCAAGTAACAATTCGCAGACCCCAAGGTGAAGTTGAAGTGTATGCGTTACTTGATGAGGGCTTGACGGTAACACTCATCGAGGCGAAAGTGGCAAATGCTACGGTGCTTTCGGTGAACATAAGCATTAACATATGCGGCGCGAGGAACATGAAGGCGTCGGATAGTACGTCGCGAGTGATCCACGTCCTTAGACGCGGTGAGGCCTACGAATATGAACTGCGAGCTCACACCATACAAGGCCTCAATCTACCGTCTCAGAAAATGACTACAGGATGGAGACGAGGTTTATTTCGGTAAGAAAGCGAAATTTGTGAGACCCCAGATATTGTTAGAGCAAGATAATGCCCATTTGATAATAACCAAAAGATCCCAGGATGTGAGAAGCGGTGGACGCACCTTCTGGTCAAAAAAGAACCTCAGATGGGTCAAACACGGCTTACAAGTCAGCAAGCCGTCCGATATCGTATCTCGCCCAGCGCAAGCGAAAACTGATGAGCCTAGGTCGGGTATGTCACGAGAGGTGCGAGCGAGAACGGAGATACAATGTCTCGCTCACGTGTCGAGCGACACTGTGAGAGAGCAGAGAGATTTACTCACAGCGAATGTAATGTGTCTCTGACAATGGATCACATTCATGGACAGAAACAAGGCGTTGCTTTTAAAATGATAAGGCGATAACTCACAAGAAGTTACACGCAACAAAGAAAAATGAAATTATGCACTTTCAGGAAGAGTCGTTTGGCCATGAGCTCGAGATTTTTCGACGGGGGGAGTGTTTGCCTACACATAGCCGGTTGCGGAATCTGCCAGCGAGTTTGGATGTTTGCGGCATTATCCGATCGGGAAACGGCATAGAAACTCCAGTGATTTTGGATGGCGCAAACAAATATACAAAGTTATTGATTCGCCGTTACCATGGGCAGGCGTGTCACCCGAGTACGGAGACAATGGTAGCGGCCATTCGTGAGAATTTCTCAGTGCAGCGATTGCGGAAAACCGTACGCAAGGTGGAGTACGATTGAATTTGACCCGACAAATAATTTCACATTTTATTAAGGGTTTTCATTATATTTGTGATGATATTAAATTAGATATATATTAATAACTTACCATCACCTTGTTTCTCCGCGGGGGTAGGCAGAGTGGATAGAACGTCACACTCTTCTGTCCTGACACATAATACTCGCCTCATCCACGTTTATATATCTTTTCATACAAGTTCGTCAATTGTTGAGGCTTCTAACAAAACCATCCTCCAGTATTAGGTTTACCTGGTCACGTCAAGTCTTCAGCCGGCGTCCTCTATTTTTGGTGCCATCAACACTTGCGTTATATATCATTCTTAGCATTCTCTCCTTATTCATTCGTTCTATATGACCAAACAATCGAAGTGATCCTTTCTTAATCTTACTCATTATCTACTATCTACTAACATCAGCTTTACATTTTAGAATAAGTTTGAATAATACAAGTAAATACGCTCAAAATTATATATTTTTATTTATTTCGTATATTGTGCGGTGCATGCGCATTAGTTATGAAACTGTGATTAGTCACAGATTTCAATCACTGATATTATAGAATATCAATCACACTAGTGATTCAAAAGAGTAGCATTTTTTCTCATCAGTATATTGTAGATACAATTATATGACTATTAATCATGGGAACTGTATGTTTGAAGCTTTTATCTCGTGGTTTATTATGCTCAACTGTACTTCTATTTACCTTTACAGATTTTCCTCAAACTTTTATTATGCTCAACTGTACTACTGTTTACTTTTACAGATTTTCTTCAAACCATTATTTCTGACTTAAATATGCATATTTATCGTATCTTAAATTTACAGGAATAGATTATGTAGTTCCTACCGAAGCTTGCAGCGGCCGAGAGAGGTGTCGGTGGTGGAAACTCTTCACTTCCTTTAATTCCAGAAGGGTGCATATGTAGTGTCGTAACTTCTCTTTTCAACATCCGGCTCAGCTGCTCCATGCGACGTCTCTCACACTCTATTTCCACCAGGATGTCAGACTATAGGAAGACGACCACATTACAGTATTTGTTAGTTTGCACGATTTTAAATATTTTTTTTGGGGTGTGGGGTATGGCTATGGTATACTACACCAGACAAAACAATGTTTATTGATTTAAATATAATATCTATATTGTATGTATACTCGTATGTAAACAATGATTAAGTGAATGTAATTCCTTAATATGATTAGAATTTTTTCATACGAAAATCGAAAAAACCTTTGCTTGATTTAAGGCACCAATAAATGATAGTATACAACCAGCGTACAGAGCATTAGCGGTGGATAAATTTTATGAAATTACATATTTACGAAAATAATTAGAAAATCAAATTAATAATATAAAATCTTTCAGTTAATTATCCAGATTAAACACATTCACGTAAATTACATTGATGTTCTCACCCGCCTGTGCGGCAAAAAAACATTAGTAAAAAAATAAAATCTTTACATAATTAATGCCATCAGAATAAGCACTTTTAAAATATAAAAATAAAGTAAATATAAGATACACAGAATATTTTATTATTAAGGAGAACACATTCTTATTGTGAAGTTGTAATTATTCAAAAAATAATAATGGAACGACAGATGTATTAATTTGAAAAAGTGTAACATATAAGTTCGAAAATTTGTCATAAAAAATACTGGCGCTGTAACATAATTGGTAGTGTACTTCCTCGGATTGGAAATTGGAATCCCGGTAGCGCAAAAACAATATTTTTCGACAAAATTGATTTTATATGTATATATTTATAATTAATACATTAAATTAGTATTTAGAATATTTTATGTATTAAAAATCAGTAAAGGTCAATTATTCTGACCTTTAAAAATTTCTATGATTATTTTACATACACGTATGGGTAAATTAACTACCCTTTGAATTTTCGGCCCACAATTTTCTGGCAATGCGACAGTTTTTTTTAGAGGCTCGATTGTTATGTGGATGTAAACATGGTCATAGAAATGTGAGCTCAGTTTTAATGACGATTATTAAAACTAGTCAACTTTGCCACGATTAGATTTATTGAAATGTTTTGTTATTTTTTTTTACTGGCGAGTGACTATAAGTGTACTGTGAATAGTTTTTCTTAAATGTTAAAGACAGATGAATTGGTATATCGATGATTTGAAAGGCTTGAAAAAATCTTGTTATTTATTCGTAACTCCCGAATTAACTTGGAATGTATTAAAGGCCGTGGCGTAACTATGCCAATGCAGCCAACGCGATTCATTGGAGCCAACGTTAAATAAGGACCATAACAATTACAAACATAACCGTCCCTGAGCAGAACCAGTTTGGCTTTTGCACATGGAATGCACGTATTCAAACTTTAAATACCAGGCCTACCCATCGAAGTATAAATCGCCTAAACAATAAGACATGTCGTTACCTAAGTGGCAACACCGGCTATCTCAATTTTTTGCGATATTGAGGTGGCTTTACGAGCGGGCGTACGTTTGGAAAGCCTTGATATTTAACGGCATTTAATGGTGTGCCAGAAAAACTGAATTAAAAGGTTGCCACATTAAAGAAATAAGCATAGGAAAAGTAGCATTAGTCATACAGAAAACAGTTTTATTATTTTCCTAAAAAGTGATAAAAAATGAGATAGCCGGTATCGTCACATAGGTAACGATATCTATATTTTATTTATTTGAATACAACGATAATTTTCTGACGCAGATAGTTTTTAAATAGATACGTTATATTAATTTAGTAAAATTATTATGTAATTATTAGTCGTTGCACATAATACCGCATGAAAATATATCCTGTACTTGAAAAAAATACTCGTTTTTAAATTAGAAACAGTCACATAAAATAAAATGATATTTCCCGTTTTATGGTATCCCGACGGTATTTTACCGATTTCTATGTTTCTTTTCTAGGGCCAATGTTAACGGAGTAATTTTTTTTTTAATATTTGAAACGTCCCCATTTTTAAACGAGATGGCGGATCAGCTGGCTAACGAACTAAGCCGAGATATCGCGTCCATATACATATGTAATACCAAAACGCAGCTTTATAGATTATTAAAAATATATATAACTTTTACAACTAGTTAATAAGGTGAATAATCTCTAATGAAAGCTAAATAAACATTATATACAGATAAATTTAAAAAGTATTTTAGCGACATCGAATGAAATAAATAAAATTTTATGAAGGCTCAGTAAATCTAATTGCAATGTAGTGCTCAACAGGTGTTAATTAAAAAATAACTCAACTGAAAGTGATATTTGTAGTTCGATTAATTTGAAAATCAAATTACCAAATTGTCAATTTAATACATGACAATAATAATACTGTTAATCGGAAAATTAAACGGTATTAATTATTAAATTAAATGTCAACAACTGCAGGAATTGACAATATTCACAAGTGCAATTTGAAATAATATGTTACCTATTATAATTTGAAATAATATGTTGAGTAATACCTTACAATCAGCATTCTAAAAACCAATAAAATTTCAAATGATTTAATATATAGTATTGTAATACTAGTCCGCAAGTGTAGAGAATTTTCTAACATTTCTAAATACAAATGCATCTTATCTATTCTTGATTTTGAATTTGAAAAATTCATTTAAAAATTAGCCATGAAAGTTATTTAAATAAATTTAATCTAATTGTACACAACAATTCGTACATCAAAAAATATATATATTAATAAACTATTAGAGTTACAATTCTATACTTAAACAGCGAGTTTAATGATAATAATAATAATAATGATAGTAATATAATATTTAAAAAAACCTTTCGTTTGTTAAATAAATATTCAATATGACAACACGGCTTTGTGAGTCCAGTTTATTTTTAAAATTAAGTAAATAGAATTGTAACAATAATAAATAAAATGTTTTGTTTGTTAAATAAATATTCAATATGACAACTCACCTCGGAAGGTTGCTCTCCAGATTTACGAGATTCGATGTGCAGAACATTAATGCCCAGGTCTTGGAATACGGTGAGGGCTCTCGCCAGCCCGCCCACTTGGTTCTTCAGTGTAAAAATCACAGCCGTCCTCTCACTGTCTTCTGCAGGTGCGGTAGGCGGCTCCACAAACCCTGGCGCGTGCTTTGCTTGGTGGATGGGACTTCCTTGCTTTACAGCCCATTCTTCTCCACTTCTATACAACCACAGGCCGAGAAAGCTTTTGCCGGAAGCGCTCATCGCTGATGTGGATTTTAATTGAAATTGTAATTTAAATCGTCAAATATTCAAAGACACGTATCATATAATAAATATATTTAACAACAAATATATCGTGTAAAACCGCAAAATTTAAAAAAAAAAAATGTATTCTTTAAAAAATTATCGATAAAGTAAAACAAAAATAAGCGATAAAATTATTCGTTAACCTGTAAAATATTTCCTATTTAAAATAGATTTATTACAAGAAGTCTTTTTGAATCATTTGAATTAGTAGCAAATAAATATTACGACTGTTATTATTGATTATTACATAATCGTGTGCTTCGATTGATTTAAATACAAATAATGTAATGATTTAAAAACAAAATAATTGACGAGACAAAAACATCCCAGTGATATATTTTGATTTATTTGATATGTGTAAATGTTATAATTATGTGTAGGGTTTTAAAAATACTCTCATTTAATTACTAGAAGTACTGCTGCAATTCGTTCTTACAATATTTTTAATTCTTTGTTAGATCGGTTAGGAAGATAAATATATACTGTATTAAGGTGGTTTTATATATACTGCATATTTGGCACTTCATGTAAAAAAAAAACATTAACACGAGAGACGTCCATCTTATTTCACAACGCTGTGTCGAGAAAAATTAATTAGAAAAATGAAAATGTATTTTTTTAATGTACGTTCGGTAGGACGTGTTGAACAAATAAATTGTAAAAATTGATTTAATGTCTTCCACTTGTGACTATGGCACCGGGAAGAGAAGAAAACAGACAATTCGTTTTGCGGCGGTACCTAACCAGGTAACCAACCTAGATACAAGCACTAAGTCTAAAAGTTAATATGTTAGATAATGATTCAAGTATCATGGGTCTAATTTCCGACGGATAGGATTAAAGTAATACATATTTTAATATATTATTTCGTTCCACTGTGGTATTTTTTTTATACGTTTTGACATGGAGTATTTCTATCATTATATAATTTGTCTATATAATTATTACTGTGCTATAATGAATACGATCTTTTATTTCATCTATTTATTCAAATTGAATCAATTTTAATTAGAGAAGTGGTAGATTTTTTTTATTTTAATATTAGAAAATATAATACATTTTAGAATTATCAGTAGGGTATATATATATTTCATTTAATATTTATTTCATCTCTAGGAGAGTAGGACTCGTGTATAGAGAAGGAATATATATGAGATAATTTTTGTTTCAGTTAGTCTGTGTATATATATTTTTTTACTTCAGATACAAATTGCTAGTAGTCTGTAATTGTTCTAATAGTGATGGGAAGATTGATAAAAAAATTGATTAAAAATATAGTGATTTTGGGTTGCGGTATACTTTAGTTTTGGAATATCAATTTGGTCTCTAAATCTTGTAGATCGGAATTCGCTTCTAAAGTTTAATTGATTTTTAATTTTGAAAATATTGTTTTTTTTTTTTTTGTATGTCTATTATTTTTGGTACTTTGAAATCTGTGAAAAGTTGGGCACTTGGATAGTCTTTTTTTTAGAATAATTTTTATTATCATTTATTGAGTGATTTCTAATTGTGATATTTTATATGCTCCTCCCCATTCAATAATACCATATTGCAAATGTGACTGTACACACGCGTAATATATTATTTTCAGATTTGTGAGTGACAAGATGTTTCTGAGTCTTAAAAATATGTAGGCAGTTTTCCCTATTTTCTAGATATTCTTAAAAATATGTGATTTTTTTTAAACTTACTATGATTTTTTTTAATAGATTATAAATATTGCAATACTTCACAACTCACAGTATGCAGAATCGCAACTAATCACTCGCGCCGTGCACGAATTGCGCCACAGGGAAGAACTCACGTATCTGTTCAAGATTTATCCCCCACGCGGCCTTATAAGGCTTCCGTTAGCGCGTCTCCCATTGGTCGGCGGCCGTTAGGGGTGGCATCATTGGCCGAATCAACAGTTTAACGCGACTTCTCAGTTCTATATCTTTGGAGCGAGTAGGTACCCACCTACCGCTTTGTTCCCAGCGGCGGAATATTCATTATTCATACAAATGTTTACCTTTCAGTCCCGGAAAATTGCGATAAGTTCGGAGAGAAACTACGCTGACTGATTACAATCGATAAATATTGTAATTTACTTATAACATGTGTGCATAGAATAAGAGAACTTGACTCAAAAGTTATTTTAGTAATAATTCATATAAAATAGCTTAAAACCGGTTTGTTTGATTGTTTGTTGGTCAGTAAGGTTTGTTTTTACGTTGAAGCAGTATAAATTAAAAGTTAACATATAATTTTGCATTTTATTTCGTTAATCTGCAATATTCTAGTTCATTGTAAGTCTTGGTTAAAAAACAATTATCAAAATTAATGTCACGAGGGTTGTGCGAAACGGGCCTTAATGGCCGAATCAAACTAAAATATCATTATTTTTTTGAAATATTCTTAGAATATTAATGCTGTTTAAATTCAACTAGATTAGTGGTTGTTGTATACAAAGTTATTATTATTGCTACAAATGTAAACAATATATATCCGAAAACCTATTGCTATAAATATGGAAGTCATATAGAAATACATTAGAGAAGAATACATGATTGTATTCTGTAAATTTGTGTGATTTTTTCATAGAAACTTATTAATATTAATATCATATGTGCAATCTCTGGGTTGCACGTCCCATGGAGAGGATACGGTAATTTCGGTAATAAGTTAGGTGGGGAAGAAATATAGGGAAATGGATTAGGAAAGGGTTAGTTGGAGGAAAAGATCATAGGACCATTGTTCTCGAGGATCCGGGATCTGAGAAGAATATTTGCCTAACATCAAATATGACGTCTCTGAACTCCCTGTAATCGACACCGAGTCTACACACTGCAATGCGTGAGGATGTCCAATGATCTCTGCTCCCAAATTAAGACGTTGATTTCACCCATAGCACACACAAACAACAAACAAATCCACAAATCGACACTAAAAATAGTGCACCATCGCACTGGAGATGACTGGTCTACAACGCAAATAATGTCGCTGTTGTCCAGATCAAATTCTAATATTGATCCAATGGAGCTCAATAACGCGAAGAACTAAACTCAAACTGAGTTCTAGCATTAGGAATGGATTTAGGATAAAAAAATATGGATGTGGACATGTGACAATAAAATTCTTCGTGGCCGATATGTATTAAGGTATGTTTATACGAATACGAAACAATATACCTGTATTAAATCGTTAAATATATAAAATATGTAATTTTTGTTCTACAGATGATACCAATGTCACATTATTTAAATTCTCAAATTTAAATTAAAAAATTTCTACCAAGTTGGAGGCCTTCAAGACGTGGAGCAACAAAATAATGTTACGTATGAGACCACCTCTGCAACATCACTGTAAATCGGTTTTGAGCAGATCTGAGTTATGTATGCCACAACGTTGTATATCTTCTTGGCCATTCAATGGTATATTATACAACCATATAAAATAAACAAAAATACTATTAAACACTATTTCTATGTGACCTTTCTTACAACAACACTGTTAATCATTCAAGATTGTCGACGCTTCGGCTATCTATCAAAATTTGTAAAAACCGATATACAGTGATGTTGCATGGGAGAGTCTCATGTATTATCATGGGCAACAATTTCATTAGAACACAATTTCACGACAAAATTACATTAACATACTGCTAGAAAACCTCCACAAAGAACGACATCAGTTTAGAAAATTGGTGGATGTTTGGCAAAACATAAAAATTGTTACGTAATATGTATGAAATAAAGTTGTAATAAAGAAAAAAAAATACAATACATAAACGCCAAGGCACAAGGAAATTACAAAAAATAATTTTTAATTCACAGCTATGCAGATCAAAAAGTATTTACTACAATATATAATAGAATGTGTTCTTATGGTTTAAATATTTAAAATGTTTGTTGAGATAATATCGTGCATATAATATACTTTAAAATTTATCATACTTTAAAGCATACATACATTGTCATACATTGTTCTGCATCTAATACGAATGTAAACATTTTTGATAATTTATAATGTTGATTTAAATTAAAGAAATCCTCGCACAGTTTGTTATTTTGTTGTTCGAAACCGGTTGATTAATTTGTAAAATAAAATATATAATTATATTATGTTATTATTTATTGGAATATGAAAATACCGCTGTACGAAAACACGACATTATTACAATCACATAAAGGTACTGGAAGTTGAGAGGAAGAGCGTGGGTATTGAATTTTGCTTCTACAGGGTGTCCAGATATATTATATTTCCTCTTTAATCGATGCATCTAAGTAAAACAATTATAAGAGTACATTTTATGCAATCATCTTTTTGTTAGTAAAAATGAAATTTATAAATTTGCAACATTGGTTTGCATTATAGATAGGTGTGCATGTCTGTCTGCGTCTTAATAGAAGAGTTTTTGACAGAGCGTTCTTTCAACGCTTAGTGAAACCTGAACCCTAAATACTAAGCAAATTCAGAATTTACAGACGATATGCACCGTATAGAAATAAGTATTTTAAGAATCAATAAAACTGATAGTAAAATGTAGGAGCAAAAATGAGCGATTTGATTGTATGCTGTTTATTGTACGCCGATGGTGCAGTACTAATGGCGAATAATGAACAAGAACTACAGTCTAGTGAGTAGAATGTACGATGTATGCAAGCAAAGCGACCTTATTATGAATGTTAATAAGTCGAAAGTGATGGTATTCGAGAAGAAGGAAAGCAAGACACCGCGCTAAATACTTGTACGTAATGAATATTTGGATCAAGTAGATGAGTTTGTGTATTTGGAAAGTATGTTTGATAGAATCGGAAAGGCTGAGAATGATATCGAAAGGAGGGTGTCTGCAGGGAATAAAATGAACGGCGCTTTGAATGGAATTATATCTAACGAGAATTTGTCAACCAAGGTAAGACTAGCGGTGCACAATGGAGTCCAGGTACCGACACTGATGTATGGAAGTGAGGCCTGGAGCTAGCAGAAGAGGAACGAAAGTAGACTGAATGCAGTGGAAATAAGATCACTTAGGCGTATATGTGGCATATCTATTTACGACAGAGTTAAGAATGAAGAAATAAGGAAAGAATATAATGCTGATGTTAGTATAATGAGTAAGATTAAAAAAGGATCCGTTAGGTGGTTTAGTCATATGGAACGAATGAATGAGGAAAGAATGGTAAAAAAGATATATGACGCAAGTGTTGATGGCATCAAAAATAGAGGACGTCCGAGGAAGACTTGGGGCACGACCAGGTAAATCAAATAATGGAGGATGGTTCTGTTAGAAGACTCAACAATCGGCGAGCTTGTATGAGAAGATGTTTGAATGTGGATGAGGCGAGAATTGTGTGTCAGGACAGAGAAGTGTGGCGCTCTAACCTCTCTGCCTACCCCGACGGGGAAATGGCGTGATGGTAAGTAAGTAAATAAGTAAGTAAGTAAGATAGTAAACGGCCCAATATTACTTTCCCGAATCTCTTTAAGTAGTTGGTGCTTCCATATCTTAGCATTCTGAAAGCACCCTAGTATATATTGTACTTACTGTCTCTGTACTTGAGCGTGATATATCACCATAATTTAAATATATATATAAAGATATCCAGGTTCGAATCCCGGTGGCGCAACAACAATATTTTTCGATAAAATTGATTTTATATGTATATCTTTCTAATTAATATATTTAATTCATATTTAAAATATCACAGACCGTCTGTTCTGAATAATTACAACTTCACAATAAGAATATGTTCTCCTAATGTACTATAATTTTTTACATTATCTTTCCATTATATGTATATAATAAAAATACGATACAATATAAATAGGAAAAAGTATTTTGTACATTGAAAAAAAATCTTGCTGTGAAGGTACATTCTAAGATCATTAAAACCTTGTTCAGAACAGCTTGTACAGATTAATATTAAATGTCACTTTTAGCTGCGTCAACCTTGTAAAATACTTGTATATACATTACAAATACAATATTGGTGTATTTTTAGGATACCGAATGGGTCAAGAGTTGTGCTGTTCGAAATACCGATCAATAAAGATTAACAGTGTAAAATAAACGTTTTATTGAAGGAATGTGATATCGGTCCGCTAGTATTTATTTATTAATAAGCTGACCAGTTTGACGTAGATATGGCAAAATCGGTCTATTTTAAAATGGATCAAGATGGTGAAAACTCTGGTAAATCTCCGTAGTACTGTATGCAATGGAAATGTGGACACTATAAGAAAGAAGGAAATTAATATGTTGGATGCCTTCATGCTGGAGGCGAATGCTACGCACAAATCTCTCTAGAGTATTCTTACATATTTTGGACTTGTTGCCAAAAAAAACGTTGAGTAACTCGTGATCTCAAGAATAGTTGAGGAAAAGAGGACGGTCTCCTGGATAGACTAAATAAAGGGGTTAATAGGGTCCTCTTTAAAGACTGTGATCAACATGCCTCAACACGGATTGAATTGAGACGTATTGTGTACCAACTTAAAAGGAGACCATGACGCTACCAGGATTGAGCATACGATACAGAAGAAATTACTTTGTACACAATTTTTGCAAATTCTGACTGATCTTTTTATAAGTGAATTTATCCAAATTTAATCAACAAAATCACATATAGATATAATAAATTATCGAGAGTTAAGATTTCATTAATGTCAATATATATGTCACATATCATTGGACTATTTATTATTTAAAAAGTTAGTAAACTTAGTACCTTCATAAGCAATCCTTAATCAAATAATATTTCCTAAATGAATTCACTAAAAATAATAAATTGCAGAAATTAATCATTTTACTGCCTTATAACTAATGTTAAATTTTGGAACTGTAGTTATCAACGTTAATTTCACTGCACATAAATAATTGACTTTCGCTATAATTAGATATTTTTGTATAAAATGTAAGGTGAATTTTCATCTCGAGTTTTCCACCTTCTACTATTTTTTTTCCTTTTTTTTAGATACTACCACTCAGCAACTAAAAGATGCAGTCATCCAGTGGTATCCAAGCGGAATCAAAATGCTGACAGACATTTGCTTAAATTAATTATTATTATAGCTTTTTGTTATCAGCGTTGCAATAAAACATACAAAATATTTTTTTTACGGAGGGACATACGATGAGATTCAGAATTGAGGAGTTTTAAAATTGCAGGTGGTGATGCATTGTAATGTAAAACTGTTGACAATCCTTGGAAAATGACCAATGGGTACAAGGAACAACATTCTAGCGGGGGGGAAGTACAATTCCCAAAGAATCTTAGAAATTACATTTGTAAGCTTGTATTACGTTTGTAAACATTTAGTTGGGTTAGGTTAGGTTAGGTTATAACCAAAGTTTTTTTAGTGGTAAAAAATAAAAAAGAGTAACAAGAAGTAAATATCTAGTTAACACTTTAAGATTAAATATGGTCTAAAATTTGATGAATATTTACTGTTTTTGAAAAACAAAATTATTTTTTGTGTGATGTCCTTGAGATCGTGACGATGTGCGTATGCCATCGCGTGAGCACCGCCTATTGTGAATGTATGTGTGTGTGTGTGTGTAGTGGATTTAAAAGGGTGACACGCGCCGAGCGCGCCCTCTTACTCTGCCGCTTGTCTCTGAATAGGTGTATATTATTGTAATAAATAATTAATATTATTATTAATTATTAATTAATATTATAATTGGCACCTGATGAGTTTCATTATTGGACTACCAACAATCTTCGGTAAGGTACACGGTAATTTTGGGAAAGACTGATATCTTAAATACGTAACATTTTGTATTTATATTTTTATGAAATTTGGTATGCAGTTAAACACAAGCCTTTATAAACTGATTGCATAAACTAATTATATAGGTACTTAATAAATTTAGTTTTTTTTATATTTGCAAATTGAACTTTGTGTTTTATTATGTTTTTGATAAGTTAATTTGACATCACAATAAGTGGTTTTTATAAACAAAGTTAAATAATCTAAATCGAAAAAAATATATAATAAATTTTCATTACACACTTGAAAAGTTAAATCATTCTTCCGAATGCGTTATTTTGCCGAGAGTTTTATTGTTTCCAGAAGTAAATCTCGTAAAAGGGCAAAGCTGTCTGTCGGGGAGTTAACTAATACGGTCGCTGTATCTATTACCATTGTTTAGTGGAAGAACTACCCCAAGCAAAAGCCTCACCTTACATCACGGGGGCGCTTAGTATATCTCCGTTGAGATAAACTAAATTACGGTACATCGCATTTCTCACGTTTGATTTATACCGTGAGATTATTAAAGTTCTATTTCTTTGATGTATTTAATATTAACCTTTCCCTTAGAGTGCTAAAATAAAAACGCGCATTTCGATGCTGTAAACTCCTCTGTCGTTCTATGTCATTATCGTCTTGTCTATCTTCATTGAATATATGGCCAAGGTATTTGACCTTATATTGAACGCTCAATTTCGTCCCGTCCAGCCACACGGGAGGGATATTATCTGGCCCTTTTCCATATTTGAACGCCATTATGACCGATTTGCTGGCATTGTATAAAATGTCTTATTCAAATTTTGCACATTTTTGCTCGTTAGTTTTGCTCCTTGTCTGATAGTTGTGCTGGGTTTTAATTATTTCCTCTTTAAAAAATGAAATAACTTAGAAATTGTTGTATCACAATATGCTTTACATTAAAAGTAGAAATAGTGCGTCAATAATGACGAGAAATTCATAATTGATACTACCTTAAAATCATAAAATAACTTCACTTTCTCGTGATAGAATTGACAAGAGACCTTATTTGTTTTATGTTGCTATGCGACATGAATTTATATCTAATAAAATTATATAAATGTAGTATATTAGTAACGTGTAATAATTCTGATTGTACATTAATATCACTGTATTACAAAACCCACAACAAACAGGTAGAAAGAAGAATATTTACTAAAACTATAAACAAATTGAAATATAATAAAGAATACTAAAAGATTGTATTTAAAAACTCAATAATCCAAAACTCTAATATCGAAAGATCTTTTATTTTATGCGAGATATAAGGCTTCAAGCTAAACCAGCTCCAGTAAGCTGGGTATTATTTACTCAGCACGCATACGAGCCCTTTAGCAACCCTCAACAGCTGACAATCTCTTAATTAATTTTGAAGTGACGTCTCTTTGTTTTTTATTATAAATTGGATTTGTTTCTTATAGATAGCATGGAGCATCTATATGTACCTATAGGTATAGATGAAATTAAAAACACATTTAAAAAAATCGAGTAAGTACAATTATATAAACTCTCATAGTAATGTGTAAAAACCACGCGATGTATACGGAAAGGTGTTTAACCTAGGGACACTAAAATACTTGAATATAACATATGTGTTATATGTTCAGTTCACTTTAAAGGATTAAAATGAATTTTTATTATATTTTGGCATTTCTTTATATATTTTTTTTACTTATAGATGTACAGCGAACTTGAATCACTCGAGGTTGTTTACTTATGTATTGCTGTAATGCGGCTGATGCACTAATTGTGATGTCGTCAAACCATTATTGACGAATGTTGACGTGGTGCAATGACGTAAGTGTACTATATATTATTTCTTAGCTCAGATTTTATCTTACGCATTGTTAAAAAACATTTGTACTGTTCACAATGAATGAAGGACATTTATTTTTATTTATAATTTCATTTATTAGAAAACGACTGCTTAGCATTGCACTTTGTGCTGAGGTACTGAGCAGAAGTACAGAGTCGAGCATGAAGTTGGCCAGACCGCCCTTAGTCGCCAAATCCATGTGTACGTAATCTAAGATTAGATAGATCTCTTATCACACATTTATTATACTTGATAAGGCATGGCGAGGCGCGTGTCACAATCAGAATCAGGAGCGTGCATTTTGTTATCAAATATTAAAAAAAATTTCAATAAAGAATAAACTTAAGAATTCAATTCAATTATAATTTGTTTCTAAGGTGTTGTTGAAAATTATGTAAAATTTTCAAGCAATCGGCTGTCACCGATTACTTACTGCTAGGCCCTACGGGCAGCTATTATGGCCTTAACACGTAAGGATGTGAAGAGGATCTTGTTTAAATCATTCTTCACCAGCATGTATACCTGCGGGATCTGGTCGAAATACATGCAAGTGAATTAAGTACAACAACTCATACAGAATACTGCGCGTTATTGTAGCGCATCTACAATGTTTGCCGAAGGCCATGTACAAGGATTCGTTCCGCTTCTCAGACATGACGTAAAGCTGCGGCTGGAGCTCAGTACCAACTCTCTAGTTAAGCGGCTGACCAGAGAATGATATCGACTGCAGAGTAGCTACATATACAATAATAGCCGTGACTGAAATTGAGCATGAATTTATATTTGGTTTATATATATATGTGTGAATTTCTTCATCTGTTTTTGCTATTCTTTTTATAATATAAATATTATTTTGTTAGTTGAATGTATAATTTTTATGGTAAATTGGGTCATGCATAAATATCCCGATCACGTTGGAATAAATACACAATAATAATAATTATTATTGACCTAGAGATATTAAAAACGACATATTCACTACATTGGTATTTTTCTTACTGGAAATGACACTTACATATCATATTATTAGATAATATCATATATTCCTTATATAATTTTCTATTGATGCTTTAATAACTAGCTCAGAAGTGCGGGTTCAAGAGTTGACGCCCGCATCTACGGAATTAGAAACGATGAGATAAATCTCAGAGATTTAGTTGAGATAAATCGCAGTACATTCTAGATACACATATTGAGATTTTGATCTATAGATAAACTCAGAGATCAGCTTTAAATTGGTAGAAAGAGACAACAACTTAAACCAGTGTTCACGACCATCGATCTGATTGCAAAATTTGACATGCACACCAATGTCATATAAAAGCATCATAGATCCATAAAATTATGTATTCTGGCAAATTAGTATAGACCATTTATATCTGTGGCGTAACTACAAAACTTTGACCCGGAAGCAGAATGGCCCTAAATAAGAAATGTACCTGTACAGGCTATAACAGACCTAGTCCACAATATTTTATGGATGGATACTTGACTAAATTATGAGTCGAAAATGTCCAAGAAATATGTGTCTCAACCATGTTAGGTAATTTCTTCTTTCTGCCTCGGCTTCATGTTGTTCAGGGGGGAGGCATCTAACCTAATTGTTTCTTTTTTTTAAATTGAGAAGTCAAATGGTTATGAAACGAAAGAATATTTTTATATGAGAAAATTTATAATATATATATTAAGATACTTGCATGTGTTAAAAGTGGAAAATTAGCAATTTACTTTAATACTTATAAATAAGGCTATTCAACAATATTTACAATAAAATTAATATTAAATATTTGTGTTCATCATGCCAGCATTAATTTCTCTACCAAATTGCCTATGTTGACGCTTGTCTGGTGTAGATTATTCAGGTCCCTCACGTAAGGGATTACCTCTTAGGATGGTCCTGGATCCTGGACGTGAAGTGTGGTCAGCTCCTTGTGGTGCCAGCGTAGGGTGACGGAGTTCAGGCTTGTAGTTGATGACAAGACGATGCCCAATTATCCAGGCAAACCGGGACTCTGGACGCGATCTTCTTATACTATAGCGACAGTCTGTTCTCGCTACACTAATTATATTTATCAACTTTGTATATATCCAGCGGAACCCTTTTTGATATTTTCAGAGACGATATTGATTTTATTTTCTAATTGAAAATAACATCTCGTCTTAGACGGAGCCACTTCTCACGGCGGAGAATATCAGAACACTGGTCGCCTATGGTGATGCATTCTTTAAGGCGCATTTGCCTACGTGACTCTAGTCACGTTCGCTGGATTACCGCCGCTGTATTCGACGCTGTACCCAAGCTGTGTCGGTCCACCTGCGTCTAAAAATACCGAGTTTTTATGACCGTCCGTCCCTTACTTTGACTAAGTGCTTTTGTATCCTTGAACAAAATATTGTTTTGGGTAATTTTGCATTCTAACAAGCATTTCAAAAAAAATCGCAATTATGTGATTATTTCGATTAATTTAAATATTTTATTGATTCTAAATTATACAATGAATAGAAAAAAATATAATTCATCGAATTTCAAGCGGCCAGACTCTTTTTTGTTTACATGGATTGGCGCCTGCAGCAAAGATAATAATTGATAAAAAATTTAACTTTATTATTTTTACTTTATAAATTTTAATGACTTAGACTTAAAAAAATCAAATAATAATATTTTCCATAATGGTGCAGAATTTGCACATTTTAATATTTTTGATTAGTAATTTAGTCAGGCATCCACCCATACAATATTGTGGACTAGTTATGTTACACTCTGTATATACGAATTTTCGTATATACTGAGTGGTTTATACAATAAATAGTAATGAAAAAATTGTCTCATATAATATTCACGCTTTCATGAAAATCTATGAATTATTATTAACGTTAGAAAAGGTACTTTTAAAAATATCAATGTTAAATTGATTCATGGCTTGACCTTTTTGGGCCGGCTTCTAACTTGAGCCCCAATACGCTACATTTTCTGTTAAACTACAATAATTAATTCAATTGTAAATACAGTTGGGGAAATTTAATATCACGACTGACGAACGATAATTACATTTGACGTTTGGCGCACGCGACGAGCGTGAAATAAGGCGCGAGACACACATGTGCAAAGGGGCTACGAAAGCTGAGAGTTGTCTCCAAATCAAGTCTCGAGTCTAAAATCTCTTATAAATCTCATCCGTAGACATGGACTATTTTAAGATCAAAAATGATTGAATCTTTTGGTAAATCAATTTAATTTAAATTTATTAAAGCAAAATAATATTTTCATGTTTTCTTGAAAAGGTAAACTAAATATATATTTACTTATTTATGTAAGTAAAGAGCAAGCAAGCTTCAAATCTCTATTACTGGTTTTCATTAAAATTTTAATGACATATTTAAAATAAAAATTTAAATCTGTGTAAGGAAATAATCAAATACATTATATGAGTTATTCAATTGGATTCGAACCTGGATCACAGACCTATGTTTAGAATAATTACTTAATAATAATTTAATTTTAATTAAATTTAAAACATCAACGACTTTTCTGCTTTTGTATATAGCTAAATGGTTTAAATCTGTTTAAATCATTTTTCATACACCTACTTTTATATTTAATATATTGTGTTATCAAAACTCACTCAGTCATTAACCTGTGTAACATCTTTTTAAGGTACTGCTCTTAGTAACTCTATAGTAATCTTAATAAATAAACAGGTAGACAATAAGACTATGACAAAAATAAATAAAAATATGATATTATTTATATTTAAAAGACTTAAAGCCGTTAACATATTATTTACATAATGTAGAAGTTAAATCGTGAAATATATCTATTATATTAAGTAATGTAATGTTGAAAACTATTTTAAAAAATAATTAGATTCTCATTGTGACATATATGCTGTTTCAGAAAACGAATATAAAATTTAGTCCATAGATGGCGATATTCCAAGTGATTCCACATTTTAACATATAAACAACTTTCAAAAATCTGATAGGTATGGAGGTTGATTAGATGGAATGGTGGACGTTACATTATGTAAAGCAAGCCGAAGATAGGTCGTAAGCGTTTAATACAATGCCTTTGTAGGTGAAAATCCAGTAATTGTGTGTTCTTGGACATTTTCAAATATTGGTAATGTAATGTTGTTTAAATAAATACTATATATTATATAGTTCGATCGAAACATTGAATAATTAGTGTTTGATCATCTTATCTAGAATAGAAAATAAAATAGTTTATAAAAAATGTATATTCAGAAATGAATATTCAGAAAACTGTCTGTGACAAACAATAATTAATCTCTGCGAACAAAGCTCTAGATAATGTACATTTCATGGTTGGTGTAACGCATCGTTAGGTTCACGCTCACGGACACAAAGAAGCTTTAAGCTATAGTTTTAGTATCTCACCGTCGCCCCTATGTTTTCACAGAGGAAAGGTTAAACTAAACGACTACCCCTCTAATTTCATCAGATAAACTGTACTTTGACATGATCTTATTTTACAGACGGATATTTTGCAGACATGCACCGGTTTATAAATTACTTTTTAATTATGCCCTTTATGTTTAAATTTTAGGTTATTTATGGAGTCATTTTTTTAGTAATCTATATATATAAAGGAGAGTATCTGTTGGTTTGTTTGTTTGTTTATTATACAAATCCACAGTTTCATCCCGAGCTTAACGAAACTTTGCACACTTGATCTTCAAAAGAGGAAAGTCACCACTTAAAGTAGAATTTTGCTACAACTTAATGAAATTTTGCACACTTGACGTTCCAAATAAAATTAAAATTAATGTATACCTGAGATTTCGAAAAAAACTACACCCATCCCTCTAATTGGAGCCTATTCACTCTGCGTTAAGCCCAGGCAACGCTGGGTATTTCAGATAGTTATATTATAATTTGATTTCTGTATTTATTACGATTTACGTCATTAATAATAATATTGATTATTTATTTATTTTATCATATTGTTGGGTTGATGCGGAATGATTTGCCAATATTGAATTTCCTCCTCCGTTCAAACCGAGTCTCTTTAAGACCCTGATCAACTACCCTTATGCCTGATATATAGCGGAATCCGTTATATGGGATAATATGACAATATTTTAATATCTCCGTAACATTGAACGAATTAATTTAGCATGGTAATATGATACATCCTGCCTGATATGACGGTCACCACGCCTGAAACATATTTAAAGTTATAACTATTACACTACGTTTATTTGATGACATCGCTGATTAATTAAATTATTGAATGTTGTATTTTATATTACGTAGCTGTCGGTAAATTTTTAGTAATTTTCCTATAATATGGAATTAAATCGACATAGGTGACAATTGAGGGGACGAGATGCCGTTCTGCTACTTCTAACGTAGTTCTTCACATATGACTTCGAAAAAAAAAAATATAAATAAAATAAAACATTATTTAATTTCATATATGAAAATTAAACAAATGTTTTTTGATTCTACTCGTTTACTTTACTTTAGACGACTTTTCAGATTAAGTTTACTTGAGATTAGAGATTATCAAACATTATTTTATATTAATATTTTGCATTATTTAATAATTGAACTCGAACTGTAAATCCGGATCGATAGGATCAAAATGAATTGCGCAAACAAGCTACTCAAATGGTCTTACGGTTACTTAGATGAATTAAATGCTTTCAAATGTATGGAAATCCTCACAATTTCAATGAATAATGTTGTCCCTTTTTACCTCATGTAAATAAAATTATATAGCTGTCCCCCATTAATACAAGTTGTTGAGTTAAATTGTTATATTGATAATGTCCTTGAAAGGCGAAAGGCGTCTCAAGTAAATTAAACGAGTAGAATAAAAAACAATTTTATTTTCACATATGTGATTACGGAGTTCTACAAACTTACCTCGGAAATAGTAAATATTATTTCATTCAAATTAGTTTCAATAATATTATCTAAATATTGGAAAAAAAAAGTTTCTAACATTAACTGTAGATATAAATATTTGAAAAAAAAATTGTTATCAATCTATTAAAATTTCGATAGTTACAAGTAAAAATCGATAGTTTCAGTTATACGGAAGGTTCGACGTTAAAAAAAGGTAGAACGTATTCAAAATAAACAAAACATGACCTTCAATATCGCTTCGCTTAACAAAACATAATTTTTGTAAACTTGAAAGAATGTATTCCAGATATAAATTGATAACTCGATAATAAATTGTCTCATGGCGTGCCTTTTTATTTAACCGTAATTATTCAACGTTCACAGTTGAAATGTATTTTCATGTTGATTGTTATCATTTCAATGGTATTGAAATATATATCAACTTATTGTTCTTTTGTAATTTAATTAAAGTCTCCGATACATGTGGGTTACCACTCCTGCGTAGACTTTGTTTTCTTGTACTAAACAATATTCATAAAGTCAGTTATATAAATAAAATAATAAAAATCACCCTGGCGGGGCAATGAAACCTCGATCTCCTGCATGACATACTGGGACAATTATCACAACGCTACCGACGAATCCAGCAAAACATGAATGTAGCAGTTTAAAAATATATTAAGCTCTTTAAGTAATTAGCCAGTACGTTAAAAATAACCAATTCAAAATATCGTTCGTTTAGTCATATCGACGGTATATCGTACGTACACGATATTTAAAAAATATTTAGAATTTTCTAAGGTTAATTCATGGTCAAGTTAATTTGCACATAACTGAACAATTAATATATATAAGTTGTAGCCACAGTTAACTGTGAAATGGTTACTCGTCCTATAAAAATCCTTCAGCATTGTGCACATAAGAAATGCAGGAGAACATCTACAGAATGAATATTATGTTCCAGGCCAACTTTGTTTGGCTGCCATTTTAGTTTGGCAAATATTTGTCAATTCGCATTTGGTAGTCGTAGAGAGTAGTTTATTACAATTTATTGTAAAACATCTAACGCATAACATATTAAAGTTATTAAAACATTGTATTTAAATAATAATGAAAATGCCGTAACCATTAATGGTGATCGCTATCGTCACATGTTTGAAAACTTTTTGGTGGCCGAATTGGGTCGATTGAACCTGCAACACATGTGGAACAAGACGATGCTACCTAACATACAGCCCGAGCTACGCTTGATATTTTGCGAGAAGTTTTTCCCGACCGCACAATGTCAAAAAGTAGTGATATCGACAGACCTTTTCGATCACCTGATTTGGCGGCTCCTAACTATTTCTGTGAGGTTACTTGAAAAGAAAGGTCTACGACCATTCCAATGTCATAAGACAATATTTCTTAAATAACACGTGAAGTGTGCGAGAATGTAATAAAAAGTATGATTAAAAGTGCACGCATTTATGCCGCTTCTAGAGGCCGCCACTTGGCCAATGTCATATTCCATGCATAATTGTAATAAACCAAATAATTTATAAATTATAACAAAATTTAAAAAAAAAAATATTTTTCTAATTATTTAAAAATAACATCTGCCTAGAACATAATATTCATCCTGTACCTTCGATATTGGTCACGTTGTTTAGAACAATTAAGCATATTTAGGTACGCATATATGTATATAGTACCTATATTGATATCAAAACAACTGGCTATATCTTCTCCAAAAGATTATAGACTAATATCTCTTAACTACAATAATGGCAAGATTTCTTTAAATAATTGTTATTAATATAATTTTTATAAACCTGAAGACTAAAGACAATCAAATAGGGTTTATAAATAATTAGTCAACTAAATAAGTAATCTAACGTGTAGAGCAAATCGTGAATCGTCGCGGAACCACGATACGACTACGTGCATGCTTTCTCTATTTGAGTAAAGTCTTCGACCGAGTCAGATACGACAAATTATTAATGAAATTGCGCAAATGAAATGTTTCTCAACTAGTTGTAGATTTACTGACAGTAAGACAAACTAGACAATTGGCACAGGCAGCAAGAAAACTCAGTGCGGTGGGAAGGCGCCGATTTCCCGGATTTCCGGATTTCCCCAATAAATTAATCAGCAAGTATGGGCACTTCAGTCACCGAATCTTACACTGTGCGACTTTTTTTTGTGGGGATACCTTAAGTCAAGAGATTACAGCGACAATCCTCAAACAATTCAGGCCCTACAAGAAAATATCCGCCGTGAAGTTGCTACCATTAAACTAACGCTTTGCTCTGGCGTGTTCTCCAATTTAAGAGTCCGATTGCAAGAGTGTCTTGAAAGAAATGAATGGCATTTAGACGATATTGTTTATAAAACGTAAAATCCGCATCGTCAAACTCCATTTTGTATAAATAAAATATGAGAATAACATTGTAGTTTTTTTTTAAATTTAATATTAAACATGAAAATTTTCCGCTAGATACCCTTTAAATGTATTTTGATTATTTTTAGTACTTTGAAAATATATCATTATATGGCGGACCAACGCTGGGATAAACATAAATTATTATTATTTATTTATTAATACCAGCATTTTACATAGTTCAAAAACTATAGCTTTAATATTTAAATATTATTAAAAATATAAATCAAAGCATTAAACATACAAAAACCAGCATTATACACTATATATAATAATTGGGCACCACTGTCTACTAGAAGAGTAGCTAAGGTGGGAGAGTGCAGATTTAGCATGTGAGAGCTATCGGGATCAATACTCGGCGCCTCCTAAATATGTATATATATTTTTTTTAAATTTAGACACCTGCTATAAATTCTGGTAACGGCAAAAGTAAAAATAAAATTAATAACTTATAGGTGAATATTGTATAAAAATGTATACACGTTATTTAAAATTTTACTGAGGGATCCACTTAATGAACATTATCCAATAATTTTATTAACTAAAATATGTATTCAGTACGTACATTAAAAATTATTGCAAGAAAATCTTTTACATCAGAAATGTTAGGAAAAACGTCTTAGGATTGACTTTTGTCTCGAAAGAATCTGTGAAGCAACGTTTATGATGGTAAGTGCTAAGGATGCTCTAGTGAGGTTTTGAGATAATTTCCCTCGGTGTCAAGCAAGGCATTGTGTAAAAACCAATTACCGATCTATAGAGTACCGGTCTCCTGGATCAAATGATATTTGATTATCTATCCAGTCTAGGGAAAGTATTAGATCAAATGAATCCCAACAAATGAAATAAATACATGTAACACACTCGAAATTCAGCAATTGTCGTTATCTTTATACACTTTTCTTTATGTAAAAATATTAAATATCTGGTAAATATCACATTTGTGCCCATTATTATGAAAGTGGTCTAAGTCAAGAAATTGAAAAAAATTATTTTATCAATTATTTCGCATCATATTGTTTTAAATTAATATAATATGATGCATATCGTAACAAATGAAAAAAAAACTGAAGCGTTATATTCAGTGTATTGTTACGATGTTCAACGGTATTCCGCTAGTGTTTATTTTGATAATAGAGTAAGTCATTTCAACCATAAATTTTGTATTTTCTTATAAGCTACATGCAACATTTATACTTGGGTATGTAAATATGAAACCGGAATTTTTGTATAGAAAATACACGTTTATTGTATGAAAATTAAACAAAATATTTTATTCGAAGTATTGTATACATTTTTCCCATCTTTCTGACAATTTGTGGATGCCACACAAAAAAAAACTATTGCTCTTTTGATACAAACCAATCATCGAGCCGTTTTCGTACATTTTCGTAAGAAGTGAAGCGCTGCTCAGCAAGTGCGTGTTCCATTGATGCAAATAAGTAATAATCGGACAGAAGTCTGGTGAGTAAGCCCCATGCGAAAGTATTTCCCAACTAAATGCCTCAATCGCTTTCTTGACCGGTTTTGCTGTGTGTGATGGTGCATTATCGTGAAGCAAAATCACTTTTTGTTGCCTTTTTTGATATTCTGGTCGTTTTTTTGTTGTCGGTAACGTTCAGTATTAACGGTTTGGCCAGGTTTTAGCAGCACATAATATAGATCACACCCTTCTGATCCCACCAAACATAGAGTTTCTCACGTCAAAATCACCACTTTTGAATATTAAACCACTCAAAGCACTGTGATTTACGAAGAACATACTCACCGTAAGCTTCTACAAGCATTCGATGCGATTCTGCAGCAGTTTTCTTCAAATAGTAATAGAAAATCAATGCTGTCCCCGGATCGTAGTTTCAGGCACAAAATTCAACATGTTCAACGCTATTAAACTATTCTGTTGTATGAAACTTGTATTTTTATGAGTTGAAAATCTTTGTCAGATGTCAAAACAAGAAAATGGCGCCAATGACGCGGTTTGACAGTAACTACATTGACAGCCTAGGCCATCTATAGGCATATTCCGGTTTCATATTTACATACATGTCGAAATAAATTATAAATTTAGTAGACTAAATAAATTTTAGAACATTGTGTTGTGTAATATAAAAATATTTTTTAATTAATTCAAACGCAAACGAAAGAAACGTAACTTAGACCACTTTCATAATAATGGGCACAATTATGTCACAACTTTTACAAGCAAGTTATAAATTCTTTACATAAACACATACTTCATAATATACTCGTAATAATGTCGATTAGAAACGTAATATCGTCAGTCATCGATATTATTTTTATTATGCGGTCCATGAATAAAAATATTATAATACATCACAAATAAATATATGACGGCCTCTGAACGCACCCTGAATATACCTGGGTATGGAACTAGGCACTAAGCAGTCTCAAAAACATGTTCGGTACAGATATCAATAATAAGCACCGGCTGTCGCCCGGAAAGCCGGCCCCTGCGCGCCACTTCCTTATACTGATACTGACAGATGGTCCTGCTAGAAGCCGCAATAACTGGCGAGAAGATGTATGAATGTGGATGAGGCGAGAATTGTGTGTCAGGACAGAAGTGTGTGGCGCTCTATCCTCTGTCTACCCCCGCGGGGAAACGGCGTGATGCTAAGTAAATAAGTAAACACATACATGTCCCCAAATACTTAAAATTAGGAAACTTACAGCTGCTACGATACATTATTTTTTATATTAGGTACTTTTTTATTTATTTCTTTATTTGCTGTGTGAGGTTGTTGACAGTGAACAAGGGGAACCCCAAGATGTTTGCTTTGGACAACATGTATGTAATAGTTTCTTCAATATTTGCAAAATTTATTTGTGGCAATATGTTATATAAATAATAAGAAAAAAACACTTTGTTTAAATGTCAAAAACTTTTCTGAATTTCTGGGGTAGAAAATACTGAGTAAATTAAATAAACTGCTAATATAGAAAACAAAATAAGGCCAGTGGTTACTTATGGTTACAAAACGTGGTGCTTAAGAAAATAAATTAGCAGTTTTGAGCGCAAAATACTAAAAAAAAATTATAGACGTACACTAAAAAATGGAAGTTATAGAATAAGAATTAATCGTGAGTAACAATCGTAAGATTCTGTAGGTCCCAAAAACTTCGATGGGCTGGTCATTTAAAAGAATGCCAAAAGATAGGACACCAAAGATCATGACCAAGCGGATACCCAATAGAAACGACATAGAGGCAGACCAAGGATGAGGTGGACTGACTGTGTGGATGAGTACTGGATCAGCATGAGAGGTTTTGAGAACTGGAGAAGAATATTTATAGCAACAAAAATATTTTTTCGATGAATTAAATTTTCTCTGGTATATCTTTCTAATTGATACATTTAGTTTGTATTAGATTTTAAAAAATTTAAAAATGGATTATGTAAGCCTATGTTTATTTTAAAACGAATTATAAAATAACATTCTTTAATTCATATATTTCTAGGTATTTAAATAATATTAAATCCTCATATTCCTCAATAAACTAAAAGTAAAGGAATAAGTACATTTTACGTGGCAATATTCAAATAACCTCAATCGGCATATTGTTTAATTGATATCGGTATGTAGGCTCGAGTGAAATTTCAGTTAAAATCAATTGTTCTGTTTTCATAAAACACATTTTTGGCGCATCTTGAGAATCGGCAGCGATCCATATTATTAACACATTTCCGCGTCCTAATTCACACCCATAACCTTTCTTCATGCTTGTCTTGTCAGTGTGAAATGTGACCTGGACATTAGCAGACGTCAACGTGATCGATACTTGTTCGAGCGCGACATTGCGACAGCATTCGCGGTGTGGACCTTTCGGCTCCAGTGCCCCACCACTGTATTGTTTATGATCGTGTTATTTGTGTGCACAGTGATATTGTCATATGTTGTTTCGTGTGCCGCGGGTGAAGTTGTGATATCGCCGTCTTCAATCGGAAGTGGAGATCTGCCCACCTGCGTGCCGTTTGTGTGATTTCGGCGGCGACAGTACGGGTGACGGAGGCGTCATACACAATCCGCGGGACGCGCGACTCGAAGATCGCGCAATTCGTTTCATTAGATCCTAGCGGCGCAGGATTTACTTCTCTTTTACATCAATGATCCCTATAATCATGTTTTTTTCAACAAAATGTCAAGCTATAATGTTGATCTCTTCAATTTATGTAGGTACATGAGATTAACTCATCAATGTGTCTGAAACTCAATTTCACTGTGTTTCTTCTGTGTACACACTTTCTTAAGATGAACGTGCTTTATGGTAAGATGGAAGAATAAACAATAATTTTCCTTTATGAATTCTATCAAATTAATTATTTTAGATATTAATATGAAAATTAATTGATTTTATATATTAAAAAGTTGAATTAATAATCACATTAAAAATAATAAATACTAAAGAAATTGTGTTAAAAATTTTAAATATGAAATGCAGTTCTAAATTTTTTGAATTGTTTTAAAAATTTTGTTATTTTTGTACCATTTTATCCGCTTAATTAAGACAATCGGTATTTACAATTAAACTTGAAAATTGAAGGGTAAAAAAAAAATTATATCGGTGAGGCGTAGTTTTCCAGCTTCATAAAAATAGACTCACAAGAACTGGGGAACTGGAGGAATTGAAGGCTTCTGCCTATGTATGAGTCCGCTCAATTCTGGAAAGAGCTTGGAAAGAGAAATGTGGACTATTGGCAAGTTACGAATGGGGTTCGCAACATTTTCATTGAAATCTTTTTAACTGTAAATGAATATCTGGTTTTCTGTTGGTTTAGATATTCGGCTACTTTAACATCTAATAGTTAAACTAGATGAAAAGAATCTTCTGTGAAAAGCTTCCTTTTTTCTCTCTTTTTTATGTTCTTTTATATACATATTTTTTTTAATTTCCACGTTTACTTACCTTGTACGTTACGTATTCGATTTTTTTGTATTTTGCCTTCAACGAGTTTTGGTTTTGTATAAAGTATTTGCTTACTAATTTGTCCTTAAATAGGCTTACCTAGTTGGATAATGCATTTTAAATTGTCTGTAAAATATATGTAATTAACTGTATTTTTGTTTGCAGCTGTACAAATGTTATATATGTCTAAATAAAATAAAATAAAATAAATTCTGTGCAATGAAAAATATGATATTTTACAACTTATTACGCAGATGGAGATCGAAGACAGCAGAGGAGTTATTAAAAAGAGATTGTGTTTGCTGCGTTGCCTCAGAAATTGGTTTAATGTATAAATATTGGTGATCTTATACATGATAAAATCAACATACTGTAAAAATTACATACATCTTCTTAAAAATTGTATGCGCGCTATATTTTTTGTGTGCGCTATGATGCCAAAAAGTGTGCGCGCACACCACCCGTACACCTTAGAGGGAACATTGACAGATACCTAAAGAAAATTCTGATAAAACGTTCTGCAATCATTATGTAACCTTTGGATTATATTCTCGGTATTAGTCAATAGAATGGAAACCTGAACACTTACCGAAAAAACGATAAGCCAAATAATTTGAGATGCTCATCTACAGAATACTGATTAAAATCAGCCGAATAGATAAGTGTTGAAAATGATAATATTATGGGTCGAAAAAATAAAGAAAAATAAGTAACTCACCCAATATCAATGCAATACTGCACTCCACTCAAAAATAAATGTATAATTTATTATTGGGTCTTGTGGGTGTTTGCCTCTACAATATTTATTCTCTATTGATTTCTATCTATTACACATCTTTTTTCTTCAGTCCTGAATTTATTTGGCCTTTCCATACTCCAGCGCCCTGTTGATCTTCGGCGTTTGCTGTTCACACAGTCTCTTCACACAGCCCAACCACAGAAAGCTTCCAAATTTAACAATTATTATTGCTTAGTTGTAATTATTCAGAACATAGGTATGTGTTATTTTAAATAAAAATTAAATGTATTAATTAGAAAGATATACATATAAAATATTTGTATTTAAAATATCACAGATCTATGTTCTGAATTATTACAACTTCACAATAAGAATATGTTCTCCATAATCATTTTTTTAAATGCATCAAGCAACCACCATGATATTTTTGGTTCGAAGTCGTTAATCATTTTAGACCCTTTAAGGTCTAGTGGTAATTTGTTAAATATTCGCGGAGCAGAAAATAAGAAAATTCTTTGAGCGAATTTAGTAGTAATTAAGGCTTTGCTCCTAGTTTCCTTTGCATCGGATCGTGGAAGTAAAGTTAATTTTTTTTTTTTTAAATAGTTTTAAGATTGCTCTGGTGAACAGTTGTCTTATACCCAAAACTTGGAAGGAATAATATATAAGTTGTATCAATATATCCAAAATTTAATAAAAATTAATTATTAATTCTGGCGTCTACTATCGCGGATTACTCAATGGCATTTCAGATTCCGTAAAAATAAAGATGATGGCTTTCAAATAATGGAAGGATAGATGTATTCATTTTAAAAGTGTAACAGAAGGTTCGAAAATTTGTCGTCAAAGCACTGTGTTGGTGTAGGTGTTGGTTGTGTGTATCGCTTAATGCACGTTACCCGGATTGGAAGAGATTCAGGTTTGAATCCCGGTAGCAACAACAATATTTTTCGATAAAATTGATTTTATATGTATATCTTTGTAATTAATACATTTAATTTGTATTTGAAATTAATTGTTTTTTCAAAGATGATTTTAAATAATAATGAACTAATTTAATTATTGTGTACTTGATACAGACTTTAAGAGCACTAATGGTTTCAATTACAAATAGCTCTTTTTTTTAATTGTTTATATATTATGTATTGCGTATCTTTTCCAATAAGAAATATTGTGTAATAAAATTAAAATTAATCAAATCTACACAAATAAATAATTCTTCGATATATCCGATTAAAAGTTCTTCACATCTGGAAACAGGGCAAAGTAATTGAAAGTCGACGCTTTTCACTCATCTAAAGAGTGTTTGATTAGACTCTCGTCTGGGGGGTGGTTGCAAAGGGTGCGTGGGGAAGCTATATACAGGTTCGATTTACAGATCCGCTGTGCACACAAGGGGGCTTTATTCTTTTTTTAAATCAGAGAAGGAGAGGTGATCGCCATTGGGCTTTTTTCATTGTTGGCAACTAGGCAGTGTCAAATAAAAACTAAATTTAATTATTAATATTTTATTTATTTAATACAATATATCATTAAATTATGTAAGTGTCCTAATAATACGCTCAAATGGTTAATAGACATGCTGACTTCAAAATAAAATATTTGTGTTTTATTTTTAACTAGTGATTCAGATTTAGTTATAACTTTAAAAAGATAAAACGTCGGTTGTTAAACAAATTTTATTATTTAATTATAATGATTTTAAATGATATATTGTCAGACATGTGTAGACGAAAATAAATCTGGTTTAATAGATATATAAAATATAATGTTTATAGTAATATATAGATTTGGGTGGAGCGAAAGGAGAGGAATACGTGGTGTTGAATTCTACCTGTTTACTAGTGATGAGCTCAAAATCACGAACCGTGAGTTAATCACTGATATTTTTGAGTCACACTCAATATCTGTGATTGAATATCTGGGAATATCGTGATTCGCGATTCATTTTATTATTTTATTTATATTTTGTTGTGAATCGTGATTTGGCGCATGTGTATGTGAAACGAAAATATTCATGAAAGAATAACGTTATAATTCTTGATAACCGTCATCTAGTAGATTCTGCAAATATTTTACGCATTTGACTCGAAATGCTGAGAATTTACCCGAAAAATAAACTTACTTTTTTACGGTTTTTATTCTCTTTGTGATGATATTAAATTAGTTATATATGCTAGAATATGTTTTTTACGCTAATAAAGTTTGAATAATGTAAGTAAATATGATTAAAATTATGTTTCTTTAAATTTATTTTGTGTATTGTGATATCGTGCGGCGCACGCGTATTAGTAATGAAACTGTGATCACAGTCACAGTTTTCAATCACTGATATTATCGAATATCAATCACAATCACACCAGTGAGTCAAAAGTGGCATTTTTTCTCATCACTACTGTTTACTAGCATCTTTATGGACCATGTCATGGATTAAATTTTTGTCACGAGTCATCGATATCAAATCTCAGAGATTCGTGCACCGTCACTTGTCTCGTGCCGCCACTGTCTCACTTCAAACATCAAATGTCAGCAAATGTTCTGCTCGCCCTTTGGGTAAATTTGAAACTCCACTGCAGAAAACTAAATACGTGTTCGGAATTGAATGCCTACTGTTTTCTGATTTTTAAATTATTTTACTAATTTCCCAGAATAATTAGTTTATCTAAGTCATGTATAGTTCTAGATGTCGAATAGTACTGTCAAATCGAATACCGTGTGCATGGGTCGGTGCTACCAATTTCATATTTGAATTTATCTGCAGATAAAAACCTCAACACGTGTGCAGTATACTGAGATTTATCTTAACTAGAACTCTGAAACTAATTAATTGATGCGATTGTTAATTTGTGGTGCTACGTATAAAAAATAAATACACTTTATACTACACACGTCTAGTTATATGATGTTTCTGTCACTACTGTAATTTCGATATTCGAATTTCACGTGGGAAAAATTAAAATACTTTGAAACTTATCTCGTACCACAGACAAGAGCCATTAGAGATTACAGTCCTGAATATTTGGTAGTAAAGGACAACATGCTGATCTGACTACTCTGCTTACAAAATACAATAGTCATTAGTGACACGAATTTTGAGAACAAAGTTTCAATCGTTAAGGAGTACCCTTAGAACGCGACTCATTACATCAATATTTGCATGTTATACGGAGAGAGTATCTCGAATAATAGAGATAAGGGCCGATCTTTATACCTACACTCGCATTTGACGATGAGGCTGGTACAAACTTAAAATGATATATATAAATACTGTAATATATAAGTCTTTAACTAGTTTTACACGCTTTATTTATCTCCAACGATTCCAAATAATTAATTTATGACCAACACCGTTTACATGCAAAATAGACAATCCCAAATTTTTATCAAAACCATGACTATTTTCTATCAAATTATTAGAAAATTCGGAAAACCCACTAACATCTCAAATAGTCCTTTACTCTTAAGCCAGCAGTTCACTCTCGCCGAGGCTGCGTGTAAACAGATGTGAGATTTCTATCTGAGATTCGTCTCGTAAGGGTATGAAGGACAGTACAAAGTTGAGCGCGAAGCGAGATATGATTTTGTATGCAGAATAGAATAACACAACCGATATATTATATATACCGATCATTACCGACGAATCTCTGACTTGAGAGACAATAGACAATAAGAAAAAATTACGGACTAATGAAAATAAAAATTGGTTGACCTTGTACAAACCGATCAAGTTTATATTGAGTTCTAAAAATTTCTTTACGATTTAATGTAGCGTGATCATTCATCATAATTAAGTAGTTTTTGAGTGTTGAAACTTAACAGGAAACAAATAAATTTAAAAATTCCAGCGTTGAAGCTAACGATTTATTTGTATGTAACCTTTAAGTTCTGAACATGAAATATGAATGTTTTTAAAAAAAGAAATCAGTTCAGTTCAGTTCTCTTACTGGTGAGACTTTTTTTATGCATAACAAAATGTTATATTTTAAGTTTCCACGGGTAAAGATAATGTATTATTTTTTGAGGGAACATCCGTTAATAATCCTAAGAAGGACTTTTATACTCCTGTCGTTTCGAGTAAATATCATTACGCATTCTTAAGGGCCTCTTATCCTTAATCTTGCTCTAAACTGACGAGTAAACTCGACCGTTCAAGGTAAGAACCAAAATGAAAGTGAGTTAAAATCTTAGTAGGTACTTAATATTATTAGTTGACGTCACGATTAACTGTATCTAATGGTAATGAAAAGTGACTTGTAATTTCGTTATTTGTTTAATAGCCGACTTTGTACACTGGCGAATGGTTCTGTTAGAGCCTCAACAATCAAAGAACTTGTATGAGAAGATGTATGAATGTGGATGAGGCGAGAATTAGAATGAGTCAGTTAATTATCTTGCTAAGTGGTTCTTTTATTATTATAGGCGGATTTTGTTGGTTTATTATTATTATTTTTTTTTTTGAATGGATGTATTTTCTATAAAAGTTTTTCTCGGAACAATTTTGACGCGGGTTCCCCCAGAAAATAATCCGTTATATAGATATTTTTTTTAATATATATATGTAATTGCATATAAAATTACAAATCAATTAGATTTTAAAGATATACATAACATGTTCGGATGGGCTAACCCTAGTATACGATATTGCTCAGGCAATTAACCAAATATGTACAAAAGAAACATCGGTAAATATTTTTGACCTATGAATATTGAGCCCGTGACCCAAGGTTCAGGAAGCAAGGATTACGAGCCGATATCGATAAACTTTTATTTTGACGAAAATTATGTGTGATGTTATAATACAATAAAAACTGTGAATAATATTTTGTAACATACTTAAGTGTAATGTACATGTATTGATTTTACTGAATTTTCATATCTCTTCGTTTATCAAGAAATAGCCATAAGACATTTAAGAAAGCTAAGAGTTTCCGTGGAACGTCAATGAGTCTGATTGGTACCTGGAGTCAATACCTGCATTTGGGCTTAGATACTAAATAAGTGAATCAGGTAAAATTTACTATGAGTCACAATATAACCGATCTTTTGGCTGTATAGGTAAATAGAAACGTACGATCTCAACCCCTTCTTAGAAAACTAACCTTTATGGACAACTTCCAGAAAAGCTACATTATTGCAAAAGTAAAGATACGCTAACTTCGAGTGACCAAATGTTCTTGCGTACGAAAGAATTGCGAAAAAGTCAAAGAATAAAGATCTTGAAAGGTGCTTCTTTAGTATTGCGGTAAGATACTCACATAGTGATCAAGCGGTGAGAGATCGGTTAATACTCCCGGGACATCGGTTGATCCTATTTTAGCAGCACATCCATTTAGAATAGTTAAATTAAAAAGTAGTAATTACACTGATGTGGCTTATACTTGTGACGCTTGTATGACTTACAAAGTACAAATATGTTAATAGATAATACAATTATATTCATTCATTTTTGGTTGACTTTTTCTCACCCAACGTCGTTATATAATGATGTCAGATATGCATTCTTAGTGATATGATTTTAGTGAGGAGAGTCGTGGGTGTTGAGGGGTGGCAATATCTCGACAAAGCTCGTGGAATAAAGAAACCAGGCTGCCGAAATGTTAGGGGAGCAGTGGTAGTAACATTAATGGACCGAGTGAGAAGTACCGTGATAAGGGAGACCGTCGGCATATGTGCATATAAGCATCTAGCTTAGATGGCCATAGCTGTACGAATGTATTCAATAAATAGAGCAGGACATTGTAGAATTGCGAGATTTTTTTTTTGTTTCTGATTTACATCCGATATTAACAAATTGCTCTTTCAATTTTGCAAACGTCAAACATTGACTTGCCTCATCGGAGTATTGCGAGACGCGGTGTTTCCCAGCTTCTCCCCGAACACGTGGCCACCCCGACCGAGGGTTGGCGCGCCGCACGCCGCGCACGCGCCGCGTGACAATCGATAGCCGCACGGACTCGTAGGGCCGCGTGGGCGCGCGCGCTGCTTCGGCCCACAACAGTCATGGCGGATAGTGAATTCGAAGAGTTCCACCACATTTTCAACCGCCATCCGCAGAATGTTAACTCGTCGACGCCGTTTTACTCGTAAGTCTGATATTAACTAAATCCCGATCACGTGATATCAATTCCCACTCACCCAAAAATGTCTCACATGTTTTAATAGAGAACGAAAGTATCTCTGTCGTAATGCTGTCAACTTTAAAACTTTGAAATATTACAGTTTCTTTACCGTGCTACAAGAATTGTATTGAAATCGTCCTACAAAGTGATAAAACGAACAATTTTTCAATTAAAATATTTGTTATTTCAAAATAATCAATAGCCCAATGATGTAAATAATTATACGATCATGCATTAAGACGTCAATTTCTTTAAAAAAGTATATTTCTTGATATGATTTATTTTAATATAATTTATTATATATCTTTAACATGATCCCAATAACTGTAAATTTTTCCAAATTCAAGACGTACGAAATATTTTTCAAGGACGTATCAAAAGTATTACTTCTTATTTTTAGTATTTCATAGAAAATATGTATCTACTAATCGATGGTCAAAGGCATGTGTAATTTGTTCGTAAAACTAGTGATACAAACATTGATTTATAAACTGTTTGAAATAAAAACAAAGCAGATATTTTTTTACAAGAAAAATACAAAAAATACTTTACACACCCAAGTTTAAATATTTTAAATAAATTTACAATTTATTTCATTGAATGTTATTTTTTATTTCTTTAAATATCTTATATTGAAGTTCTCTTAGTCATATTTTTTGTAATTATTAATAGTTACAAATTAAATATTGTCTATTTGTAATTGCAACCTTAAATATACAGTACATTAATATTGCGAATACATTTTAATTACATTACATTTAATTACATTTTAATTTTAATACATAAAGAATTAAAACAGTACAATTTTTATGAGGTATTTTCGTTTGTGAACTTTAAAGATCGACCGATATTTTCGGATAGTAGAATTATAAAAGATTATAAATTAATTATTACACTGGTTTTATGGTCGAGAGTTTTTTAAAGATTCCTCTAAAACGCCTAAGTTTCATCATTAAGATAAGTTGATAAAGATTTTTATAAATAAAATACAAATACTATCTGATACTGCATATTATATAGATCGAAGTATATGTATATATAATATTTGCACGCATTCGGTCTTCAATGCAATTATTGTATGCGGATACCAGTAAAGAATATACATCTTAAAACTGCAGTTGGATTTATACAGATCGGAGTTGAACGTTTGAAGTTATAGAAAATTTTAAAATTATTTTTAATATGTTTATAGACCTCAATATTTATATTTTAGTTGGCAATAACACATCATCATGGTACAATCATTTATAACAATATGACGTTAAGGTACATGGCACATTTTGGTTGTTTATTCTCTCATTGTCACAACGTGTTAATTTGTCCTTAGCTTGGTGCCAATGGGCCTTGAGGAGGACTCGCCCACGTCATCGAACAGCGGCAGCTCTTGCGAAGTGAGACCTACGCAACAAGGGCCGAGTCTGCTAGATCCCAACACGAGGACTAGCAGTGGGGAGGACGACGAGGATGACGATGGACTTAGGGTCAGCAGGATGGTCAACAGGGGGCCGACCATCAACTGGACGGCTGGTGGGGAGAGGCGGAGACGGAAACTACCGGAGATACCAAAGAACAAGAAATGTAAGTAAAATCAAAAGAGCTTAGGTGAGTTGAAATAGATGCTGCTATTTTCAGATTTATTCTTATTTCATTAAATAAAATAATGTTTTAGTTTTAAACCACTTTATTATCCACATATACTAAAGTCAACTAGTTTCAGTTGGACACAAAATTCTTCAATAGTATATATTATAGTTTAGTATACAGGTTAGTCTATATACTATATTGTCCTAAAGAAGGTTGGGTTCAACTGAAACTAGTTGATTTTGACAATTTACGATAATATAGTATATATTTTAGTATACAGGTTAGTCTTTATACTATATTGTCCTGAAGAAGGTTGGATCCAACTGAAACTGACTTTAGTATGTGTGTATAATAAAGTTGTTTAAAACAAAAACATATTTAATTTAATTATAATGTCAAGCCACAACGTGTTTGCTTTCTTTCAAAATGTATTCTTATTTCATTAAATAACGATAAAATCACACATAATATTATCAATAGTACTATTATAAATAGTAAAAAGGGACTGGATTGTTTTGTGTATAAAATAGACTGCATTTTGAAAGAAAATAAAATATAAAAAAAGACTTCCTTTTGAATGTAAATAGTTTTCAAATTTGCTGAAACATTCAAACCACTCAAAAATAAATAGATAATTCTATGCTCATGACATTTTAGACCACTTGAACTTATAAGAATATTAAACACACGGATTATAATATAATTAGATCACAGAATATACTACTGAAAAACGAAAAAGTTTAATTTGAAATAGTATAAATAACTGTCTATTTTGTTAAATCACTTTTTTATGAAATCTTGTATTTCCCTTTGATTAATAAAATAATTTGAAAGAATAAACATTTTTAACATGCATGATTTTATGTGTAAAAATATTTACAGAAATGCGAATAGGAAAACTGAATTTCTCCATGGCGATTGCAGTAAAATATAAAAATATATTTTTTAGCAGATTTGTTTTCTAAATATGCGATCGTTTAACAGTGTTATTAAATTATACTAAGCAAGTCAATAAAGCGATTACTTTTCTGTTTGAAATCAAAAATAATGTTTTGTGATTCTACCTACTCGAGGCCTGGACAAAATTAATTGCATTTGAATAACAAATTGCGTTTTAATTTGAATGAAATTATACAAAATACAAAACCCTCGTATTGCGAAATATCTGCTTTGCGGTGTTTCAATGTGTATTATTTATATTGCGTATTAGAAAATAATTACTAGTATTAAATATGCTAAAAAAAAAAACATTAAAAATGAAAATAATGCCTTCTGTAGTAGGTAATGTTTGAGTAATTTAATGATGCAATTATCAAATTGACAGATGTACATATGTTGATCTGTCAAATAATAGCGGCGGTGTTGTAGACATGTTGTTTTGACATTTCCCGTTGCGGCGCTGGCGGGCAAAATTTCACATCGATAATGCTGAAGCTCGTTTTGAGCCGACGTCATACCTCAATGTTGGTGCGAACCATACTATGGGCCCAAGATGTTTCTTTGGTATTTCTTGTGTTGCTTTAATTAAGACATCAAATGTTAATAATTTGCGAATTTCGTGAACAATTCGCTTCTACATGGTGCTTTTTGGGAGATTTTTGAAGGATTTTTATCATTTCATACGGTTTGTTTATATTATGTCGTAATTTATTTTTCGTTTAAATTTGCCGTATTTATGATTTTAAATGTAAGCGTTTAATAATTTGTTTTATATGAAAATTCATAATATTGCTTATTGTTAATTATATTTTATTGCGTATCTAGATTTTTTTTTCACCTGTTGATATTACAAGCTATTGTTTGATACTGTGACTTAAATTGTTAATGTTTATTTTAAAGATCTGTATGCCATCATGGGACAAAAGATGTGATCACCTAAAGACGCTGTTTTCGTGATTTCTTCTTATGAATATGTTAAAAAAAAGGACAATCGTATATTTTGAGAGGAAAGGTAATCCCATCTAATATTTTGCTAAGTATATAAGGGAAATACAAGATTTATCTATTGATTTCGTTATTAACATCGTGAATTTGTGAAAAATTTTAATGGATTTACTTCATAGGCGATTCGGAAGAAACAATATAATATTTTTATTTTCTCAAGAGTTATGATTAATTAAATAATGGGCTGTTTTATGACCTATATAGGCTTTCCCCTTAAACAAAAATATTTCATCCTTAAATAAAAATATAAGAATTTTACAATTAGATCTTAGAAATTATATACAAAAAAACGATACAAATTTACAAAATAAGATAAATTTTATATTCAAAATTATAAATAGTTTATCACTTAAAATTAAAAGGTGCGTTGATTTCCTTGTGATATTTATATACATCTGCATATTTGTTTCTTTGACGCAAGGAAACACAGATAGATAAGTGACAAGTATAGATACCTGTTCTGACGTAGACAAAGCAGAATAGTGACGTAACGACCGACATATTATGTTTTCTGTGCTGCTGGATATGAACTGACCTAGAAAATCTCTGTTATTGATTAGCCAGAGAACATGAAAACTTACGAAGATGAAAATGATGAATGTAAATGTATTTATATTATATAATACATATATCAATTTTCCCCGACGTTAGAACATAAAATATTCAATCCCAAATTTCGAGAGACATCCATGTTAATCCTCTTTAGAACAAGCGTTGTAGCATTGTTTGAAAATACTTTATTGTTTTCATACACATGTTTTCAAGTTCACGTTTATAACAGTCATATATTTTCTTAATAACTCGTAAAGGATTAAATTAATATAAAATATCTTCTTTTTAATTAATTTAAAATTAATTATGATCATAAACTAACTAATGATCATAAATAAATGTTAATATTTTGAAATAAATGTTATTTACTTCATAGTTAAATCATCCGTCATTTTTTTGGTTTGTATTTTTTATTTATTTTATTGATAGATTTTAAAATATTCATAAACCAACAGAAGGCCTTAATCAGCGATCTTGAAATTCATTATTAGTTTTATTCATTCAAAAATCCTTAACCAGAACTAAAACACAAGCCTCTAATTCCTTCAAATCTCTGAAACTATAAATATTTTCTATAAAGATATACACACTTGTATCGCATCTCGCATATATTTTTCAACTACTATTTATATTTTATAGAGTCTCGGGTTAACTAACTTACCATCACGCCACACTCTTCTGTCCTGATATACAATTTTCGTTTTATCCACATTCATACATCTTCTAATACAAGCGGTCTACTAGTGCCACTTCTTTCCAATTTCTTAAATATATTATATTTTATATTCCTATCATTTTACGCTTCTTAAACAAACGTCTATTGGTTTTTAATGCTCCTGATTCTTCCCTACAATACAATTTGCTACGTGAATATGACTTCTGACTTCTTGTGGGTACTTTTCATACAATACTTTAGGTATTTTGGTCTGAGAATATTCTCGCATCAGACCATCGTAACTCGATCTTCTAGAGTTAGCTAAGCTCGTCTCGGCTTTGTGTATTTTTTCTGAATTTTTTCAACCTTTAGTCAGTCATTCATACTTTTTTCAAACAATATAAAAATTGTCAAAATATATCACTAAATCTCACTTGAAGTGACGTTATAACTTCTTAATTTTAATATTGATTATTGTAGGTATATTAGAATTACACCGATGTTTAATAATATATATAGACAAACATTATTTATTAAAATTTCTTGATGGATGTGGAATTAACACATTTTTATATTATTTTTTATTACTTTTGAGACGGGAAATTAAATCTATAATCTGGGAATAATCATTATCTCAGTTTATAGTCATATTTATGACTCGCATTATATTAAATAAATTACAATATGAATATAAAATAATACATAACTTTTAAAAGAAAAAGGAATTGATGATAAAATAAAACATAGGTATAAATTTCAATAGCTATTAAAAAATTAAAATAAGAGTTTCACAAATAAATAATTACATATACAACTCAAATATTCAATAATTTTTATAAATACAATTAACTTTTTTTTTCTTAAGATATTTCTGCCATTGTTTCCAAGATGATATTGATAATTAGTGTTTCAGATTAATTTCAAAATCAGTTAAAAGTTGAAATGTTTTTAGCGAAGTATTCTCATAGCATTTTTTATTATTTACTTCATACTTCTACTGGCTGTAGAGATCATTCAAATCGATGGCCGACTACACCATATCTTTCCAGGCATCTCTGTCTTCAGTTGCGGACATTTTCGCATAATATGGCAACTCAATCTCAGTCTTTTCGACTTCGAAGTAATTAAAGTGTTCGACTATTTAATAATTTCGAGTTTAACTTTTTAATAATATATATATAACATTCATTTTATCATTGTTGACTTTTAGAATATCGGTGGATAGGAATGGAAGAACTGATATGGGAAGTTTCGATCATAGAACGGTCCTATGGGTAACCACTCACTGTCTCTTATAGGGTGTCATGTTTTAAGTTCATTAGGAGTACATTTTTATTAAAAATAATAATAGACAACGAGTAGGTATGTTAGTAATTTATCAGTAAGCTAAGTTATTGTTAATACAGAACGGATGTGTCACTTTTAGACGAACAGTAATGTACCTATGTAGAATAATTATCGATAATTTAAAAAATAGGCTAATAAAAATCTAAAATACAACCAATTACCGTTTTATTGGCCTATTTTCGAAAAACGTATTAAAATTATACACACGAACAATTTAAAAATCGATTAATTCTTCAGCGTTGTTAGAGAGCTGATACATGGACAAAAATTTGCTACTGTTACATTATTTAATTCATATACTGCTATTAAGGTAACATATAAATAATGTGTCTTTAATATTGACTGCAAAATTTAATCACGTGAGTTTTCTTTGACAATATTTATTTTTATTTTTGACACTATTGATTTTCTATCCATTCTACTTTGTGACTCTTTCTATCCAGTTTATTTTTTCCATTCACGTGGATGAACATTCTGTCAAATCTGATAGCCAATAATCTTAACACTTGATATTGTTTTGAGAAAAATCTGTTCTCTTTCTCTTTTAATATAAAAATTAGTACTCTCTTTCCCATTATCCATAAATCTAATATGTACGAAATTTTATTAAATAAAAAATTATACAATAATTTGGTATTTTAGCATGTGAGTTATCTTTGATAAACCAAACGGATTCAGAACGAGTCATTCTTTCACCGGGGTAATCATAAACTAAACAAAAACATCAAATATTAGTTTTTTTTAAATTAAATTTTTTATATTTAAAAATTATCCAAAATTTTTAGTACCTATCTACTTGACCTATTCACTGTTCCATCCTATAAAAATGTTTCCAATGATTTCAGATCATTAAGATCATTTTCCCACATATTTCATCATCATACTATTTTTTTATGTTGTTATAATATATTTTTTAATGTTTTTAATATTTCATTAAGAAATTCAGTTTTTGTAACAATATACAATAATTTGACATCAGATTTGATAGAATGTTCATCCACGTCGTTGTAAAAAATACACTGGATAGAAAGAGTTACAAAGTAGAATGGATAGAAAATCAATAGTGTCAAAAATAAAGCAAATAAATAAATCCAACACATAATACCTACGACGTAAAAGCTAAAGATCGGTATTGAAGGAATACGATATAGAAGAAAATCGTGACATCGATCATATAATGAGAATATTGTTATTGATAACAATATGTATAAATTTAAACGCATAATCTCGGATAACATACAAGAATTTCTTTGTAATGAATTTTGTTACGAAGAATAGTTTTTTAGCTAGATAAGAATACTATCTATTACAGAAGGTTTAATTTTCTTTTCATGTGACCTGGAGATCCAAATAACTACTCTCTTATCTATGTATGTATATATATAATGTGACACATAACGTATTTTATGAACATGATAATTCCATAGTTCTTGCAGATTTTTCTCTCATTATTCGATCAAAATTTTCTAAAAAATTGATGCTGTAAATATTTCGGTTAAGCCAGACTGATCCGCCGTCTTGTTTCAAAATGGCGGCGGTGAAAAAGATTTGATTCGACTTTCTTGAAGATTTGATTCTTTCATGGTGATTTGTACTGCGGAAAAAACGACCTAATAATAATTTTAAAATTTAATTTGTTGCTAGTTAATACTGATTTTTTAAGTATTATATCAATTGACATTATTAAGTTTAATTGATATACTGAAAGGTTACAATAACTATAGCTAATATTACATTTTCAATAGAAACATTATCATATATTACTTTTTACATATTCCGATAAGAAAGAAAATAATATCTTCAATTAGCTATATTATATTCATTATACGAAATATAATAAGTGAATACAGTTATTGCGATAACGTAAAATGTTTAAATATATATCTTTTGAAAAAAAATTCTAAAAATAAATAACTGCAATAATTAGGGTGTTAATCACATATACAAGACGAGTCTGAATGACACAAAAAGACAAAGATGAACACGTGACCTGACATGACTGAATAAAACTTATTTTGAAGCGAGACAAAGTCAAGAGTCTAAACCCTTTTTAATTAGTGATTAGTAAGTTATTATTCCTAGAACATAATTCTACAATAAATTTCTTAATAATTTATCTTATAATAAATTTTATTATTCTGTAATAAATACAAATTAAACATAAATCAATTATATCATGGTTCTGAATTAGTTTGATTCTATCTAAAGTGCATTATCTCAAATTCTCTGTAATTCTAATATTGGTTTTTTTTTTGGGTTGTTCTGTAGTATATCCAAAATCCATTTTGATGAAGAATATGAAAGGATATAATTTACCGTCGGGTGGAATTGCAAAAAAAAAAAAAATAATAATATAGATTTCAGTTATGTACATTTTTATTATAAATTAATTTTATGAACTTCACATTTTGTAAGCTTACATCAAAGGTAATAATCAATGTAGAGCTAATGTTTAGCAAATCTATTTAATTTCTGTGTTTAAATATCATCTCTTTATTTTACTACGTGTGTAGGAACCCATAATAGGTATTAGGTTTAGATTTTTCTGGCGTAGGAATGTATTGTTTTCGCGTATACAACCTTTTTAAAAATATTTACAATCATATAACACATGGTATTTCAAAAGAAGTCATATAATAATACGAACAATTAATTGATTTGTCAGAAATTCCATTTTGGTCAATTCTCTTTTCGTTTTGGCATAAATCGATGATCAGTTACACCCGAGATTTTACTTGATTAATTAAAGTCAATTTAAAATTGACTAATTTTAATAAATTCGCTTTGAGACATTATAACTATAATAATTTAACTGCCAATAAATGTTACGGCTATCAGTTATCTTCCAAACTATTTTTGTAAATGTTCGGCTAACAAGCTTTGTGTTTTTGACAAAACACCGTAATTGTTGAGAATAAAAATCTTATTTTGTGAATATTCTATGCACTTGGTTTTGTAAATAAGAATTTGATGAATTTGTCATTAATCGTATATTTGACAATCTTTTATCAACAAATATTAAATATGAATTTTAACCACAAAGTTAATTTAGCTAATTTCAAAAGTATTAATGCAAATTAAATGTATTAATTAGAATGATATACATATAAATAAAAACTGATCATGCTACAGCACGCAGTGCATTGATGAGAAATCGACAAATTTTAGAACCTATGTTACACTTTTCAAATTGATACATCTATCGTTCCATTATTTGAAAGCCATCTACTTTATTTTTACGGAATTTCAAATACCTTTGAGTAATCCGGTGGGAGACGCCAGAATTAATCGGTTAATGCACGTTCCCCGGATTGGAAAAGATACAGGTTCAAATCCCGGTAGCAACAACAATATTTTTCGATAAAATTTATTTTATATGTATATCTTTCTAATTAATACATTTAATTTGTATTTAAAATATCACAGACCTATGCTCTAAAAAATTACAACTTCGCAATAAAAATGTGCTACTTACTTACCATCACGCCGTTTCCTCACGGGGGTAGGCAGAGAGGATAGAACGCCATACTCCTCTATCCTGACACACAATTCTCGCCTCATCCACATTCATACATCTTCTCATACAAGCTCGCCGATTATTAAGGCGTCTAACAGAACCAACCTCCATTATCTGGTTTACTTATGGTTATGGTTTATTTATGGGGCCATCAACACTTGCGTCATATATTTTTCTTACCATTTTCTTCTCATTCATCCGGTCGGTATGACCAAAATCATACTACTCACTATACTAACATCAGCTTTACATTCTTTCCTTATTTCTTCCTTCTTTACTGTCATAAATAGATTTGCCACATATATGCCTGAGTGATCTCATTTTCACTGCATTCAGTCTATTTTCGTTCCTCTTCTGCCAGCTCCAGGTCTCACTTCCATACATCATTGTAGGTACCAGGACTTCACTGTGCACCGCTAGTCTTGCCTCGATTGACAAATTCCCGTGAAGTATTATTCCATTCAAAGCTCCGTTCACTTTATTCGCTGCAGTCACCCTCCTTTCGATATCATTCTCAGTCTTTTCGTTTCTCCAACTTACTTCCTAAAGACACAAACTCATCTACTTGTTCCAATCATTCATTTCCTACAAGTATTTTACACGGTGTCTTGCTTTCCTTCTTCTCCTTAATAAAATATTTAGTTCATTCATTTGTATAATCGACGTAATTCACTGTGAATTTTACTGATACTTATTCATTTAGGTAGTCATTAATCCAGTATTTGTATTATTTTGTTAATAATTATTCAATACACATAACAATAAAAATAACGAAAAATCATTGTCACTTAAATAATATTTTTAATCTTTGGAGTCACCGTTTTGGTGGCACTTTCAAGCAAGTCTCTAGATGAACATTTATAATGTTTCCTTCGATCGTCTATCCAGTAACTCAGGGCCAGGCCAAGGTAGCCATCATCACCATAATAATCGCTCACCGTTAGCGTCAGTTATGGCGCTCTGTGCAGGGCCGGCTTCGTTGGCTGAAGAAATGGGCACCACAATACCTGCTCCGGTCATGGCCAGGCCGCTGTTGGTGTTGAAATGCGGCTACTTGCTGGATGAGGACTCGAGCCCGGACTCGGAGAGGCTGCACAGCCTGGGCGATGTCGACAGCGGACACAGCACGGCCCACTCCCCCGCTGACACGGGGCCTAAGAGCATATCGCCTACGCCTCTGCAAATCATACACACAGGTATAATCATTTATTGACAGTGGCGCAACTATAAAAATTGGGTCCTAATGTAGAATTTTAAAAGAGGCCTCTAAATAAGTATTGTTTATATATAAGATATGTTTACGATAAGATATGTTGTACTGGTTGCGTGGTTTATCTTTAAATACTAAGAAAAAATTAATCTCTTGTCTCATATGCACATGCATTTGAGAATGGTTGATTCGCTTTAAAGCGATTTTCATTTTACGGTGATGGTCTGGGCGACATATTAGCGGTGTTCTGCTACTGTATAGGTACATCGATAATATTTTCACGTGTTTCGTAATATACATAAGAAACGATTTTTTAAATGTTGTGATTCCATTTCTTGCCGTGTAATACTATTTACAGGGGGAAAGATATTGATGGTCGTAAAAATATCGCTTTCAAATGGATTGTAGATTGCAGAGCGCGAACTTTTTGGTGCCATGTATAACGTGGGCCACAATGCACAACATTGGCTGCATTGGCATAGTTGCGCCACTGTTTTTTGATAATCATGTCAGATAGGTAAATATGATCTTGATCGCCAATATGATCTCTTACGATCTGTGGGGTTCATACACATGTCCATTCGGCTATAAATTTTTTTGACTCACGGAATTGAAATGTTTATATTCTTTAAATACTAATTTAATGTATTAATTATAAATATATATACGTATAAAATCAATATTGTCTAAAAATATTGTTTTTGCGCTACCGGGATTCGAACCTGGATCTCTATTTCCAATCCGGGGAAGTACACAACCAATTGTGTTATAACGCCAGTATTTTTTATGACAAATTTTCGTACCTATATGTTACACTTTTTTTAATTAATTCATCTGTCGTTCCATTATTTTAAAAATTTAAAAAACATCACAGACCGTCCGTTCTGTTCAAATCACAGATGTAATATTTTCACAAATATCAGAATATTCTCGTAATCATCGGCTTTGTTTTAAATCAAATCGATAGATATTTAAATAAATAAAAACTTTCCAGGATCCCTCTCACCTTCATCAAGTTGCAGTACTTATCCAGGGGCAGCGGGTGGTGGGGTGTCCTTCAGCCAGCTGGAGATGTTGGAAGCTACACACAGAGGACTTCACAAGTTTATACCGAGACACCATGGTGAAATAGAAGTGGAGATTGGAGACCCGTTATATGTACAGAAGGAGGCAGAGGATCTCTGGTGCGAAGGTAAGAGTAAAATCACAGATTTTTTATTTAAATCTGTTGTTTATTATTTTCAAAAGTTATTTTGATTGACAAGGAACGAATTTGATAAAGGGTATTAATTACCCCGCACTTGAGGTGCCGTCTTAGGTTAGTGGTGGTTCGTCAGTTAAAATTTGCGTGTGGCGTGGATATAAATACCAAACTCAAGTTAAACTGTATATAGGTTAAAAAGAAATTTCATAAAAATTTAAAAAATATATACAGGTGTAACAGACCTAGCCCACAATATGTTATACTAAATTACGACTCGAAAATGTTCAAGGCATAAGTGCCTAGTCTCAAAAATCATCATCTAAATCATCTAAAAAAATCGTACTTATGCGATTGTTTCGACTAATAGAAATATTTTATTAAATACAAATTATATATTGAATAAAAAAAAATAGAGGTCATCAAGATTCGAGCGGCCAGGGTCATTCAGGGTCTGAAGCAAAGGTATACATTAATAATTGATAAATTCTACAAATATTGATATCGAAACACGTAGACATAAAGTTTAACATGATTTTGTAAAAACTTCAAACAATAATATTTTCTATAACGCTGCAGAATTTGTACATATTCCTTGAACATTTTAGACCACCCTTTTCACCCGAGTACACTATCACATATTTAAATAAGGCGCTACTGATCAAGATTTACACGATTATATTATATTTAAAAGGCGGGATACAATAATACGGGAAGCAGAATATAAAATGTCTCTAGTTACTAAAAGTTAAATAATTAAAATATTGATATTGTATAAAAAATTCTTACTTTCTAAACGTGTCTAGTAACAGTGAGTAGAATGTACGATGTATGCAAGGAAAGCGAACTTATTATGAATGTTAACAAGTCGAAAGTGATGGTATTCGAGAAGGAGGAAAGCAAGACACCGTGCTAAATACTTGTAGGTAATGAGTATTTGGAACAAGTGGATGAGTTTGTGTATTTGGAAAGTACGTTTGATAGAAACGGAAAGACAGAAAAATGTCGACAAGACAGAATAATGTGAACGGTGCTTTGAATGGAATTATAGCTAATGGGATTTTGGCAAGACTAACGGTTCACAATGAAGTCCTGGTGCCGACATTGATATATGGAAGTGAGGCCTGGAGATGGCAGAAGAGGAACGAAAGAAGACTGAATGCATTGGAAATTAGATCACTTAGGCGAGGATGCGCAAATCCATTTATGACAAAGTAAAGAATGAAGAAATATGGAACGAATGTAAAGCTGATCTTAGTGCAGTGAGTAAAATTAAGAAATGGTCACTTAGGTGGTTTGGTCACATGGAACGAATGACTGAGAAGAGAATGGTAAGAAATATATATGACGCAAGTGTTGATGGCACTAGAAATAGAGGACGTTCGCGAAAGACTTGGCATGACCAGGTAAACCAGATACCGGAAGATGGTCCTGTTAGAAGCCACAATAACCTGCGAGATTGCATGAGAAGATGTATGAACGTGGATAGTGCGAGAATTATGTGTCAGGACAGAAGATTGTTGCTGTCTATCCTATCTGGAAACGGCTTGATGGTAAGTAAGAAATTGATACAATTTTCTACTATTATAAAAGATCATAGATTTGTCAAATTGAAATGTCATTAGCATGTACGTAGCTTGTAAAACATATTTGTATACATCGAAGTTTTGTGCCATATTTTAAATGTAATTTTTTTGTATATTCGTTTAAAAGATCCTAAAATTGAGATCATCCCTGCAATGACATGCCACAACCTGTCACTTTATTTTATATCTACTTGAGCATCACATGGTATATTAGACAACCATATTTATATTATGTATTTTTGTTTGCAGACTAATTCGATTATTGATTTTGTGTTACTTTCAAGCATTTTAAAACGAGTAAAAAGGTCAAAAAAATGGACATGGGGTTCACAATAATGGTGAATTTATTTCTGTCTTCTTAAGGAAATAAAATAACGCCCCGAATAATTCAACGTTAAAAAAACTAGCGTGTTTCTTCTGACCTCCAATAAATGTTTCGTTGTGTTTTCAGGAGTAAATTTAAGGACGGGAAGGCAAGGAATATTCCCATCGGCTTACGCAGTAGATATGGATTATAACGATTTTGACCCGGCAAACGTACAAGTGAAGAGGGAGCGCTATTTATTAGGGTAAGGTTACATTTTTTATAAGTTAGGGGTGCAACTTTTAGAATAGAACATCTAAAAGAGGGTACATTTAATAAGAAAATAAGTAACATATAGAGTTCGACCACACCTTGGTGGTATAGACATTGTTGCTGATAATCAGATTGAAAAATCTCGTATTGTTATTATTTAACAACTAATTAGGGCGTGTGTTGTTTTACACACACCTAAATTAGATTATTTATACTATATATGGATACTTGTTTTAAATAAGTGATGAATTCTGTGAACAATATAAAGTTAATTTTATTTGAAAAACTATCGTTCCACGGTTAGTGATTTTGCTAAATTAGTCTTTCATTTATTTATTTTATCAATGTTTTGATTTAATATTAAACTATTGATCACGTTTAATATTCATTATTAAAATACAGTATTACTATGTGAAAGTAAAGCAAATTCACGTAGAAAATTTACGGATATATACTTTCTGAGATGGAATTAAAATATTTTTATTAATAATAATATTCAGTCAAATAATAAAGTTCCAGATGAATATTAAATGATTTTATTCGAAACATGCGTGTATACAGCTTACGCTCGCAGGCCATTATTAAAAGTGTTTCGTATAAAAGGTGACAATTATTCTTATGTAGATTTGCACCTATTTTCAAGTAAAATGATTATCAGAATAATAATTAGTTAATTCTTCGGATATAGGATATTTTAGTAATATAACATATTTTAAGGAGATTCATTCTAAAGTCACATTAGACGTAGTTGAGAATAGAATATGTGATAGATAATGTAGTATCAATACTCGGGATTCAAGTACATTTCAGATTAATGTTACAATAATTAAAACAGCTGTATATTTATTTTCTGAGATAATTATTTTATAACTAATCAACTTGTCATCACGCCATTTCCCCGCGAAGGTAGGCAGAAAGGACGTAGCGCCTGCCAGTTCATGCCAGTTCGTTGATCATCTTCCAGTACATTGTTTACTTGTTCAAGTCTTTTATTTATGGTACCATCAATACTTGCGTCATATACTTTTCTCACCATTCGCTCCTTATTCATTCGTTCTACGTGACTAAACCACCTAAGGACCTTTTTTAATCCTATTCACTATGCTAAGATCAGCTTTACTATTATTTTCAGAATTATCACTTTACATAAAATCATAGAATTCTTCTTTAGTTATATGATGCATTGAATTAGTATTCTATAATTTAATTGACCAACTTACTATTACACAGTGTCATAACACCTCGCTCTTCCGTACTGGTATAATATATTCATCTTTCTTTGACTACATTCTTCAATTTAATTGCTGAATTTGTATTTTTATATGAAAATTAGTAGAAATTATGGTTCCATTCAACTATATTTTCATTCATGATTAATAAACGGGATCGATAAATATTTAATATACCCATGTAAATAAAAAAATTGAAATGTGTATGTACTCACATTAAATAAAACAGTTTTTTTTTGTTTTATTTCAAGTTTAAAACATATATATACATTAAAAAATTTATTACTTACTAAACTGCATAACAGTTTCAAAACATGGTCCAGTTAGAAGTCCCCAAAATTGGCTAAAGTAGACGAAAATGTAAGATGCATACATTTAGAATAAATATATCAAAAAATCGTTGTTAATTTTGGTAAGACTTGTTTATATGTTAAAATTGAAAACTATTTTACGACTGCACTAGACAATGAAAATATTTTTTAAATTTTTACGTCAATTTTCAGGTACTTAGGTTCAGTAGAGACGTTAGCGCACAAGGGCACTGGAGTTGTCTGCCAGGCTGTAAAAAAAATTGTAGGTGATCCAGACATGGAACCAAGGTCACAATCGTGTATTTTGGAAGTATCTGATCAAGGACTCAGAATGGTGGACAGATCAAAGCCTGGGGTAAACAATAATTTTGTTAGTTTTTCCGAAATGAAAATTAAACAGTTAGTTAGGACAATTTAGCTTTATCTTTATAACTCTGATCGAAACATGATTGCAAGAAAAATGCGACTGTAGATTTTTAACATTTAACGTTTATATAATTATTAGAACACATTCTTATTGTGAAGTTGTAATTATTCAGAACATAGGTCTGTGATATTTTAAATATGAATTAAATGTATTAATTAGAAAGTTATACATATAAAATCAATTTTATCCAAAAATATTGTTGTTGCGCCACCGGGATTCGAACCTGTATCACTTTCCAAACTGGGGAAGGTGCATTATTCAACTATGCTACAGCGACAATATTTTTAGCGACATATTTTCGAACCTATATGTTACCTTTTTGATATCAATACATTTAATCGTTCCATTATTTGAAAGAGCCATCTACTTTATTTTTACGGAATCTAATAATGGAACGATTAAATGTATTAATATCAAAAAGATAACACATAGGTTCGAAAGTATGTCGCTAAAAATATTGTCGCTGTAGCATAGTTGAATAATGCACCTTCCCCGGTTTGGAAAGAGTTCCAGGTACGAATCCCGGTGGCGCAACAATAATATTTTTCGATAAAATTGATTTTATATGTACATCTTTCTAATTAATTCATTTAATTCATGTTTATATAATTGCTTAAAATGGGTAATTTGGATATATCATCGTACGCTGGATCATTTTAATTTATCCAACTCAATAATTTCCGTCCGTCAGACACAATAATTTAATGAGAGATCAATAATTTCCGATCAAAATATTTTAAGAGGAAATTTTCAAAAATCCTAAATATGTGGTTCTATTCTTCATTTTCAGCGCAGAGACAACGCTCCGTGTATCGACTATTTTTATTCCCTGAAGAATGTGTCATTCTGTGCTTTCCACCCGAGGGATCACCGCTATCTGGGCTTCATCACGAAACATCCAACGCTACAAAGGTTCGCCTGTCACGTCTTCAGGGGCCAAGAGTCTACCAGACCTGTTGCCGAAGCTGTTGGGTACGTATAAAATTGTTATTATTAAATAACGGTTTAGGGACTAATGATAATAATGACTAAATGATTTTGCAGACGTCAATTTGTTCCGCAACCTGATTTTAGAAGTGACGTCATCGGGATAATCATCGGTGACAGACGAGTGTCTTAATAATAATAAATATAATAAATCACAAAGTACAATTTGAAAATATTATAAATATCTTAATAATTCACACATGAATTAAAAAAATCAAAAAATTATACACTTATGTATAATATTTTTACTAATACACAGTAAAAAAATAATTTACAAGCAATATTGATCACTAGTTGTAAAGTGTGATGGAAGCATCAGCAAATAATATCCGAGTGAAAAATTAGTTCGACAATAACATTCATAAATCAAGGTCTAACATTCTTTGGAGTCATATTTTTATATCCTGACCAATGTATAGCTTTACCCTTTAAAATAATTAAGATTATTTTGTTAACAATGTGCAGGTAATGCATTACTGTTTAATGAATCACCTCAAATACTTCTCAATAACCAACATCTTATCAACGAATAAAATCAATAAATAATAAATACAGTACTGTATTGCAATATTAACATTTCAAAGGAATTTGACACTTCTTTTTAATGTATAATACTTTCATTAAATTTTACCGCACGACACACCGAATATATATATTAGTTTTATACATATATATATATATATATATATATATTTAAAAAAAATTATGAACACATTATAATTATGAAATTGCAGTTTTTCAGAACATAGTTCTGCGGTTTTTTTAATACAAATTAAAATAATCAACTATAACGATATACAGAAAAAATCTTTTTTTCGATAACATTTTTTAAATACAATCTCAAAATAATAATGTGTTCTCCTTAAAATATATATAAGATGTATAAAAGTTTATTCAAATTTAATAAAAAATGAGTTGATTTAATTCTGGCATTTCCTGACGTGTATTACTCAAAGGTATTTGAAATATGTTGCAATATAAAGTTGATTGCTTTCAAAAATGGAACAATAGATGTATCAATTTTAAATGTAAACCTACTTGGTTGATATAGCGAAATTGGATAACGCATTTTCCCGGATAGGAAAAGGTTCAGGTTCGTATCCCAGTAGCAACTAAAACATTTTATAAATAGATTTTCTTGTATATATTTCTACTTGATTAATTTAATTTGTATTCTAATATTATGAATAAAAATTTATGTTATATTTACTATTTTCTTCCAGGCGAGCATTTCAAAGGTTTTACCAGAAGTTTATCGAGACTGCGTACCCAGTTGAAGACATTTACATAGAGTGATGGGAAACGTCTCTTTTTAATATTATTTTAAGAACTTTGTTGAAAAATTAGCAGGCATTAAATTAATTACTCTACAACCACGATGCTTGAATCTTGCATTTGTAATATTCTGTGAATAATGACGATTTGTTTGTTAACAAAATTCAACTAAGATATCTTCTTTAAGTCATGTAAATATTCTAAGATCAGTATTTGAATTTAATTTAGTAATGAATGTATATAATAATCTCAATATTTTGTCATCAAAAATTTGAATGATCGTTGAGTCAGATATTTGATGCAGGGGCGGTGTAGCAGTGAGCCAGTTAATGTGGATAGATGTCATTTAGAATTAGCTTTTTTCTCACACATACGAAAAGGAAAATTACATGAAGCTTATCATACATACATTAATATTGTAACATTTCAAAATAATTTTATTTAAACAAGCTTAATCTAAGACTCACATGAAAGCTCAATAAAAAATATATTATTCTGATAATCCAAAAGATTAATTGTTAAAATATACAACCAATTAAGTCAGAAATAATTTCACAAAAATGCTTTCCAAACTATTTTCGTTGTACAAAATATCCAACAGAATTGACATTCTCGGAAAATACATTTTTATACTTCAAGTGTGTTATTTTGATAAAGCTTACAATGTATAATAATTACCCAAATAGTATTTAATATCACATCAAATAAAACGTATACTTACACATCGTTATGTATTACGATAATATAGATTTGAAATTGTCAGTATTTTTGGTTGATACATATTTTTTAAGGATATAATATTTGACATATATTTGTTCACATCATCAACAGATACAAATAAAAGATCTGGCACACCTGCCTATTTCAAAATAACTGTTTATAATTTTCCCATTGAGTTGAAGGTAATTTTTACTCGTGAAGATATAAAGAGAGTAAAATAATTGGATTATTGTTCCGAGGTAAGTTTGTAGAATTCTATAATTACATATGTGCAATAAAATACTTGTTTTTTTATTCTACTAGTTTAATTTACTTGAGACGTGTTTCAAAATTACCAAAAATGTCTCTCTTGCCGTATTGTCTTCTTAGATTGTACAATTATATAGTTGTCCTTTTCTTCAAAGTACCCATGACATTAAAATATCATTAGTGTTGAAACTGAATGCTTACTTAGAATAATTAGAAGCATTCAAAATGTATGGAAATCCTTAGAATTTCAATGAATAATGTTGTCCCTTTTCACCTCATTTAAATAAAATTGTATAGCTGTCCACCATTATACTTATAAATACAAGTTGAGTTAAATTGTTAGATTGATAATGCCCTTGCAAAGCGAAACGCATCTCAAGTAAATTAGACGAGTAGAATAAAAAAAACAAGTATTTTATTACCACATATGTGAAAATAATTGGTGTTCAATATGCAATTGTCGCCAATAGAAATTTGTCATACAAAGCAAGATTAGCTCGAGTAATGGATAATAGAGTTATGGTGTCAATATTAATATAGAGGAATGATGCCTAGTGTTGGAAAAATAATGAAAATAGACTGAATGCAGTAGAAATGCGGTTGCTCAGGCGTATGTGCATATATTATATAAACGATAGGGCGAAAGATGAACAAATTAGAAGCAAACATACATATCATAGACATGTTTGTATCATAGTCAATTGTATTATGTGTAACATATAGGAAAGAAGATGATAAAGAAAATATACGAGGTGAGTATTTAAGGCAATGTAAATAATGGACGTTCGCAAAAAACCTGGCGTACTCATATAAACTAGATGTTGGAGAATGGTCTTGTTAACGACATATGAATATGGACGAAACAAGAATGGTAACCTAGGAAAGAAAAGAGTGGCATTCTATCCTCTCTGGTACTTCGGAGAATCGGCGTTATGGTAAGTAAGTAAAGATTTAACTAATTAAGATTTAACCATCATGGGTCTTAGATGATAATGCAATTTATTCTGGGTTTATTAACCAAACAAATGTGAATTGATATGAGCAACACAAAAAAAATCTAAGGCAGAATTAGCCTGAAGAAATTGAATTAACATTGATCAATTCCATGCCTACATTCCCCTCTGCGAAGGTGATGGCTGCCACGTGACATAAAATAATGACAGCGAAGAAGCGAGACATTCTTCTGACGATTGAAGGCAGCTCAAATCCAGTTGGTCCTGCAGAAACATAATCGTTGACCCAGATGTCGGTAATGTGGGTATCGTATATATTTAAAATGATAATAATGATAACTTTGGATACAATTTCAACTTATTGGCGCTTTAGACATAACATTAGTTCTACACTAATATTTTAAAAATTGAATTTTTATTCAAACATTTACACTTGATTTTGTGAGAAGGTACATTTTCAGTCCTGTTTGATTAAAGTCTCTGGTGCATTAGGTTTCAAAAAGCTTAACATTAATTACTTCACTACTAAAGTGATATGAAATAGATAAATTAAAGATATATAGTATTTTTTTTTTAATTATCAACATACGTGCAGGCTTATGCATAATAATAATACGTTATTTATTAAATATACACGCACAACGTGTACAAATAATACATTTCTTTTTCTTATTAGATATTTTTTTACCATCAAAAGTTTTCTAAATAATATAAACTGACGTGCTTTTTTGGTCAAACCAAGAGTACACTTACATATATATAGTTCCGATCTTAACAATGTTTTAAATAAAGTACATTGCGTACATCATTTCTTCGATGTGAAGAAGAAGATGCCGTGGCTAGGCCGTAATGACATCAGCTACAGTTCTAAGGCACCAGTTTTCACTTGAACATAACAGAAAATAATTTTTATGTTCAAATAAATACATATATTATAATATTTAAGAGATTTAATTTAATGTTATATTTTCATTTTTTATAAATATTCAAATTAAAAGAAAGGTTTGCTAAAACTAGACAATAAATAAAATACACACTGACATTCAGAAACATGCATCAGAGCTGGTTGAGTGGCAGTATCTTCATATAAAACTGACAGTATTGTGCTTAAGGTATTTTTATATTATATTTATATGTGTATTTTTATATACCTACCTATACATTGACTGCTTAGAATCAATTCGGCGTAACTCCAAAAACATGCAAATATTTTGGAATTGAAGAAATAATTCACAATCATACAAGCTATTTTTATTTTAAGAATACGTGCATTATTTGTACAAATTAACACAACAAAATAGTAAATCAAAGGTATTTGTAGTTATACCGATTTGACCCAAGAAGTCAATTTGAAGGTATAAATATAAATATAGTTATACATGTACAAAGAAAAAATTAGGGTGGGTTTCAAATATGAAATGTTAAAAGTTTTTATAATTATAGTTAGGTACATATACAATTATTTCAGATTGTTAACTTTGTTTTATTAACCACTTAATGAATTAAATACATCTACCGGTTTTGAAAAATATTATTTTCTTCTTCAGGATGTCATTAACTAATCCAAAACATATATTATCTTGTTTCTTTAACAGAATCTATTATTAAAAAACAATAATCATTTAAAAAATAAATTTAGTACGTAACTTAAATTGTTACTTGATGATACAAAATTAATAGAATTTAATCTAGGTACTAAAGTAATTATTAAAATATATATTTTTTTTAAAAATAGATTCTGTTAAAGAAACAATATAACATATGTTTTTGATTAGTTAATGACATCCTGAAGAAGAATGTGATATTTTTCAAATATCGTAGTAAATAAAATGAAGTTAACAATCTAAAATAATGGATTTTAACCATTAAGTTGATTTTGCATATCTTAAAAATACATATACGATTAAATTTATTTTGCTTTTGATCGTTAAATAATGTCATATTGATAAATTCGAGAGGGTAAAGGGGTTAATCACTAAAAGCGCGTCTCTTTATATATGATTCATTGCTTCTTTTATTTTGTACTGATGTATTAATGTAATACATGATTTCATTTTTCTGAACCTTAAATACTTTTCTTATACAACATTTTTTTAAATAATAATAATATTAAAAATGCAATCCTTTCTACTAATGCATGAACCATGATTTATTGTTGACTACAATGAGTAAAAGTATTAAAATATACAATGGGTGTGCATTGTATGCAATTCAATTTGTTTCATACTTTCAAACTTGTTTCCAGCGGAATTGAATCGTAACCCTCGTTGTCAGGGGCGAGCCATAAGCTGGCCAAATCCGTTCAATCATAAAACCATTACACAGGTAAAATAAAATCAGAATCAAGGGGTTGTTATAAATACTGTAAATTGAAAATAAATGGTTTATAAATAATAATTATTTGTAATAAAAAACCATTTCACTGTTAGTGCCATCTATAAATATATATAACAAGCTATTTAACAAACAATCCATTATTTACAATAGATGGCGTAGCTATCTATGTTCTAACAACTGTCAACAAATACAAAGTAAGATGGCAGCGCGTCGCGGTGATTGTTGTTGTTTTATCTTGTCTCGTAACGTTACCCGGTTTTCCTGTGAATAATCGTGTGTTTAGTGAATTAAATCTCCTCCCCGAGATTATGTTTCAGTGATCAACCGAAGATTGTACGGTATTTGGGATATCTGTGCATAATTTCCAAGGTAATTTTTTTCACTTTGTCTAGTCTAGTCAAATTTGGACAATTTTATTGGAATGCCCGTATTTGAAGGTTTTTTGGGGCCTCTGTGATAGGTGAATAGTTGTCGATGCTCAATGCTCAATAGTTGTTTACGCTTATTCACACATTTAATGGATCTTCTAAAATGACATTCCTAGCACTGCCTAAATTTGAGGTCATTCACCCTTTACCAGTATGATTGCACGTCATTCTGGTAAAATGTTTATCCCTTTCAAATACATTTTTTATAAATTTGTGGCATTGTTCTGAATACCGATACTTGTTTTTATTCTCTAACTCGATACTCGAAGATACGAACAAGTAGGTATATAATAAGTCTTTAAAAAACGAAGACATCCCAAAATAAATTGATGCCTTAAAATTACAAGCAAGTATTTTTCTATTCCGTTTCAATATTAGCTGAATGTTTCCGTTCTTCGATGCTCATGACGTGCAATACGTGTATCTACATTACAACAATTCATTCGAATTGTTACTTTAGTTAATAAGATACGAAAATGCATAGTATTTTCTCATCTAACTATATAATAAAATACTATCTACGATCTAGTCCATGATTTTTTTCCTTCGATACTTAGAGTAACATACATATTTTTATTATCCAAGTAACTATTATTTTGATCATATTCAATTTCAGTATTACAATAGATATGTATTTACATTTTACATAATACTTAGGGAGTTAGGTACATATGATGTAGATACTTCGGACTGATTCTTTCAATTAATAATATTCTACGCAGAGTTCGTACGATCTCGCTTGAGTCACGCCCAATAAGCCGACAATTATAATCTTTTTTATAGTAATCGTTAATTATTTTATAAAAATAATCATTTATATGTGACTTATACATTAGTTGCGTCCGTAAAATAATGTCTGTTAAGAACATTGGATATCTTCCCGCATTAACAACATTTATTACAAACATCTATTTTATTGCTCCAAATTTTTGAACTACTGTTTTTCAGATAGGATTCAAGTTCCCCTATGTTTAGTTTTCTAAAACTACGTTAATGCAGACAATTCCGTGCATTGGGTCCCTCAGACCATGGAATAGTAATTAACTAATAATAATACAAATTAAAGTAATCAAAATAAAATATATACAGAGAAATCTATTTCGTTACCTAATTGGCAACACCGGCTATCTCATTATTCATCACTTTTCAGGAGAGGAATAAAACTGTTTTCTGTATGACTAATAATGCTACTTCCAATACTTATTTCTTTAATGTGGTAACCCTTTAATGTTCAGTTTTACTGACAAACCGTTAAATACCACCAAATACAAAATGAAAAGTTTAATTGAGATATCCAGTGTTGTCGTTTGTAATCATGAGATAGTCTGAGTTGTCTCATAGAAATACCGTACTTTACCTATAATAACTTTAAGACAACTTCTACAGGTCTTTATGAGAAAGTAGCGAATCTTATAATCAAATCTGCATTGAACCAAAAAATGTTAAAAATGAATATAGTTATAAACTATTAAATTTGCAGTCATATCATAAATTTTCAACGTTTTTGAAACACTTTGTATTAGTGAATACAAATTATTTTAAATAATATATTATATTTACTTACATGCTTTTAGGCTTCAGCTACTATTTAAAATCAAGTTTTATATCAAAAATACAGTAATTTGTCGATTCTATTAATATGTATTTTTTATTGTTTTTTTTAATTTCATATCCATTTTATCAAAAATTTTATTTCATTTTATTTTTATTTTAAAGGTTTTTCGCAATTTGCTAAGGCCTGGCTGGAAGTTCTTCAAGCTGGTCTCCGAAATTGAGTTTGTAATATATTTTCCCATTAGGTTCATACTGAATCAATGTAAGGTCAGTTACGGCTGGATCACCAGGAAATGGAGGAGAACGGGCGAATGGAGGAGAAAATCATTGTCTCCTCATTGCTGTAGTCCTTCAAAAATGTGTAATCTAACAACCTGGCAAGGTATGGGATAAGGAATACCCTTGCACTTATTGAATGAACGATATATTCACATGGAAGATTAATATCAACATTCTTAAACTTCCTTTCAATAAGGCTGTGAACGCTGTCACCCTTCATCTGAGCATGACCCATTTCAAGATATTTTTGAATGATAGTCAACTTACGGGACATTCTCAGATGGAGCAGTGCATTTGAGATAACCTGATTTCAATTTTGGTATACACAACTGTCTGAGTATATGAATCAGTCTTTAGTGACTTATTTAGTAATTCTTCTACACAGTTGCAAATGCAGGATGCAAAAATAGATGACTTCAGTAGTTCATGGCATCATAAGATTTTAAGTCGTACGCGGTGAATTTGTGAATAGTTTATTTTAGTTTATAATATGCTGACGAGACCCGTAAACGTGACAGCGTTTGGACCGCAGCATAGTGTATGGTATAAGCCCTTATCTGCTGTTTATTTGTCTTTATATTTTCTCTTGATGAGAATTGTAAACTTCTGGACCCATACTTGTAGCTTGTGCAAATATCGCATAAATCTTTTTTCTGTGAAAAAGAGAGATTTTTTCTTTTCTCATTTGTCGAAAGAAAATCTAGACAACGGTACCTCCGCTGTGAGCGCACACTCAGATTTGTACATCTTGTAGAGCTGGTTCCATGAATGAATATCTGTTTGAAGAAGGACCTACTTTCATAAGTAATGATTGCATTACATTATGTTCGATTAAAACTCGTATCAATATCACAACACTCTATACTATATTTAAGAAAAATGTCACTGTAAAATAACTTACCTTCGCAGAGGTAACCTTCAACCACCAAGTGTCAACGTGATCACTGAAATAGCCGCTGTTGACCGTAAGATGAATCAAAGCTTTCCAAACGTACGCCCGCTCGATTAAAAAAAGAATAGTGAAGCCACCTCAATATCGCAAAAAATTGAGATAGCCGGTGTTGTCACTTAGGTAACGATTTATCGAAAAAATATTTTAGTTGCTACCGGAATTCGAACTTGGAAATGCGTTATCATTTCATTTCGTGAACATCTTGAGAAAATATTATCGATGTATGTAGTTACTGAAGTAGAGCATTAATGTGCTACTGTAGTACCGTGCTAATGTGATAAAGCTAAATTCACATAAGTATCAATATAATAGAAGACATGTGACCAATTTTGTTTGTACTCTTTATTAAATTATCTGCATAGCAAGTACTTAATAATTTTATATCAACAAACAAGGACCCCTTCAATTGCATTGCAGTCCAATTTTTTTTCAGTTGTGCCGCTGACTAGACTAAAGGTTACGTGATAAAATGTAAATAAATCTGAATTTCGATACGCTTACTTCATGCAATCGAATTTTTTGTACAGCAATATAATAATATAATAGTTATGACAGATGAATATGAGTTATTTTACATTTTTGCTCCAAGAATTGCCGAAAAAATTTGACGTTTGATGGCCAATGGTATGTTTATATTACTTTTAGATATAGGGAAGATGGTTTTTCCTGTTAGAATAATAAAAATTATAAATTAAATAAGTATATTAAAGTATTTATAAGATTGGCAAAATCAACTATGTGGTTAAAATCCATTATTTTAAATTGTTAACTTTGTTTTATTAACCACTTACTGAATTTAAATACATCTAGTGGTTTCGAAAAATATCATTTTCTTCTTCAGGATGTCATTAACTAATCAAAAACATATGTTATATTGTTTCTTTAACAGGATCTATTTTTAAAAACAATAACTATTTAAAAAATAAATTTAGTACCTAACTTAAATTGTTACTTGACGATACAAAATTATAAGAATTTAAGTTAATTTGAGATGTTTGATAATAGTGGGTTTTCAGAATTTTCTAATCATTTGATAGAAAATGGTCATGGTTTTGATAACAATTTTGGTATTGTCTATTTTGAATGTAAACGGTGTTGGTCATAAATGAAATAATTTGGAAACGTTGGAGATAAATAAAGTGTGTAAAACTAATCAAAAAATAATAAACAACCAACTAAATTAAACCACAAGTCCCATTCAATTTTTTTTTCCTAAAATTATTCTAACAATTTAAGTTAGTTAATTATTGTTTTTTAAAAATAGATTTTATTAAAGAAACAATAACATATATTTTTGATTAATTAAGTGGTTAATAAAACAAAGTTAACAATTTAAAATAAGTATATTAAAGTATATACTAAGGCCGCCGTGCCGAAATAATCAGGCCTATTCACAAATAACGCCGATCTATTTCAGTATTTTTCTTATCAATCATATTTTGATTGCTATTATACATATGACATTGGTGTTTCGTTAACGTTTCGTCAATAAATATAAATATTAACATAAAATTTGGCGGACGATGTTTTGTTTCTACATATTCAAACATTACACTTACGTAAACGTCATTAATCTATTTTTAAGTGTATGGATAACAATCTCGTATTATTTAGTCTTATTTAAATCAATAGGCTAGAGTGTCAGGGGTTGACAAAATGACTATTTAGAGTACGTTATTAAATATTTTTGTGCTCTATACAGAGTATATTTAGGGGAAATTAAAAAATATTCTCTTCATATCATGTGTTAAACTTTTTAATTTAACGAAGGCTTACAAGGTTAGAGGTAAAATTTTAATAGCGACATATCTTCACCGGGCTGTGAATATATATAGAATTAATAATAGTAATCAGAAGTACACAGTCGATTTTGGGGCGAAGGCGGTATTTACTTTTATCTTCAAATATTGTGACATAAATACCGCAAGCTTGTGAGATAAGTAAATGTGTAAAATGGGAAATTTTTGCGATATAAATTGATTCCACGTGTAAACCAAAAATAGAATCCTCCCACGTAATAATTATAGGAGGTTGACGATCGGACTACATTTAATTATGATATTTATTATATTTACAATTTCACGATGTGAACATAAATTAATGAAATATTGGGTTTATTATCCAACGCAAGAGTGCTTTGAAAATCTTTTTTTTTTTTTTTTGACATATCGTACACCTAGATCAAAGATCACTAAGACAACTCAAAAAAAAATAATGTTGAGTTATTATTGTATTCGGATATTCTGTTATATACGCATCCAACTTAGTTTTCGAATAGTCTCATTTTAGGATACATTTATGAGCCAAATGTTATTTAGTTTCATAACTTTATCAACAAAAATATTTTTAAATACAAATTAAATGTTTTAAATATGAATTAAATATATTAATTAAAAAGATATACATATAAAATCAATTTTATCGAAAAATATTATTGTTGCGCCACCGGGATTCGTACCTGGATCTCTTTACAAACCGGGGAAGGCGCATTATTCAACTATGCTACAGCGACAATATTTTTAGCGACACATTTTCGAACCTATGTGTTACCTTTTTGATATTAATACATTTAATCGTTCCATTATTAGATTCCGTAAAAATAATGCTACAGCGACATTATTTTTTACGACAAATTTTCGAACCTATATGTTACACTTTTTCAAATTAATACATCTATCGTTCCATTATTTCTATTTAATACATTTAATTAGTGTTTAAAATATCACAGACCGTCTGTTCTGAATAATTACAACTTCACAATAAGAATGTGCTCTCCTAATAAAAATGTTTTAATTTTTTTGTCTATTGAAAAATGACCGAGTTGTCTTAGTTTTGATCTAGGTGTGTGATATCTCAATGTCATTTAAATGCCATAGTTTAGATTTATTACAGTTTGTCTTATTTGTTGGCTAAAGATAATGGGAGTGTCAACAACGAAAAATAAACATTTCGGTTTGGAGGTTATTCCATATCCAGTCGACTTCTTCACCATTATACCACCAGATTTCTTCAGGCGTTGCATCGAACAGCCAGAACGTTGGGAATCAATCGTGAAAAATGCAGTAAAATATCATAGATTATTGATTAATATGTGATTATGCACCTATCCAGTGGTACGAATAGTTCGAATTCACAATTTATTATTATATTAAAGTATGGAAAGAGAAGAAGGGGTGAAAATGACAGAGAATTTTCAGGATAATATAAAATTCTTCTGGAAGGCGGTCAAAATATCCCGATGTGGTGCTGAAAGCAGTAGTATGAAAGCTATTAAGTCAGTAAATGGAGAGATGTTAACGAATGAGGATGAAATAAAAGATAGATGGATGAAATATTTCCAGGAAATGTACGAGAGTGTAGAGAATGCAAATGAGGAAGCACCTGAGAGGCTCTCTGTGGTAAGTATGAATGAAGAAAACGATATAAATGCAATGAGTATGGAAGAAATAAGTGTGCAATAAAACATGTGAAGAATGGTAAGGCTGTGGGGTATGATAACGTTGCTGCAGATTATATCAAGGCTGGTGGCGCATTAGTTATCTTGTGGCTTCATACGTTCTTCAATAAATGTTTGGAAGAGGGCCACACTCCGTTAGATTGGAGGAGGGCTGTCATTAAGCTTCTTTATAAAAGCTTTACAAAGGTCGAAAATGGAATGTGGTAACTATAGGGCTATTAGTCTACTGAGTTCTGTCGGTAAACTTTATGGAAGAATTTTAATAGAAAGAGCAAGAATGGTGACGAAAAAAAAAGTATGGGACGTGTAAGGGGCATTTGTGGGTGGAATGCAATTTGTGGGAGGATGCGTGGATCAGATCTTTTCTCTACGAGTGATGACGAAAAAGTTTTTGGCGAAAAACCAAAAACTTTTTTGTGCATTCGTAGATCTACATCAGGCATATGATATAATTATAAGAGATAGGTTATGGAATGTACTCTCTGGTTACGGGGTGAATAAGTAAACTAATACACGCAATCGCATCCCTGTACGAAGGAAGTTCTGCGTGTGTAAGAATCAATGGAGCACTCACACCATGGTTTGACATACAAAGGGTGTCAAGCAGAGTTGTGTAATGTCTCCATGGCTGTTCAACTTATATAGGGATAAATATGTGAATGTAGGAGCAAAAATGGGCGATTTGATTTTATGCTGTATATTGTACGCCGATGATACAGTACTAATGGCGAATAATGAACAAGAACTACAGAATCTGGCGAGTAGAATGTACGATGTATGCAAGGAAAGCGACCTCACATATGTTAACAAGTCGAAAGTGATGGTATTCGAGAAGAAGGAAAGCAAGACACCGTGCAAAATACTTGTAGGTATTGAATGTTTGGAACAAGTAGTTGAGTTTGTGTATTTGGGAAGTATGTGTGATAGAAACGGAAAAGCTGAGATGATATCGAAAGGATGGTGACTGCAGGAAATAAAGTGAACGGCGCTTTAAATGGAATTATATCTAACGGAAATTTGTCAACCGAGGCAAGACTAGCGGTGCACAATGGAATCCTAGTACCGGCACTGATGTATGGAAGTGAGGCCTGGAGCTGGCAGAAAAGGAACGAAAGTAGACTGAATGCAGTGGAAATGAGATCACTTAGGCGTATATGTGGCAAATCTATTTATGACAGAGTAAAGAATGAAGAAATAAGGAAAGAATGTAAAGCTGATGTTAGTATAGTGAGTAAGATTAAGAAAGGAACACTTAGGTGGTTTGGTCATATGGAACGGATGAATGAGGACAGAATGGTAAGAAAGATATATTACGCAAGTATTGATGGCACCAGAAATAGAGGACGTCCGCGGAAGTCTTGGCACGACCAGGCAAACCAGTTAATGGAAGTCTCAGCAATCGGTGAGCTTGTATGAGAAGATGTATGAATGTGGATGAGGCGAGAATTGTATGTCAGGACATAAGAGTGTGGCGCTCTATCCTCTCTGCTTATCCCCGCGGAGAAACGGCGTGATGGTAGTACTTTCCAACCTCGCAGCTCCATGATTCCTGAACACTTGGAAAACTTCACGCAGTCTTAAAATACCCATAAACATTCAAGATCTTTCAAGAATATATAAAATGAGATTACAGTAAAGTTACAAAAGAAACACTTCAACTCTAACATACTTAAATAATTAATAAATTATGATTGTGCATGACTTATGGCTCACACTACATATGAAGTTCACATTGCAGTAGTATGTAAACTTGATGATGTTCAGTGTGTATAATGGTGGCCTTGTAATAATATTATAGAACGTCGATTGCGGACTGTAATGCAACCAGCTTGCAATGACAGTGCCCAACTCGTTGGTATATCGCAAATAACTAAATTTAGAATTGTGATCGAAATATTAATAATTTATTTATTCTTAAAAAATGAACGTAAGTAGATGAGTATGTTATTCATATACCAAGTTTCTTACGGGTTATTTTGCCGTGGCTCGGTTTTTTACGGGTTACATTTTAGTGTTCGCAATCAGGGCTGGTGAAATCCAAAAGAAACATTAATTCTTTTTTCATAAATATTATATGTGATTGAGAACTAAGAAGCTAGACTAGACTGGTTTTACTTTATCCGCCATTCACGTTGGCTAATCTTTTTGTGAACTGAAATACAATCTGAGTATTCTGTATTTTTTATTTTATCAGAACCTGAAAATTTACAATTCATATAATTTTTTACATAATGTCGCTAGTGGTGAGATAAAAAACAAGGACATTGAATTATACATAATATATGAAAAACATCAACATTTCTCAAAACTGCCACATCGCCTAGAATAAAAATAAAATAATCGCCACTCGTTTGCAGTGTATTAACGTGCGTCATTAACAAGTATTAATCGAAGACACAGAAATTGATTGTTTTTTTTAACAATAAATTATATCAGTGTCAACTCCAAATTTCGACAAAAAATATTTGCTTTCAATTGAACGCAGTTATGCAGAAAGCAGACAGCTCACAATTATGTTTATGTAAAAACACAAAAATTCTTAAATCCTCTTAAAAGTCAACATTTGGAACCTGCATATACAGAATGTAACAGACCAAGTCCACAATATTTTATGGGTGGATACTTGACAAATTTACGTCGAAAATGTCCAAGAAATATGTGCCTAATCTCAACCGTGTCAGAGATATAAGCATTTCAAAAAAATACAATTATGTGATTAATTAATATATTTTATTGAATCCAAATTACATATTGAATAAAAAATGAAAGGTCATAGAATTTCGAGCGGCCAAATTGACATACATTATTAATGGGTAAATTTCGCAAATATTTATTTCGAAGTACATAGACTTAAAGATTAACATTTCAAACACTAATATTTTCCGTAACGGTGCAGAATTTGCACATATTCCTTGAAGATTTTCGAGTCATAATTTAATGATACCCGACTAAATTACCTAATTTTAGAGAGAATGGAAAAAAATCGAGTATCGAGCTGTCATAAAGTATTTGTTTTTGAAAGGCTATACGCCTATACAAATTAAAGACGAGTTGGAGGCAGTATACGGGGACTCTGCACCATCATTTACCAAGGTGAAATTTTTGGCAGCTGAATTTAAACGTGGTCGTACCAGCTTGGGTGACGATGAACGTTCGGGACGGCCAAAAAATGCAACCACTGACAATAACATCGTTCAAATTCACCAAATGGTGCTGGACGACCGTCGAATTAAGATTAGAGAGATAGCAGAGACTATGAACATGTCCAAAGAACATGTTTGTCACATATTGAATCAAGATATAGGCATGAGAAAGTTGGCCGCACGTTGGGTGCCGCGTTTGCTCAATCCGGACCAAAAACGTGTTCGAATGAACATTTCCAACGCTCTGTTGGCGAAGTTTAGGCGCAATAGATCAGAGTTTTGGCGCCGATTAATTACTGTAGATGAAACTTGGATACATTATTATACTCCAGAAACAAAAACAGTCATAACAGTGGACTGCGAAGGAAGAATCGGCTCCAAAATAGGCAAAAACTGTTCCTTTGGCTGGAAAAGTGATGGCGAATGTTTTTTAAGATAGCCATGGAGTTGTCTTAATTAATTATCTTGAAAAAGGAAATACCATTACGGGAGCATACTATGCATCATTACTTGACAGGCTGAAGGCAGAAATTGCGAAAAGCGGCCACATTTGCAGAAAAAAAATTTGTTTCACCAAGACAACGCACCGTCTCACACCTCAGCGATTGCCCAGGCGAAAATCTACGAATTACGGTTTGAACTGCTTGACCGACCCTCCTTACTCAACAGATCTAGCCCCAAGTGAATTTTGTTTGTTCCCTAAGCTAAAAGTTGCGCTCGGAGAACAGTGATTTTCGTCAAATGAGGAGGAGCAGGACCTTCGCAAAAACTGTTTTGCAGAGAAAGACTCCAAGTACTATTTGAACGGGTTAAAGGGATGGGAGCATCGCTGGGAGAAGTGTATAGACTTACAAGGAGACTGTAGAAAAATAAAAATAAATTTAAAGAAAAAATGTCTTGTTTCTTTGTTAGTTCGTAAATTTTTCAGACAGCCTTCGTACTTGTTCCAAACATTCATTACCTACAAGTATTATTTTGGTGTCTCGCTTTCCTCCTCGAATACCATAACTTTTGACTTGTTAAAATTCATAATAAGGTCGCTTTCCTTGCATACATCGTACATTCTACTCACTAGACTCTGTAGTCCTTGTTCATTATTCGCCATTAGTATTGCATCATCGACGTACAATAAACAGCATAAAATCAAATCGCCCATTTTTGCTCCAACATTCATACATTCCAGTTCTTTCACACATTTATCCATATACAAGTTGAACAGCCATGGAGACATTGCACAACCCTGCTTGACACCCTTTGTATAAAAAAAGGGTGACAAGGAAAATCAAAAGATAGTAATGCCTTACATTATATTGAACAACGCAACTTGTGTTGGTCTCAACGTAGTTCTTTTGATCTGCCAGTTATAAACAAATATGAAAGATTTTTTTTTGTATTTCGGTAATGTTATATTCCATACATCAGCAACATTATGTTATGTAAAATCCTAATGTGTTTCTTTGTGTCACACGTAAGGAAACTGAAACGTTTCATTGGAATCAAGTGTCAATTTCGTGTCATGTGGCTACGTTATTTTTGTGTAAACAAAAAATTTCACTAAATTACAAAGGATATTTCTGATAGGTAATTATCATGATGAAAGAATCTCTAGGACGGGTTTTAAAAACAAGATTTTTTATTGGAAATATGTATGTGTTGAATAAAAATATCTTCTATAATGATTTGAATTTTGCATAATTGAACCGATGGATTTAAAACACATGTTGTGATATTTGTACGAAATAATTTTTACAAATTCGGACGTATTTTTTAAGATCGTAAAAATTCAGTTAATACATTTAAAATATGAGTGTAACATGTTTTAGTGATAAATTCACGTTGTATTATGAGATTTAGATTTTATTCTCTAAAACTCTTTAAACGTTCAAAAATATGATGATACAAAACTGTTGAAGTTTCAAAAAAGTTCACCAGTTAAATTTCGCACATAAACGGTGTTAGAAATAGTGCATTAGAATTTTTTTTACATTTTATACGGTCTCATTTATAACAGGTATTTTCTTTTCACTTTTACTGGTATCTTGGCGTCTTCTAAACCTTTTTGGAATGAAATAGATTCTGAAACATCCAGTATCAATCCTGGTACCTCTCACGTGCTAAACTAGTGTGCTGCCACGTTAGGTAGTCCCCTAGTATACTCTCGTGCCAAATTGTCATTGCATGATTTATATTTTTGCAAATTATAAAAAATATAGTTTCCTGGTGAGTTTAGTAATATGCTTAATTATTAAAAAGCTTATTTATAACACGCTTCAGTTATTTCTAAACGCCTATTTTCACATCTCATTCGGCAGTGCAATTAGCCCATAACCGAGGTTTGTTTCTCCGCCGGGGAAGTTTATATTATATTACTATTTAACTGAATTTGTGAATAGTTAGTAGTAATGGTTAAACCGTTATTGTAACTGTGATTGTGTTCTGTTATAATGATGATTGGTAACTGATTATTCATAATTCTTCGAGCAATAATTGGTGCATTAGAAAGCAAACCCCCGACAATTAAATCTTAGTTGCCAATCATCGTTAAATGTAATTTACCAATCATCGTCACAATCAGTCACATAACGGTTTACCATCACTAATATTCAGTAGAATCAGAAAACATATTATATACAGGAGTGGTGTGATACATGTGTTAGAGGCATGTTGCCCTTTTTTTTATACAATATCATGAACTACAATAATTAACTATGCAAATTACTTTGTATGTAACCGCCCTAATAACTGATTTTAACTGGATTTTTTAATACAGCCATATTTATAAATTTTTAAATCTATATTAAAATTGATGGTATTTTTTCTGTAAACAGGTACGTACGTATTGAATGTGAAAAAATGTAGTCTTTTCCCGCAACTTGACTTTTTTTTTACCATAACCATTTTTACAAGAAAATTGTGTGGTCCTACTGAATTTACTAAACTGCTTGTATGATACTAGTGGTTCATGCCGGCGTCGCACAGGATTTAGATTTAATCATTGTAGATGTCATTTTCCTACACAAAATAGCCAACTCTAAAGTAGACTGTCCTGATTTACTCAGACGCCTGTACATTCGAGTGCCAGCCAGGTCAACTAGAACAAATCTTACATTTAACCTTCAACATTGCAACACCAATGCCAAACATAACTCATTTTTCTACCGAGCACCCCTTTATTTCAATTTACACCTAAACGAACTAGACATTTTCAATACTCCAGTTACCTTAATCAAATCTAAATTCAATACACAAACTTTAATGGCCTTCATTTTATTTTTATTTTAATCACACAGATTTTATTTCCAATCCCATTTTCCTTTTCCTTTTTCGTCACCCTCCCGTTCCCTTGGAATATTTTTTTATAACTTTTCTCTCTGTTTATATTTTTATTCTCAACTTGTAAAAGTGTAAAACTAATCAAAAAATTATAAACTAACTAAATTTAACTATGAGTCCCATTCTAAAATTTTTTCCTAAAAATTATTCGAGTAAATTTATATTAAGTAACAATTTGAGTTAGGTACTAAATTATTTTTTTTAAATAATTGTTTTTGTTTTTTTTTTTAAAATAGATTCTGGTAAAGAAACAATAATATATGTTTTAGTTATGACACCCTGAAGAAGAAAATGGTATTTTTCGAAACCGGTAGATGTATTTAAACTCTATTAAGTGGTTAATAAAACAAAGATAATAAATACAAATATTGGTTTAATTATTGTTTAGCTTTTATTATGATTTTCGTATTTACTGATAAACTGTATGTTTTCCGAATAAAATAAAGATAAAATAAAATACACTATATTTTACTCAGGGTCCTAGAGTGCTATATAGTAACTAAACTGTATAGATAGACCGAGTCCTATATGTATAGATAACATATCAAAAATTTAAAAAATATTTTGAGAGTTAGTAGAACCAAACCTATAAATATAGAAAAAAAATATTGGGTTGCTGAATAAGTTCGATAGCGTTTTTGTTTACAAGGTAAAAGTTCTTTGGAAAAATATTTTGGTCATTTTTTGACATAATATAGGTTGAATTTTGAATCATTGAATTTTTTACTTTGTAGAAAGTGTGTGATTATTCTTGATAAAGAAAATAGAACGCCAAAGAATACCCGATCATCTTGTTTGAGTTTAATCAAGGATTATGTAATTAAATAAAATATTAAATAAAATATTACTACTATTTCAAATATGAATAGTTTCCGAAGACTCATCTCCAATTATTAAAAAAAGATATTGAAGACCGCATCAATGAATTAATATAAATTTAATTTTGTCGTTGGGTATTAAACTCTTTCATATTCAATCAGGGCAATGAGGTACTTAGTTTGGAAGAGCATAAAGAAGTACCTGAAAATGCCAAGGAAATTACGACGTCAAATAGGAAACTTCAAATTGAGGACGACTGAGGATGTCTTTTCATGTAGCTGCAATACAGTGGCACGGTATTACGCAGTTCAGTTCATTTATTTATAAGACAGCGTGGTAAGTCTCTTAGGTACAGGGTGAAAATTATGTACCAGACCGATGTTGTTTTTGAATAACTAGGAAATGAAACACAATTTTGTAATTTAGTTTTTATTTATCGATTATTTGGTTTATTAGAATTGTGTATGGAATATGACATCGTCCAAGTGGCCGCCTTGGCAGCGGCACAAATGCGTGCTCTTTTAAACATATTTTATAACATTTTCGCATATTGTCCTGTAGCATCGGAATTGTTATTGGCTTATTGGTGGACTCCCACAAAAAATAGTCGGGGGCCGTTAAATCAGGCGATCGAGGAGGCCAGTCGATATCACCACTTTTTGACATTTTGCGACCGGGAAAAATTTCTCCGGCTGTGTGTGTGGTGGCACCGTCCTGTTGAAACCGCATGTGTTGCAGGCCCAATCGATCCAATTCGACCACCAAGAAGTTTTCCATCATATGAAGATAGCGATCACCATTAATGGTTCCTGCATTACCATTATTATTTAGATAAAATGTTTAAATTACTTCAACACGTTGTTGAGGCGTTAGATGCTCCATAATAAATTGTAATCAACTACTCTCTACGACTACCAAATGCGAACTGACAAATATCCGCCAAACCAAAATGGCGGCCAAACAAAATCGGCCTGTAACATAATATTCACCTGTACTTACAAATGTAAATCGGATAGAAATTGAGTGTTTGTGTAAGTTAAATTTTTTTTTAATTACAAAACTGCAACCGAATAACTTTTGAAAAGATTTCTAGCCCGAGGCTCTCATTAATTCTAATATTTTTTACGTTTATTCCATATTTTATAATCGTTTTAGTTAGTAATAGTTTATAATCTACATTTGGAGATATGAGAGAGGTATGGTTAAAATTGAATGTTAATCAGAAGGTGTGTGTGAGTGCTATAAATTACACCAGCGCTCACATGTTCTTTTGATTATGATTACGTAGTGTGTGTGTTTGCATGTGTATGTGGTCATAACAGGCTGAACAAGAAATACTACTCTGTTAATAGACGTCTATTAATGATCGTTGCAGTTACAGTTCAGAGAATATGCAATAAAAATCTACAACGAGGAGCGTTTACTAGTGATCTTGTCGGGAAGCTGGCCGTGAGAAAAGTGGCGGGCAAGGACCGGCTTCCCGGGCGGCTACTGGGGCATATTATTCTTGTCGGTACCGGACGCGTTTTTGAGGCTGATGAGAGCATAGTTTTATAGTCATGTATCTGCTAGGTGCGTTCAGGGGCCGACGGCGGTGATGATGATTGTGGAGGCGATAGATATATTGCTTTAACAAAACAATTAAACCAAATATAGTATTGTTGAAGGCATTCTTTTCCCTTTGCAAAAATTAAAAATGGTACTAGGGGTGTTTTGTCCTATTAATAATAATCCTTAGATATTTCAAGGGAGGGATTAAGAATATCTGCCCTAAAATATGGGGAAATAATGAATATTTTTACGCAACTAACAATTATTGATATTTATAAAGTTGATATATTAAAAAAATTATGGATAATCGGCACAGATTCTGATTGTTGCCGATACAATAAATAATCGGGTTGATAATAAGTGACGCCGAATAATCAGTACAGCCTTGATAAAAATCATTTCTCGTATAGATAATATTTCGTAAACATTAAACAATGTTAATTTGCTGTTTTCGTAGGCAGTAGTATCTTGTTCCAAAGTGATAGTGGATGATAGCGTCCTTTTACAATAAAATTACGCGTTAAAATTTAGTAAAAGCTCTTAACATAATACATACGTTAATAATACATTACAATAATATTACACAGTGACAAATAATACATTAAAAATAAATACATTTATAATCTAATACGTATTATATAATGTTTTGTTCTAAATAATGCTTCAATCTTATCGGTAAGTACATTATTACTTTAATATTGGGTTATCCCATAAATAATGGGTTTTTTATGCTTCTTTTGTTGTTCCTTTTTAATCTAAAGTATACTCTCCTTCATTTTTTACAATGCCCTTCCATGTTTCTGGTAGACATGCAAGGCCCCTCTTCCAAAATTCACTTGTCCGTGACAAAAAATACTCATCCCTACTGGAAGAGTTCTACTGTTCTGACCTCGTCTACAGAATTCATATTTTTTCATTCAAATGATTTTGAAGACTGCGGAATAAAAGATAATCAGATGGGGTTCATTCCTGAGAAGTAGGAGCAAATAAGAGCACATATGCACTCTCTGCATGCGATTAGACTCGGAAAGTTTGTTAGGAGCCAATTGACCCAATTTGCTGATCTTTCCGATGGCACGCAGGTGTCGATGAATGGTTGAATGACTAAATCCAAGCTTCTCTGCTAGTTCTTTAACAGTTACAGCGGGATTTTGGTCCACCAGGGTTTACAAGACGTCCCCGACGAACTCCACGATGAGGCTGTAGTTTTCAGCTTGGAATTTCTGGAACCACCGTTGATACTGGCTTGCGCTTATTGTCCAATCCCAATATACTGCATTAATATTTCTCGCACCTTCCATTTCGTTGTTGCCTTTATTGAACTCATAAAGCAAAATATGTCGAATATGCTCCTTTGTCACATCCATTATAGGTTTGAAAAAATAACTGTTAAAATCAATCTGCACTCTTCAAAACTTATTCTTGCCCTCTTGGACCTTCGCCACTCACGCATTCTATATTATCTGCTATTTTAAGCACAGTAGATGATCACTTTTGAAAATGATACTCAGATGTCCGAATGCACCCTAATTTAGCTTTGTTATGCGAACAATTTCTATATGCCTCCTTATATGGGAATTTTCTGCCCTAGGCAGGCATGATTATCCATTTGTTCAAGTTGTGTTTCGTTAACATGAATGTCTTGAATGACGCGTCAACAAAGCAATTCAACATTACTTTAGTCTTCGAGACGTTTATTTTCTACCCTGCTTTACCACTGAGAGTATCTACATTCTGTTTTAAAGGTCAACTCGTCTGAGAAGATCATAATATCATCTAATAGCAGTCGATATAATGAAATGATTATGGACAATAGCTTGAAAAACGCAGTCATCCAGTGGCACTCGAGGGAACCAAGAGGCCTGATGATATCATCAGAAAGATGGAAGACACAAGCTGATGATGATGATTATTTGTCGTAAAACAATATCCCTAGTAGGCCCTTTACTGCCCTTAGAACATTTCATCTCGTCATTTGTGGCAATGTGTTTCCAACACTACCCTTGTTGAGGTTTTTTTATTTCGAAAACTTGCCAACTAATTCCGCTTTAAAATGAAATCTCTTTGTCTCTTCTTAGTGAGTGTCCCGCGGAGTTTCTTCCGTATACTTATAATTTTCTTTTGACCCCATACAAATTGCATCATTTTATTTAAGTATCTTTGATAAAGTACTCCGTTCTTAGCGGAAAATAGGATAAAATAAAACGCATTTTATTCGTTTATCGTATTAAGTATGCGAATTATTTTTTCATTTTCTGTTTTTATTTTTTCTCTTCCTTAATTGGTTTTATTTTGCATACTCTTTCAAGACAATACTGTAAATTAACAAAATAATATATTTAGTTATTTTTTACGTAAATGTTATATGTATTAACACAGAGAGACATGAATAATATGGTTGGTTTTCTCATTCAAGTGGTCAGAAAAAAACTTAATTCTCGAGCTTTAATCATAATAATACTGTGAATTATAATAGGTCATACGAATTAAAGAATTTAAATAAATTTAGATACATTAAATTTGAGTGATGTGTCAATTTGCAGATGTATAGAATTTTATAGAGATGCCATAATTATTATTTATTACTTATTCACCTTATATTAAATTAATTGAAGTCCGATAAATTGTGTCTGTCATTTTATTTTTTAATATTATTTATTTATTCTCAAATATAGTGCAGATCAAAATATTTTTTACTAAAACTTATCTTTATTTTAAATTGTTAACTTTGTTTTATTAACCATTTAATGAAATAATAATACATCTACCGCTTTCGAAAAATATCATTTTCTTCAGGATTATATTATTATTCTAGTAATTTTGTATTATCAAGTAACAATTTAAGTTAGATACTAAATTAATTTTTTAAATAATTATCGTATTTTAAAAATAGATTCTGTTAAAGAAACAATAACATATGTTTTTGATTAGTTAATGACATCCTGAAGAAGAAAATGATCTTTTTCGAAACCGTATTTGACGAAATGTATTTTAATTCATTAAGTGGTTAATAAAACAAAGTTAACAATTTAAAATAATGGATTTTAACCACAAAGTTGATTTTACTAATCTTAAAAACAAAACTTATCTTGCACATATTTGCTTAGTTTAATTTTTAATCTATGTAGTTTTTCCTCTTTTCTTATATCATCTGGCATTTCATTGTACATCTTCGATTTCTGAGATTTATCGTTCTTCTTGAATGACAGTCTCAGTCTATCTTTTCCATGTTGATTTGCATAAATATTTCTTATATATATTATTTAGTGAGGATTTTAATAATAAATTCCATAACATTGAAATATATTTTCTGCTTAAAGGTATATTAAGATCTTTCAGCATTGCACTGATCCGAGTATAGGTTTTTTCTGAGTATTATTCTCAAAGCTATAATATATTTAATATATGTAATAATGAATGTAAGTAATAGTGAAAAAAAAACTCCTTATGAATGTTAGCAAATCGAAAATGATCGTGTTCGAGAGAGACAATTGTAATAATAAATAATAATAATAAACGCTTAGAACAAGTAGACGGGTGTATTTGGGAAGTATGTCCTACTAGGAAGTGCAAGGTTGAGAATGATACCGAACGTAGGGTAACTACTAACTAACTGCGCAGAATGTGATTATTGCTAGTATAAATTTGTCACGAAGCAAGATTAGCGGTGCACAATAGAGTTTTGATGCCACCGCTAACGTAGACTTGTTTATCGCGTAGTCAATAGAATAAATAAAGATTCGCTGATACGTTTTAGTCACGTGGAACTTTTAAGCGAGGGGAGGATGATAAAGAAAAAGTATAAGACGAGTGTTGAAGAGGACAGGGGGCGCCCGCGGATAGCACAATCAGATAAACCAAGTACAGGAGTACGGCCCTGTTAAAAGTTTCAACAACCAAATAACGTCCATGTAAAGATGTTTGAAAGTGGACGAGGCAGGAGTGGCGTGCCAGGACAGAGTAATGTGGCATTCTATTCTCTCCGCCAATCCCTGTGGCAGGAAATTTTCGCATATCTTTAAAATATTAATTCTTATATGCTGCCGGCATCGTACAATTGTCACTATCGATGAAAATCATTAGTTTTTATTTGACAGGATAGTTATGGGACAGTTTGTTTTATTGTTTTATATATATATATTTATTTTTTATTTTATTCGGATAATATACAGTTTATCAGTAAATACGAAAATCATAATAAAAGCTAAACAATAATTAAACCAGTTACATGTTTTCTCAGACGATACAATATACTTTATACAGTGAGTACAATTTAAAATTTAAAAGACTAATGCAGAAAAATGTGAGAGAAGAAGTTGAGAATAAAAATATAAACAGACAGATAAAAGTTATAAAAAAGAAAATTAGAAAAATATATATTTATATATAAATAGTACATAATACGAGTTATTAATATTTAACTAAATTCATTACAATTTAATCAATTATTTTTCGAACAAGAAAAACTTATTTTATGCAGGGGTGGTATGATACCTATAACTGAGATTTTTTTATTTTCTTATTTAGTTAAGTACTAGATTCAATTCACCGTATTAAAGTATACATATTCTTATTTGTTTTCATCGCTGAAAGTCTACTTGTGGGTGCCGCGACCACATGGCACTGTACAGATATATTATATATATATATACCAAAGGTTATAAAGTGAAAGGGCACGCGCGACCCCCTAAGGGGATGATTATTTTTTCATCCACGTTCCCCTTCCCCTTCTCCCCGTCTCCCACTAGACGAGTCTTCTGTCCAAGGGGCAGAAAGTAAGAAATAATATTATTAGAACATGTCTTAGGTAATTGTATCAAAACAAAATCATTATTAGTTTATTTGATATTTATTTAAGTTTATGGCACTTTTAAGTAAATTAGGTGTATTCTTAACTACTTTTTATTTTTTTATAATGACTAGTTTACTCTCTGATCCGTTGTCAGTTTGTTGTAATCGTTTTTTTTTTGTATATTTAATGTACTGAAGCAAGGGCGAGGAGTCTTAGGGCCGGTTGTGTGATCAGTAGTAACTTTTTACTATGGTAACTTTATACTATAGTAACTTTTTATTAACGCCCGTAGTAAAAATCTATATATAGATAGAGATGTCTATAGGCGTGACAAATAATCATGAAATATGCTTTATCGGATGAACTCTCATCACTAAAATAACGGCATATTGAATAATCAATTGTCGTGTACTGCAACTTTCAATGTGTCAGTTGACTTTTGGAACAGCTGTGAAAAGTCCGCCATATTTAACAATCGATTCTCGTTTTTACAATCTGATATCGCAGAGGAAAATGAATTTACTACGGGTTTACTTTCGAGAAGTAGATATTTTTTTACTAACGATCAGACAACCCGTTTTCGCAAAAATTATTACTTTAGTAACTTTTTTTATTATAGTAAAAAGTTACTACTGTTATTATTAATTTATTGGTGTCATCCAAATTTTTTAATTTGCAAATTATCCATTTAATTTCACATCTTAAAGTTTGAAAATATCATGGTGTTGGATTGATTTAAAGAAAGAAAGTTAAAAATATATATCATATATGTGAATTGTAGGTATTCTATTAACATTGTAGCCTATTCGTCCGTCATTTGGTGATTTTCAAAATTAAACGAAAGCGTGGCTTTGTATCGGAGCTTACTCACATTATTGCGAATTATCTGCTTACATGATTCGTAATCCTCGCATTGGCAATCAGGTTAATATACTTCACCAGCTGCTTCTGCATCTGTATTGTGGCACGATCTTAGTTTTTACACTTATTATCTAAAAGCGAAAAATCACGTACCTTACTTATGACATTCTACGAAATAATTAATAATAACACAAATTTATTTAATCAATTAAAAAGTATACAGAAAAAAATCTATGTATCGAAAAAATATTTAGTTGCTGGACCTTTTCCTATACGGAAAAACGCGTTGCCATTTCCGCTACATCAACCGTACACGCTTTCGACAAATTATGAACTTATATTCTACTGTCTATCAAATTGATACATCTACTATTCCATTTTTAAAAGCAATCAAATCTCGATAGCAAGCAAATATTTTTTCAATAGATAGAATTTTTCTATATATCTAATTGATTAATTTGATTCGTGTCAAATATACTACAGCACTATGTTTTTAAAATGCAATATCATAACAAGAATGTTTTTTTTCCTTAAAAATAATTAATAATAAACAGGACTCACAAATATACTTCAATATCCCTGACGATCAGTGAGGTCTCCAACTGTTTCACGCCAAGTTTTACAATTCTAATCTTGGCTACTTCTCTCCCTTGCCTTGAATGCTAAATTACTACAACCAGATTTCATCGACTAAACTGAAATTGATATATTCTTCATGGCACTGCACAATTTTTAAAAGTGTTTTTAATTTCTTGACCACAAAAAAAAAAAAAAAAAAGAGTATTTTGTAACATATCCATAGTTGTCTTAAATGTTTCTACATCGTACCTTAATATCAGACTATCTATCAAGGTCAATAATGACCTGTTGATACTTTGTACACAGAAAATAAAAATATGTACAGGTCAAATCCCATTATAACGAATACCAAAGTAAGAAAATTTTCACAATATCCAAGTTTTTTAACGGATCGGAAGAATACTAAAGGGTGGATTGCCTATTTGAAAGAAGAAGAATACTAAATTTACTAAACTAACTAACTTACCATCACGCCGTTTCTCCGCGTGATGGTAAGTAATAGAGAGGATTGAGCGCCACACTCTTCTGTCCTGGCACACAGTTCTCGCCTCATCCACATTCATACATCTTCTCACACAAGCTCGCCGATTATTGTACTCCAGTATCTGGTTTACCTGGTCGTGCCAAGTCTTCCGCGGACGTCCTCTATTTCTGGTGCCATCAACACTTGCGGCATATATCTTGCTTACCATTCCACTACCACTAAACGAAATTCCGAAATAACGAATAAATGTTTCAGTATAACAAATTTCTTAGGCAAAATTTACGTCAATTTGACGGTATAAAATATACTCAACGGCTGACCGGCAATCGTCGCATTCAGTACTTCCTCCGAGCGGGGACATGGTCGGACGTGGTTAGATCAAAAAATGGTTATGTGGAGCGGATAGACCTACCTACGTACACATCAATCGATCTTTCAATTACTTTTCAAACTTTTTTTATTATTTTTTTCATACATCGTGGGACAAGTGAAACACGACGTCAGTTTAAGCTGAAGGAAAAATTAACCATACTAGAAATGATAGACTCGGAAATGAAAAAAGGTGACGTTGCCAAGGAATTTAACATTGTACCATCTATTTTATCGACCATTTTGAAGGACCGAAAAATTTTGAAGACCCTTGACTCGACTTCTTGAAGACTACAAAGCTTGACAAACACTGTTTTAATGCTAACTAGCGCATGTGTAGAAAAAAATGATCACGTGATAAGTCTAGGCCATGTCTTGGTGACTAAATGGTGTATACGCGACGTGTTCATTTCATGATGCCTTTGTTATTTTTTTTACAGTATTTTGAAAATGTTTTTCATATACGGTACATGATGAATATGTTTTTCCTTATATACACCATAACGAAATAATTCTTTCGGTCCCCCGAATTTAGTTATAATGTATGTAATTATATACGAAGTATTCTAATTATTGGGTTGGTGCATAATTATTGAGGCTTTTTTTCAACATAAACAATAACAACATTTAACAAAAACATCTTTAAATGATTATTCCGGAGCATATTGACCATCTATTTCAATTACTGGTTCCCATTTGCTCGGTAGCCGGTCGATCACACGGGCGAAGAAGTTGCTGTTCTTAGAGGTAATCCACTCTTTGACAACAGCTATCAAGTCATCCAAATCGTTGTAAACTTTGTTCGCGAGCCAATTTTTCAGCGATCGATTGATGTGATAGTCCATAGACGCTTCTGTGGGAGAATATGGCGGGTGAGGAAGCTGTTCCCGGCCCTTATTGGCCATAGCCACGATTCATCCCCAGTGACGAGATTCTTCAGGAACGGAGTTTGCTCGTTTCGCTGCAGCAAATCGGTAAAAATTCGAACACGTTCGGCTTTGTTGTTGTCGGAGAGTTGGTGGGGGACCCATCCAGCCAATTTCCATACTTTTCAGAGCTTTTCGAGACGACGAACGATAGTCGAATGGTCCACATTGAAGTCTCTCAAGCTTTCGTCCTCTTCCATGACTGTCAATTAAAAAGATACGTAAATCACAGCAGTGATAATATAAAATGGGGAATGTAAAAATGGCTGTCAGATGAATGCTTATGCGAACATGTCTGTGGGGCGCGAGCAGGTCCACCACACACGTATAGAGATTTTGATCAGTGATCACATTGAGATTGACACAATGGGTTGAAGACTCAAGTACACGACTTTCGATGCAACAGCTATACTCGACATGTGCACACAAACGTCAGCTAGAACTATAGATACCTAAAACTATTTATTCTGAAAAATTTTCTAAAATGAATGCATTAAATTATAATCATTTATTCCGTTTTATAGGGAGATTTAAATTTATCCAATTGACGAACATCAGCGGTTTAATTATTTGACATTTGTCGTATAACAATCGTGAAGTGAGGCGCGATTCTTTCAGTCTTGATGCGTACTCGTTGGACTACGAAAGCCGAGAGTTGTCTCCAAGGAATCATCTCTTGGGAGTATAATCCCCATCTCAGAGATTGTTTCGGGTCCGAAATCTAATAAAAATCTCATCCGTGAACACGGGCCATTAATGTTGTTGCCAGAGTGCAGTAACAATATTGATAAATTATAATAATAATAATAATTATAATATATAAGATTAATATTACCAGGAAATATAATCCATAACATGTTAATCTATTTATTTTTCAATAAAATATACCTGAAAAAATTACTAACATTCCAAAACTGTGATTAGTTATTATGTAAAATAAATCCGGATCATGTTGGTGGTTTGGTCATATGGAACGGATAAATGAAGAGAGAATGGTAAGAAAGATATATGACGCAAATGTTGATGGCACCAGAAATAGAGGACATCCGCGGAAGACTTGGCACGACCAGGTAAACCAGATAATGGAGGATGGTTCTGTTAGAGGCCTCAACAATCGGCGAGCTTGTATGAGAAGATATATAAATGTGGATGAGGTGAGAATTGTGTGTCAGGACAGAAGAGTGTGGCGCTCTATCCTCTCTGCCTAACCCCGCGGGGTAACGGCGTGATGGTAAGTAAAATAAATAAATTGATAATTTTATTTAATATTAATGATCCTACTTTTAAAGCAGCCATACTCAACGTTTTGTTTCTTCGGGCCACATACGTATGTTATGCAAGTTACGCGGGTCGCAACATTACACTGATATGACGAAAAAATAAATAGAAAAAACAGTATTGGCTAAAACCCGTTTGATTCAAGATTAGGGCGCCGCCACTTGACAAATCAAAAAATATATTTTTTAACTAAAAAATAATGATGATAATACTTATCGTTTATCAGCATACCAGCCAATACCAGCACACACATTAACAACAGCGTATTTCCCTATATGAAATTTTATTTTCATCATATCTATATACTATACCTCAAAATACAATAATGAAAAAAATAAAAGTCAAAACTAACGGGTATCCAAGCGTTTATTTTATATTTAGTTTGATTTTTGATACTGAGATACATTTTTTCCTATTTTAGACAAATCGGGTTTATAATTGCTACACGCTACCCTCAATACGTCATCGAGGAGAGAATCCGTAAGTCGATTCCTGTATATGTTTTTCGCATATTTCATTTTGGAATAGGATGATTCACAAAGATACGTTGATGCGAACAACGTGAGCAGCAGAAGGCACATTTGTGTAGTCTTGTATTTTTTAGGGACTAATTTCCAAAAATCGGTGTACTCCTTTCCCTCTCTCTTTTGTTTAAAAATAGCTTTCAGATTAGTGTCGTTCTTAAACTCGATAAATTCATCAAATAGCTTTGCATAATCATATCCCAATACAGCTAATTGTGTTATAGTTGCCGTTTTTAGGTGCCAGGGATTTTCTATAAGCAACAAACAATTCTTGATACAACGTAAGTCCTGAAACCTGCTCTAAAATTCCTTGGCTAAGGCATTTAAATATTTTTAAAATATCGTATAACTTTCTTGAAGTATATATACCTTCTTGTTTAGCTTTTGTTACTATTGGAAAATTGTGCGATACTTGGTTTGATTGCTCGCGCGTATCACAAGATATTCAAAACTTAGAATACCATATTTTTTTTAAATCACGCTGCAGTTGAGTATGGCTGTGTATATTAAATATTTTTAAAGAGAACCCATTTTTATTGCGAAGTTGCATAAGGCGTTCTGCTCGATTGTTCCGAGTACCTAAGCTACATTTGCCAATTGGGTTTAAAAAGGTATATGTCATCTATTTTGTCACTACAATTTATTATTTATAATAAGCTGAAATAACTTCAATCAACCGGCTACACAGGGGCTGCCTATTACGGCCTTAGTGATGGTGATCAAGGTTTATTCAAACTACCCAAGGAGACCTTTGTCTTTACAGCGGAGTGCTTGGCTATCCGTGAAGCGCTGAAGACATGTAAACCAAAGGAAATGCAGAAGTGTCTAATACTTTCAGACTACCTAAGTTCACTAATAAAAATTAAGTCCTCCATTTTTCGCCATCCTGATGATCAATTATGCATGGAAATTAGAGCCATCATGTTTGATTTATGGTTAGATAATATCGAGATTGTCTTGGCTTGGATCCCAAGTCATGTAGGCATTTCTGGTAATGATATGGTGGACTCTCTGGCTAAAGAGGCAATCACACAAGGAGGTGACACATTTTCCTTTCCTTTCCCACAGTGACCTTCTCAGAATTACCAAAAGAGACATTGAATTTCAGTGGCAAACACATTGGGAAGCAAAGTTTTAAAAGGTCGACACTACGCCTCTATTCAGTCAACTATCCCAACTCGTCCCTGATTGCACAGGATTAAATTGAACAAGAGAGAGACGTCAATGATTTGTCGAATGCGGCTGGGCTCTATCCGTTCCCACCTTGCCAAAATACACGTCCTTGATTCCCCAATTTGCGAATGCCAACAGGAGGAGGATCTGAACCATATATTCTTTAGAAAGATATTCATATAAAATCAATTTTATCGAAAAATATTGTTGTTGCGCCACCGGGATAATGCACCTTCCCCGGTACATACATATAAAATCAATTTTATCGAAAAATATTGCTGTTCCGCCACCGGGATTGCATTATCCAACTATGCTACAGCGACGATATTTTTAGCGACAAATTTTCGAACCTATATGTTACCTTTTTGATATTAATACATTTAATCGTTCCATTATTTGAAAGAGCCATCTAAAAATATCGTCGCTGTAGCATAGTTGGATAATGCACCTTCCCCGGTTTGGAAAGAGATCTAGGTTCGAATCCCGATGGCGCAACAACAATATTTTTCGATAAAATTTATTTTATATGTATATCTTTCTAATTAATATATTTAAAATATCACAGACCTATGTCCTGAATAATTACAACTTCACAATAAGAATGTGTTCTCCTAACATATATTCTTTAACTGCCCGATAAATATTGGTACTCCGTCCCTTCTTCAAGACTTAAGTGAGCTAAAAATTCCTTTTCCAACAAGGATACTTTCTAAAATTAATAATAAATTTCCTAAAAGTTAATTCTATCTAGCTGTAAGCGTGCATTTAACTGGCAGTGAACCGCTCAACTATTGAGTTGGTCCATATGGATAAATCTCCATTGTTAGATTCCTCTGTCTGGGGCTGCTCTGTCGAGCTTGACTAGTTGTTGGCAATAACATCCTATCATTGGGTGACACGTCATTCATTTATTAAAAACAATAAAAAATAAACTGAAATTTACTATTATTACATCAAACTATTTTGTCACCTATTTTGGCATCAAAATTCCCCTGTACAATCAGCATTTCGCGATTTAGGACAGCTGCTATGCAAGCTATTCAAGTTGTTCATAGAAGTTCCAATTGTCACTAGCGTTTCCCGTTGGAGTGTATACTTGAGTGATGTTTAGAGCTGTAGGTTTAGTTTCATACTGATGACAATACCCGTGCCAGTAACCTATGCCTGTGCTGCTGTGATTTGGGTATTATTGCAACTCCGCTGAAACTGCCATTGTCATCTCCTGAAAATTAAACAGTTATTTTCAGCATTAAAGTGATCACTTCCTATTGTACGTGTTTCACATAAAACCGGTTATTACGACATGTGTAGAGTTCATTTTCCATAATTCGTAGTTTTCCAGTCTCTCAATACTACTTACTTCCGTACTTTTTCGCAGGTGATATAAATCACCCACAGTCTTAAAACTAACATACAGATATATGTTATAGATAGTAAAATTTTAATATAAGAGTACAGGAGCATTTGAGACGTTTGAATAATAGTGATTTTTCGGAATTTCTTAATCATTTATTAGAATATGATCATAAAATTTGAGATTGTCTATTTTACATGTAAACGGTGTTGGTCTTAAATGAAAATAATTTGGATCATTGGAAATAAATAAAGCGTGTAAAACTAACTAAAATATTATGAACAACCAACTAAATTTAACCACAAGTCCAATTCAAATTTTTTTCCTAACAAATATTATAATTATGTGTGTCGTCAAGTTACAATTTAAGTCAGATACTAAATTTATTTTATGAATAATTATTGTTTTTAAAAATAGATTCTGTTAAATAAACAATATAACATATGTTTTTGATTAGGTATTGAAATCCTGAAGAAGACAATGAAGTTATTTTTCGAAACCAGTAGACGTATTTAATTCACCAAGTTAACAATCTGAAATAATAAGCAGTTTAATATTTATATAATTGAACTTCAATTTTTGTATCTTAAATAAATCAGCTACTCAAGAACTTGCTTTATGTGGTCACGTGGTCGTGTGGTCGTCTTCGTGTTTTGCACTTTTGATTCGTCATTTTATTTATTAATCACATGAACCATTCATTTTCTGTTTGTATTTCTTATTTATAGTTTTTCCAATACATTCAGTCTTTTTCATTTCATTTATCCCTTTATCTTGACATTTTATAGTTTCGCTTCGTTGCTGCACGTCATTGTCGGTAAAAGGCTCCATCACAAACTATATATGATTTGATATGATATTTTGTGTGGTACAATTAATTTTATTTCCAACCGGCTAGATGAGGTTTATGAGGCATGGCGGGGGTGACATATATGTCCGAGTGAGGAGCTCCACAATAACAGAACCTCGGTTTGAAACCCCTCCTACTTTTCACGCCATGTAATTATAATGTCAGTGGATACATTACCCCAACGAATTTTCTCGGCGATTCCAGAAAGAACGGCGCATCGGGTCAACCCAAAAATGAGAAACCGACGGGGACCGGCGTCTAGCTTCCGGTATTCACTGCGCTGAAGTCATCGAAACAACAAAGAACGCGGACACCTGGAGATGTCTCGTTGAAATGATAGGGTAAGGATAATACGAACGATTGAAATCGTATAATTGTCGATATTATGAAAATATAGCAATATTTCAATAAATCTACCGAACAACAAATAATACAATATTATAACAAAACTCGTAAATCTCAAGGTCTCGCAAAATAAAGATAAGATAAACATTTGTGATCCGTGAAATATCTTCTCAAGGTTTGTACTGGTTATAAAGAACAATCTATGAAAAAGTTTATCAGGCGAACGAGCCTGAATTCTGAACGATTTGAATAAAACTTTATATTCTCGACTATTTACTTTTATTTACTCTTAATATCAATTATATCCTGTAACTTCGGTAAATGTAACAAAAAATAAACATATGTAGTACAGGGTGAATATTATGTTCCAGCTCGATGTTATTTTTGAATAATTAGAAGATGAAACATAGTCGTGATTGAGGAGGCCAGTCGATATCACCACATTTTGACATATGCGGTGGGGAAAATTTTCTCACTGTGTGTGAGGTGGCACCGTCCTGTTAAAACCACATATGTTGCAGGCCCAATCGATCCAAGTCGGCAAACAATAAGTTCTCTAACATGTGACGATAACCATTAATGGTTACAGCAGTGACATTATTATTTAGATAAAATGTTTTAATGACTTCAACACATTGTTGAGGCGTTAAATGCGCCAAAATCAATTGTAATCAACTACTCTCTACGACTACCAAATACGAACTGACAAATTTCTGCCAAACCAAAATGGCGGTCAAGCTAATTCGGCCTGGAACATAATATTCACCGTGTATACAGAACGGTACCTATTCGTCTAATAATTTGAAAGTGCAACATGCAAATTCGAAAATGTTGGTGTAGCATAGCATAGCATGGGTAATGCATTTCCCCGAATAGGAAGAGATCCAGGTTCGAATCTCGGTAACAACAACAATATATACTTCGATACATTGATTTTATATGTATTCATTGTACATTTAATTTGTATTCAAAATAAATTATACCTTATGCGCATATATTATAAATTATTACTAAAAAGGAGCCTGTAAAAGTCGTCGGCACCTATTTATGATATGCACATATTGCTGTAGTTTTTGCAAAACGATTCGAAAACTTTACCCTAAATTAACTCCCCAAAAAAAAAAAAACCCGCGTAGATCGTGTTCTGCCGCCTCTGGCCGCACATTACTTTGGATTTGTTGAAGTTCAATTCAGATCATAATTTATTGGAGTAATGTTCAATATGTCATCAGTGAATCGAAGATGATTGAGCCTTATCCTGTTCAAGTTTATGCATTTGTTGTTTATTTATGTTAGATATCTAAATAATAAATCAGACCGGTGGGATAACAGTTTGCATTTTTTGCACAAAGGTCCTGCCACATGACATAAAAATTATATAAAAATTATGAAGTTACGTAAAATATAATGTGGTCATGGTTTCAATGTGGATCTCCATTATTATTTGCGTAATCAGGACATCGCGCAATTACCACTCATGGTGGATCTCTCAAAATATAATATAGGCATATATAATATAAATTATTATCATATGTTTGTGTTGTGATCTCCCAAAATATATTGCACACAATTTAAACACTACAAATTGTTACCTATTTAAATTAAATAAATTGTAGATAAAATACACTTGTTTAGTGTCGCGGTATATCCGCTCAGTGACAAAGTGGTCGGAGGTTCAAGCCTCATCCCAGGAGTTAGTCTTGTTTTTCACAGAACGAGCGTTTAGCCCAGATTGAAAATAATAGTAAATATATTGTTGTCTTGCGTTCCGTTAACGTATTTTTATTTTAAAATATTATATATAATAACATTTTTTTCTTATGAATTTAATTTAATTTATGTACATTTTCAATGCAGTAATATATTTGAATGATGTTATTGTTAAGTAAATCACCGCTAATAGAAAACTACGGTTTAGTAGATTACGCAAAAATGCAGGATTAATATGTGTACCTAAGCGGATTTGGTTTCACGCTACCAATAAAACTAAAAACCCCTATATTATTCAATTTTTTTAATCGAATGTATGTTTTTGACAGTATTTTTACGGAATTTCAAATGCCTTTGAGTAAACCGACAGCAGACGCCACAATTAACAATTCATTTTTATAAAATTTTTGGATACACTGATACAACTTATATATTATTAAGGATGACAAAGTACATGGCTATCAAATAACGGAACGAAAGATGTATTAATTTGAAAAGTGTAACATATGGGTTCGAAAATTTGTCGTCAAAAGTACTGTCGCTGTAGCATAGTTGGATTATGCCCCTTACCCGGATTGGAAAGAGATCCAGGTTCGAATCCCGGTAGAGCAACAACAATATTTTTCGATAAAATTGTTTTTATATTAATATCTTTCTAATGAATACATTTAATTTGTATTTAAAACAATATGCATTTGACAGCATATAAATAAAATAAATGCAATGTTCAATGTATTCATTGACATAAAGAGTAAATATTCCAATGTAAAACTTACAGCAAATTCAATGTTTAATTTAAATCAAATAAAATGTTTTAAATACTAATTTAATGTATTAATTATATGTATATATTCAGACCTATGATCTGAATAATTACAACTTCACAATAAGAATGTGTTCTCCTTAATAAAATGATTTAGTCTTCTTCCTAAATGACAGTCTCAGTCTACCTCTTCCTCTTACATAATGTTCGCGCTCATGTTGATTTGCATCAATTTTTGCTTCTGTCGATAAATATTATACAAAATTGTTAGTGAGGATTTAAAAAAAAAAACATAACATTGAAATATATTTTCTGTTAAAAAGGTCATCATTAAAATCTTTCAGCATTGCACTGATCAGAGTATTTACCATCATTATTGCAACCTCGTGTCATGTACTCGTTTAGCGCAACGTTGCACTAAATAAGGCTCAGGACCACGAGTAGTGGAGGCTGGAGGCAAACAGTTCGCTCTGTAGAAATATATAATATATAAATTTGTCAATGTGGCGTAAAAATAAATAATAATAAATAATCCAATAATTTTTGTCCATTCTGAACATCAAACAAAATATCAACTGAGTTTATATAATTTTCAAAATATTCATGCGGAAATAAACGAATGACTTTTGTGCTAACACAAAATTAATTCCGTTGATTCAGTTTGACGCATAAATAAACCCTGAATGCAAAGATGCATTAATGTATTTTATATATATAATTTTATATGTGGCCAAAAAGTAATTTTGATTATATTGAAGAAGTTAATATGAATTATTTTTCTTATTAAGGAGAACACATTCGTATTCTGAAGTTGTAATTATTCAGAACATAGGTATTTATTTGAAAATGTGTAACATATGAAAAATACTGTCGCTGTAGCATAATTGATTTTATATGTGTATCTTTATAATTAGTATTTAATTATTTTTCTCTTAAACAAATAACGTGTGTATGTGCACTAAAATATATCGACGTTTTTCTTTCTCTGTTGAATTTTTCATAACCGGATTACTCATATCCACAATTAATCCCCCGTTAACGTGTAATTGGATTTCTACTGCAGTTTATTTTGTTTTGTAGAATGTTATATTTGCAGTACGTCGTTAAACAGTATATGATGAAGTTACTCTTAGGCTTGCCAGTTGGAAAAATAATTCACATTGACATCCATTGACGTTGAATCGCTACTTTGTTTTTTCTTACTGGCAATGAAGACAATGTGCACCGTTTGGATGAGAACTCGCAATGTTAAAACAATATAACGATTTTTTTTAATAGATTATTTAACTTTGTTTATGATAATCACTTATGAACTAACAATAAGGGCCGATTGTGTGATCAGTAGTAACTTTTTACTAACGCCCGTGGTGAAAATCGTTCGCGGGTTGTTCGAACGTCAAATTGACTATTTTCAAAGCATAGATGGAGATGTCTATAGATGAGACATATAATCATGAAATATGCACTATCTATGGATTTTTTCGCTTAGGTGTTATGTGTAATAATGTATATTAAACGACGAACTGTCATTAAAATAGCGGGATATTTATCAATGCGTCAGATGACTTTTGGAACAGCTGTGAAGAGTCCGCCATATTTAACAATCGATTCTCGTTTTTGCTATCGGATATCGCAAAGTAAAATGAGTTTACTACGGGATGTATATTCGAAAAGTAAATATATTTTTATTAACTATCAAACCCGTTTTCGCAATTTTTTTAATTTAGTTACTTTTTTTTACTATAGTAAACTACTGATCCATAAAATATAAAAATAAATTTACCTATCAAATCACAAAGTTAAATTTGCAAATATGAAAAATATATAATGAATGATTATTGTTTAAAAAAAAACATTTATTTTACCTACTTTCGGATACTTTTTTACTTTACCTTACTAGGATTTGCTTTACTTTGACCGTATGAAATGTGAAATTAAAAAAATAATACTCCGGTGGCAATTTAAATATCTTTATTTAGAAAAATTAGTTCCAATAATGATAAATCAATGCGTACTTTATTTTATCTTGAATTGATATCTTGATTTTTAATCGATTAATCTTTTCAGATAACAGAAATGGAGGAATCAAATTTGGCCGATGACGAACCCAATTTGGAAAAAGTTTTCATCGCCACCACTGTATCACCGGGAACACAGGTCATAGTCAAGGCCGTGGCCGTCGTTGGACCCCAAGAACAGAGGGTGCACAATACTGAATACAAGTCTGTTATAACACTGAAGCCTCAAGTTTTGTACGCGGATCCGTTACCGGTCATTGTGAAGAATACGAGTTCCATCATAGTTCAAAACTACAATCGAGGCAATGTCGGAGTTATCAGGTCTATCAAGTCCGATCAGATCAAAGAGTACAAAGTGGAGTGTTTCAGTCCCGTCCAAATATTACGGGCAGATGCTGAAATCAGCAACGACAGCTGTTCGTTGTTGACCACGGGCAGTGACAATTCTATGGATTCAGTGAGTCTGACGCAATGCGATCGGGCGGAATCTTGGACCGTACCGAGTGGTTCCAAATCGGATGACGCTCAAATCATCAGAGACTGCAAGTCTGACGGTTCTCCTAACTCAGTATTGAGTTTAAGGTGAGTCTTTTTAATAATATAATCTTTATTTAAATTTCATCTTCTAAATTATTCGATACGCCTTTTTGTAAATATTAAAAAAAAAATGTTCTTAGGTTTTCACGGCCGTTCAGAATACATTTTTCTGGACTAATCTGTCATTTACATCTGACCTTGACCATGATGGTGGACCTTGCATCGGGAATCGAAACGTCGGCCAGAAAGGTCAAAAATTGTACACAGAAATTTCATTTTGATTTTAAAAGAATTTCTTAATAATTCTCTCATGTATTTCTAGAATTCTCTTATATATTTAGGAGCAAGATAAGCATTAGTTATCGGTTTTATATCGCTTTACTGACTTTACTTAAAATCGCCGATTGCGTGCAAGAATCTATATGGATAGACATGGATCGTATCATCGCCGTACTTTCGGGATTGCGAAGATTAAGTGGGTGATGCTGGCTGCTGGGTCGAGCTGCTGCTGAAGCAATCAATCATTATACTTATTATTCAAAACGAAATCATGAAATGACATTTTTGGTACTATAATAGTACGGGCGTGCATTGCATGCAAGCAAAAACGCTGTGTAATACAATTCTGGAAAACAAATATAATATAAATTATTAAGAACAATACATTGTTATTGTGAAGTTGTATTAGGTCTGTGATGTTTTAAATACTAATTAAATGTATTAATTATAAAGATATATAATCAATTTTATCGAAAAATATTGTTATTAGGAGAACACATTCTTATTGTGAAGTTGTAATTATTCAGAACAGACGGTCTGTGATGTAATAATATCAAAAAGGTAACATATAGGTTCGACTATTTGTCGTCAATGCACTGCGTGCTGTAGTATGATCAGATGATGCACGTTCTCCAGATTGGAAGAGGTCCAGGTTCGAATCCTGGTAGCAACAATAATGTTTTTCGATAAGATTGATTTAACTAATACGTTTAGTTTGTATTTATAATATAAATGAAATAATCCATGTTATGAATGGACGATTTATTATAATTACTTTAGCGCCCGCCATCTAACGGTAAAGTTGAGTTATTTAGTTTTGAAGCCTGCCACTGCCGTTTTGCGGAATACTGGTTTATTTTTCATTTCTTACTCGCTAGCTACTATTTTTAACCAATCGTTCTACACACCAGCCATACAACTGCTACCAACTGAATTGAAAATTCTACTGCCGAAGCGCGTTGGTCGGAATCCTTACCTATTCCTGTTACATAACAGAATAATATTCGAAAGTTTCTCAACTTGGTTTAGAATTGCGTGCATATCATTGTAAAGGATGTTTTTTTAGAAGTATAGAACTTTAAAATTAAATAAAATACATAAAAATCGTGGTAATGGCCATGGTATTGGCTTTATTGGAAATATAATTTTATGCCATTAGTGTTTAAATATTATTTCGCGTATATGGGCGCCACGGCTGGCTCGAATAAAGCGCAATCTAGAAGTCTAATTTTCGATCACTTTCTGGAGCAGCTGAGGCCGTATATCGGCAATAACGTGACGAATGTTGTCTTCCGAATCGTCTATCGTCTCTGGTTTATCGCCGTAGACTATCGACTTTACATATCCACACAAAATAATCCAAAGATGTTAAATCACACGATCTTGGAGGCCAATTCACAGGTCCATTACGGAGAAATTATGCTCTCATCGAATATTTCTTTCTATAAATTGATTGTGGCACGCGCTGTGTGGCATGTTGCGCCGTATTGTTGAATTAACTAATTAATTAGTGTTTTTAATGCCATTCAATTGGGGAACGAAAAAGCCAGTAATCATGAATCTATAGAGCTCTCCATTGATTGTAACGTTCTGGCCGTCATCATTTTTGAAGAAATATGGACCAATGATTCCACTAACCCATGAAGCACACCATACAGTGACTTTTTGTGGATCTAACGGCATCTCAATAATTGTATGTGGATTTTCTTCACTCTAAATGTAGCAAATTTTACTTGTTGACGTAGCCATTCAACCAAAAATAAGCCTCGTCGCTGAACAAAATTTTGTATTGAAAATGAGGATCAAGAGAAATCTCGTTTTCGGCCCATTCGCCGAACGTATGACGCCCACGATGGTCAAGCGGCTTCAATTCTTGCACGAGCTGGATCTCGTAAGCTCGTAAACCAAGATCTTTCCGAAAAATCTTCTTTAAAGTTTATGGATACAGCTCCAATTGTTGTGCACGATGGCGAATCGACTCTTTCGGGTCTCCTCAATGCTACGCTCCACTGCAGCAACAGCTTCTTCGATGTGCACTGTACGCCGTCTCTGCGGTTGCGTATTATCAATTAGAGTATGCGTGGTGCGAAAAGATCCATGCTTATTCGAATTACTCGCTCGGATGGACGATTATGTCGACCGTAAAATGGACGTAGCGCGCGGTAAGTTTCTCAAACTGAACCTCTATTTTCGAAATACATTTACACAATTTGTATGCGTTGTTCTGGCATGTATATTCATAGTGAAATGGCAAACCAAACTAAGCATAAATCAGCTGTCAAATTGGCTGCCGCTGAAAAAAGTGTTGCCAATTCGAAAAACAAACCTCTAAAATTACACCTTTATGATAGTATCGACAACCTCTTTTAATAATTTGTTTTTTTTTTTTTTTTTACTATTTTACCACTTACTTCGTTCTTTGCGTTCAAAGACACGTGTGTAGTTTGTATTTGGTGTGAACTTTATGGCCGTAGTACTTGATTTGAAGTTTACGAAGTTTATTCGCGAAAACTAAGGAATTTTAATTATCAAATATTTATTAATAAATCAACATGTTTCTATATCTATGGTATCTTCTTCAGGAAATAATGTATACTAAAATTAATAGTACAAGCATAGATAAAAACAAAACTATAAACCTAGAATCATAGGTATGTAAGTAATTTTTTAACTTTTTAATAGTTCACGACTTTACAATATTTATTTCATTATCCATTGACAATTTCTTTTTAAATCCAATTTGGTTGTCTCTAGTATTCACGTTGATAAAAATTTGGCACATAATAGTTTTTTCAAACAGCCTTTTTTATTATCGTAGCTGGCCAAATAGTATATTTATATATTTTTTATGAGAGTACGATAATAATTTTGGTCGTTGCTATGTACTGTCGCTAGGAAGGTCGCCTATGTTTTATTCAGTGTCTTAAAGAGTCTATGCAAAATTTGGTTCAAAAGCTGTGGGTTGTACAGAGAACAGACAGATAGACATAGATACTGTTACGTAGCGATCTGGCTCCGGTGGATCGAGCGCCACCGGTCTGTGTGTGTATGTATGTATGATATCGGAATGGCTGGCTCGTATGGATAGAAATAGTATCAAACAATACAAACGCATATAATTTCTATTACAAAATATAATTCTGTTTCTACAATAAAATTCCCGACAAATTACATGAGCGAAAGAGTTCTATTATTTTGACCAAAAGCACTTCCAAACAACGTTCGCCACTTCTCAGAGTGACAGGGGGACACTTTACAGGGTTTGCGATTTCACAAATACTTTACTCGTCCGAATGGGGTGTGATGGCGGCCAAGATTTCATTTCGCCTCAGAATGACATCAAAGGCACGCCATCTTGTATGAGGCCAAGTTGGAAGGCTTTGAATCGTTCACATAGCAACCTGCTAGTGATCTCCCCACTGGTCCAGACGGGCGGTCGCTCGGTGGACATACTCTCCGCGTGAAAACTCTACTCATTCAGATTCCATGTCCAATTGCCATTATTTACGGCGGCGCCGCTCGCCACTCTGCCTCTCTGCGGAAGTCCTCTCTCGCCAATCGTACCACCTCGCCTTCCTTATTCGCAGGGGCGTGCAGTGTATACAAGAAAAAAAGCTGTGCATAACTAATAATTCTGGGAAACAAATATAAATTAAAAAATTGGATTAACATAAGCGAAAACATTATTTTGCAATTAGTTGTTGTTGTGTCAATTGCTTATTTCTAAAACTCAAGAACTCTCACCACTGTACTAATGGCGCTCTTTTTTATTCACCGCATCGTGCTATTTACATTATTAAGATCTGTCTTTAAGCTAGTGAATTACTCAAGTCATATAAATGGCTATTTACTGAATTGAAAATTCTTTTTGGTTGATCCGTTTTTTATGGAGTCGTTGGAACCTATGCTGTTTTTTAACAGAATAACATTAGAAAGGGTTACAACTGCGTGCATATCATTGAAGTGTCTACTTCCTCTTTTACTGTCTTACTTATCTTACTGTTTTTAACCTGTTGATTTCATGATCGTTCTTTAAATTTGATTCACGGATTGGTTTTTGATTTGAGAAAAACAAAAAGCAATTGGCAGAACTATTTCCTACGTTAACCTTTAATTATAATAATTGTTTTTTATAGTTATTAACGTTAAGGATTTTCAAACAATAAATCATGTTCAGTCATAGAAAGTGTTCTTAAAAACGTCCATACATTTTTATATGGATAAAAAGTATTATTTCACGATAAAACTTAAACTTTAAAAACACTATTAATAGTACTGTGAATAAAAACATGGTAGGATAGTATAAACGACGGATTTATTTTGTCCAAAGACGTTGGTTAAACGAAAATACATATATTATATGTATATGATTGTATAATATCATTGGTAACAGCATAACCTAAATCTATACCTACTGCACGCCACTGCTTATTCGTCCAGTCCTCCGACCAATGACTGCTTGTCGGCGCTGCCGCGCGAATTCAAATGTCACAGTATATTCAATGTATCGACTCCTTAGAATAACAAGGTTCCAACTAACATTTTGGGATAATTTGAAATATTCCGCGAAATGGGTTCCAATTGTATTATTATTTATTTCTTCCGTACACGCCAACTCTATTTAACGGATATTAAAGGAAATAGCAAGAGCTGAAAATTCCAACTCCATCAGTTTTTTATGTCAATTTATGAATTATTATTGTTAATTTATAATGTTTTATTTTATTTTTAATTTCCCTCATCTCACAGTGGTCATTGAGAATAATGAAAATAAATTAAGACCTTAAAATTGATCATATTTGCATTACAAAATATACCATACATGAATATATGTTGAAATTCAATCAACACTTTTGAGCTCATTATCTCAAAACTGTGTCAGTGTCAGATGGAACCTTGGTATTCTGAGGGGTCGGTATGTTATCTATTACAATTGGTGAATTTGTTTTTCTTACTCATAGCTGCGCTGTACTTTATGTGCAGCATATATTTTAATTAAAATTAAATGTATCAATTAGAAAGATATATTTAATATTTTTGTTGCTACCGGGATTCGAACCTAGATCTTTTCCTGTCCGGGGAAATGCATTAACCGATTACACTACACCAATATAGTAAATTGACGACAAATTTTCGAACTTATATGTTGCATTTTGAAATTTATACATCTATTGTTCCATTATTTGAAAGCAATCTTCTTTATTTTTACGGAATCTCAAACACCTTTGAATAAAATCCGATAGGACACGCCAGATAATTCATTTTTATTAAATCTTGGAAATATTAATATTAATAAAATAAATTGATTTTATCTGTATATTTTTCTAATTTATATATTTATATTATATTATATTTATATTATATTTTAATTATGTATTAATTATTCAACACATTTAATATTTTACATGTTTCAACATTTTGATGACAGACGTGCAAAGTTTATTAAATGTGACTGTAAAATAGCAGTCAAACTGCTTGTAAATATTCATCACATGCATGAATGACATAATCAGCAAGGTGTACTCTAGAACTACAATCTTAACAGTAGATAATTGTCGTCAAATACACAATAAAATGTTTGTGGTAGATGTCTGAAGAATGTAAATCAAAATCTTAAATTGTTATGCACAGCGAACGGGATATAATAATATTCTTCCTATGATTGTGACATAACATCGCGCAAGTTGTTGAGCAAAATTGGAAGCAATGTGCAAGAAGCAGGAACCTGTAGAAAGAAATATGTATACATATAAGGTTTTTTTTTTGGACGTGGATCAGTAGGGGATGATGATGAAATAATAAAAGTGTTCTTAATGATATTAAATGCACAATAATAAAACTTTTGTTGTAAGATCAGGGTTAACGCACCTCACCCGTCTTCGGATGGGCCTACAACTTGAGTTTCAACATTAAATCACAACATTTTTTTTTTAAGCTATATAGATTCGGAATGGTACCTTACTGTTATTAAAAATATGTTTTTGTCAGACTAACTAAACGGGATTGTTTATAATGTTGATATGTATTATTATTAAAATAGTCGGTATAATATTAGTGAACTGAAAATGAACTTAAGTATTCATCCATTGTTGGTGTCCTTGCCAGTTTGGTAAGAAAATCCGCTAGATGGCAGTACAGATTGGTAAATAATAAAAATGAATATTTATATTCATTTACAATCTTTCCGCATTATGCAATAGATGTCACTGATTTAAGTTTCCGGTAGGTGTCGCTGTTAGAGAAATTATGTTCCTAATTCCGATATAGATATCCATACTTGTTCTATCTATAGGAAATCAGTGCTAATTTGGTCGCCGTCCTGTAAGCAATGCAAGATTTGTACCTTTTTTGAATACGCGCCGGTCATCTGCCTACATCACGAGATACTTTGCAAAGTGGCCGACGGTACCCTCTACAAATGACTGCGAGTGTCTTAAAGGTGGCTTCCAGCATCCGTCGAGGGATCTTTCAATTACTGAAATTACTGAAAATAAATTAATTAAAGAGGCGGGACTACAAACGGTCATTGGTAGTTTTCAAAGTACTCTGTCGTCCCGTTTCTCCCTCCATATTTTCTTTCATACAGTCCACGAGATAATCCCTAACGGTCGCTGTTCAAAGTAGATAAATAAATTACGTCGCCACGGATTAATACGTCGAAATTTTTTAGCGACGGATATGTTCAGCGCTGAGCCGAAGATGGCGTTGTTTTATTCAGTGTATTTACATTGCAGTACGAAAATATCTATCCGCAGTTAATAATCAATGAAATATAAGCGATGTCTATGCTACAAACTTTAGAAATATGTGATATAATTTGATTAATATTTCTAATAATAAACCTTGTTTGCTAACACCCACTTATGTCTACCTTCTGACATTACGCCTCTTCACTAATGCACTTTATTGGAATTTCTTTGTCGACTATCATTAAAAGGTATTATAACATGTGTCGGTTTGCGATGGTAAAGGATGTCCAGCGTAAAATTTTCAAACTTAATATTAATGTTATTCTCGTATCGTAAACAAAACGGTGTTTAATGATGCTAATTTAACGTTTTTATATACAATATCATCTAAATTCCGTCCATTTCTCTCAAGACACTCTTGCAATCGGACTCTTAAATTTGCGAACACGCGAGAGTAAAGCGTCGGTTCAATGGCAGCAACTTCACGGCAAATATTTTCTTATAGCGCCTGATTTGTTCAAGGATTGTCGCTGTGAACTTAAGGTATCCCTACAAAAAAAAGTCGCACGATGTAAAGTTCGGTGACCGAGGTGCCCAGGGTATGTCTCCGTACTTGCTGATTAATTTATTGGGAAAAATTCCCCTCAGCTTTTCCATTGCAACTCTCGCTGTATGTGGAGTGGCTCCGTCTTGCTGAAATTGTGTTTTGTTGTTGAAACCGGGAAACAGCTGCAGTTGCGGTACCAAAAACTCGTCGATCATTCGGCAATACACGTCAGCAGTGACTGTCTCTCGCTGATCAAAAAAATAAGGGGCAATTATCCCTCGGGCAGAAATTGCACACCACACTGTTGTTTTTGGACAATGCAAACGTTTTTGATGGCGTTCCCTCGGGTTGTCGGGGCACCGGTATCTCATGTTCTATTTATTAACATAGCTATCGATATGAAAATGTGCTTCGTCACTAAACAACATGTTTCCAAGCGTTCGTGCTGTCCCAAAATGTTCTAGTATCGTTCTCGCTAAGGTTTCACGTAAATAATAGTCATTTTCGTTGCGAAACTGCACGATTTGCAGTTTGTATGGGTGAAAACGTAGTTTCATTTTCAAAATAACGTGCACTGTTGATTATTTTATTCCAGTACAGGCTGAAATCTTCCTTATCGATTTACGCGGATTGCACAGAATTTCACGTCGAACTTGAGCCACATGTTCTGGCGTCGCTGCTGACGTTGATGGTCTCGGAGGAGTTTGGTTAACCATTGTTCTTTCATGTCTGAACTTTTGAATCCAACACCGGATAAGTTACGTGCTCGGCCCATCACTTACTTGTCGAATATTAAAGTGAGTACAAAAAGCGCGACTCGCACGCAGCAATAAATCACCGCACTTTAAATATTGCTCAACCACGAACGCGCTGTGCGCTCCCCGACCAGTGACTCATTGCGACTGACAAATCCGAAAATCACGCGCTCCGAACAATATCCCTCCCACTTACCTCACCCTGATGGCTTACAAGCAATTACAATTTAATCTTGAGATTTTTCCGATGAACACCCTATATAATACATTGTGTGAAGAGGGATGCTTTATGATTTCTTTTACGTGCATCTTACTTATTTTTATAAGAGTCTGAGTACAATGTGATCTTGACATGCAACGTGCAAACTATTGTTAGTTATCTTAAGACGCCCATTACTGAGAAACGGTACAATATTGATAACGAATGCTTACAGCGCAGTACATATTTGTTCATTATCAACATCTTAATGGTGTTTTGTAGAGGTGAAATATGAGAATCTGTTATTTTTAATATTATATGAAAAATTTAACGTCTGAAACTGAACGACATGAGGACGTAGCTACATTCGGTCGTTGATCGAATACAATTTAATCATTAAGGAGAACACATTCTTATTGTGAAGTTTTAATTATTCAGAACATAGGACTGTGCTGTTTTTTAATGCAAATTAAATGTGTTAATTAGAAAGATATAATCAATTTTATCGAAAAATATTGTTGTTTTGCTACCGGGATTCAAACCTGGAGGTCTTCCAATCCGGGGAATGTGCATTAACCATTATGTATTAAAATAAAGAAGATGTATTAATTTGAAAAGTGTAACATATAGGTTCGAAAATTTGTCGGCAAAGCACTGTGTTAGTATAGCACGATGGATTCATTTTGTCTAAAGACGTTGGTTGACGAAATTCATAATCCTATGTACAACATATATTGTATTACATATATTATTGTATGATATCATTGGTAATAGGATAATCTAAATATATACCTACTGCACGCCACTGATATATATATTTTTATGTATTAATTATAAATATATACATATAAAATCAATTTTGTCGAAAAATATTGTTTTTGCGCTACCGGGATTCGAACCTGGATCTCTATTTCCAATCCGGGGAAGTACACTACCAATTGTGTTATAACGCCAGTATTTTTCATGACAAATTTTCGAACCTATATGTTACACTTTTTCAAATTAATACATATTAAGAATATATAAATACATTTTATATAGAAAAGGAATAGACTGTTGCCAATTGCTTGCTGCTAGTCCACGCGGGCGGCTATTGTGCCCGCTGGGCGGCCAGGGTTTCCAGTAAGGATAAACAAAATATTAGTAAAATTATACATGTTATTTTAAATTGATATGATTTATCGTCAGAATGTTTTTGAAACCATAAACATGAAGGGTATAGTGAATTTAATGGAGAATAGTAGGGACAGGTAAACAAATTAACGTATAATCTCATTTTGTGTAAAACCATTTTTAACTGCAATGCTAAAATGATGGAGAAACCGTATCCAAAAATTATCACCAACAGTTTTTTTCGCACTGTAATTGAAATGTTATTGAATATATAAAAAATAAAACATTTAAACAAACTTAACTCGGAGATATTAAAAAAACACCTATTTTTTTCTTACTGATTATGACACTAACACAGGATGCAATGGATCCGATGAATGCACACATTAGAACAATATTATAATTGTTATTGTAATATACAACACTACTGTATTTTTAAGTAAATCTATCGTATGTACATAAATTATACTTTTTTTTTCGTTTTTAAGCACTGTGTTCTTGTTGCTTTGTTCTTTATTTGATGGCGTAGTTTTATTCTGTTCTTTCAATTACATTTTTGAGGTTTGCATTGCGTCTAAGAATGTATGCTGTCCATTGGCCCCTACAATTTTGGATGGTGTCTATTATGGACCTCTTTTCTTGCACTCCTCAAAAGTGAAATTTTTCAATAATATTTGTGTTGCACGCGCCCCACATACATGGCCGTGTAGGGACTCACTTAACCATATAGGGCCGAAACCCAACTAACCAATCTGCAGACCCCATACATTGTGACGGACACTGCCCTAGGATATAGCGACCACTTCTCCGCAGGTCTTCCTTTCCAGCGTTCAACCACATACGCGCATGTGGTAACTGTGTACCGCCTCTGTATAATTCATCCATTAATAAGCGCCAACCGTGCTGTTTCATTTCTATACTTTGCTCTAGACAAAACATAAATTCTCACACACGCACATCATATACAGTGCGACATACACCGTGAGACTAGGACATAGCTAGGGCTTCAGTCTCACATCCACCAAACCTTCTGATACAATAAGTTTCAACAACAATAACTAGTCATGAGGTAAACCGTTATTTTAACCGTGATTATTACTGTGATCGGGAGATTAGTGTTCGATTAAAATGATGATTAGTAACTTTTTATTTACACTAGAAACGAAACCTCCAACAATTAAATCTCATTTATTAGTCGTTGTTACAATTGAATACCAATTACACAACCATAGTCACAATAACGGTTTAGCTCATCACTAACAACGACCCTTACATATTCATTGATTTTTTCCTATTGGATTTTTTGAAATGTTTTATGTAATTTATGATTGGCACATAATCACCCACCTCCGTGAAAATCGTTCCCATGTATCAACAATGAAATCTTATGAGAACCTTAAAATATAGTTAAACGCTTGTAAAATAACGAATGATCGATAGTGATTCAAAGAGAAGAACAGTGCAATAAACCACGTTATTTAATTTGTAAATAAATAATTTTTTGGCCTTAAAGTAAGTGTTTGAGAAGTAAGTACAGGGTGAATATTATGTTCCAGGTCGATTTTGTTTGGCAGGCATTTTGGTTTGGCAGACATTTGTCAGTTCGCCTTTAGTAGTCGTAGATAGTAGTTGATTACAATTTATTATGGAGCATCTAACGCCTCAACGACGTGTTAAAGTTATTAAAACATTTTATCTAAATCGAAATGGCCATGCTGTAATCATTAATGGTGATCGCTACCGTCACATGTTGGAAAACTTATTGGCCGAATTGGGTCTATTGGGCCTGCAACACATGTGGTTTCAACAGGACGGCGCTACCTCACACACAGCCCGAGTTACGCTTGAAATTTTGCGAAAAAATTTCCCAGCCGCATATTGTTAAAAAGTGGTGATATCGACTGGCTTCCTCGATCGCCTGGTTTGACGGCTTCCGACTATTTTCTGTGGTGGTACTTAAAAGGAAATGTCTACGCCAATAAGCCAACAACAATTCCGATGCTACATGAGAATATGCGAAATAAAATTGCCGAAATAACACGTGTATTGTACGAGAATGGTGTGAAAAATATGGTTAATAGAACACGCATTTGCCCGATGTCATATTCCATAGATAATTGTAATAAACCGAGTAATTGATAAATAGAAATCAAATAAAAAACGTGTGTTTATTCACACAGTACTAAGGATGTATGTATCAGCGCCATCGATAAAAATTACCGATACGAAAGATACATTATCTATGCAGTCCTTATCGACATGAATTACTATGAATCTCGGAACTCCTTAAATAAGACATCCCTTGTTATCTTTATCTTCAGAACCCTTTTAGATAAAAGCCCTTTCTAAACTTTATCTCTGCAGTTGCATTCTTTTTGGTGTGGTCAGTTCAGAAGGGTGGGGAAACCGTTACCTTGGTATCCGGTAAACTCTTTTCTAACATCATTTTCCGTCACTATTTGCCTCTTCAAGTTAGTTAAGGTGTCCAGCCAGTGGCGTAATTAAGAAAATTAGGCCCCAATGTAATATCAACAATATGTTATATGTAATATGCGTTGTAAAACAAATATAAAAATATTATGCGGCTTTATCCATTAAATAATAAGGTCAAAATCGGTCCTTTTTTTTCTATAAAATTCATATTTTCATTCTTAAAAAAAAACTAAACTCGCAGCTGAAAAAAAAACCGTTCTTGGCTTTACAACAATTTTAGCTTTTTGGCGAATCCTTAACCGACATGTTCACGTAATACACATGAGAAAGAATTTAAAAAAAAATTAGTTCATTTTATTGATATATTTAAATACAATAGCGCTGAGAAAAGTATAATGGATATTTTTGGCCCCTTTCTAATGTGGACTCCACCAATGTACCGCATTGGCTGCATTGGCATAGTTACGCCACTGTGTGTAGCCTTTTATCATTTTAACTTAGGCATTTGATACGCTATATTTTCTACTTACTTAACATCATGCCGTTTCCCCGCAGGGGTAGGCAGAGAGGATAGAGCGACACACAACTCTCGCCTCATCCACATCCATACATATTCTCATACAAGCTCGCCGATTGTTCAGGCTTCTAACAGAACCGTCCTCCATTAACTGGTTTACCTGGTCGCGCCAAGTCTTCCGCGGACGTCTTCTATTTCTGGTGCCATCAACACTTGCGTCATATATCTTTCTTACCATTCTCTCCTCATTAATCCGTTCCACATGACTAAAACACCTAAGTGATCCTTTCTTAATCTTACTCACTATACTAACATCAGCTTTACATTCTTTCCTTATTTCTTCATTCTTTACTCTGTCATAAATAGATTTGTCACATATACGCCTAAGTGATCTCATTTCCACTGCATTCAGTCTACTTTCGTTCCTTTTCTGCCATCTCCAGGCCTCACTTCCATACATCAGTGTCGGTACCAGGATTCCATTGTGAACCGCTAGTCTTGCCTCAGTTGACAAGTTCTCTTTAGCTATAATTCCATTCAAAGCGCCGTTCACTTTATTCCCTGCAGTCACCCTCCTTTCGATATATTTATCTGTCTTTTCGTTTCTGTCAAACATAATTCCTAAATACACAATCTAGTTGTTCCAAACATTCATTACCTAGAAGTATTTTGCATGTTGTCTTGCTTTTCTCTTTCTCGAATACCATCACTTTCGACTTGTTGACATTCATATTAAGGTCCGCTTTCCTTGCATACATCGTACATTCTACTCACTAGCCTCTGCAATTCTCGTTCATTATTCGTCTTTAATACTGAATCAGCGGCGTACAGTAAACACTATTATATCGTATTAGATTGCAATCGAATCAAAATTCTTGAAGATCCCCCGAGCTTTGTTTGAATTGGTATATTATTAGACATTGATTGAAAGGTAACACACGAGTACATATTGGTAAAAAGATTGACAATCTCCCATAGCTCAACGAAAATTCGATAAACGAGTGCATTTGTGACGATACAAATGTAACAAAATAACGATATAAATAATTTTAAATTTTTTTATTTTATAATTATACCTACCGAATTTATAGGTTTTCGGAATAAATTCTCACGTGTTATTTTTCTAAAATAAGCTACGGCATTTTTAGCATAGTATAGCGTCATTGAAATTTTATTTATAAATTATTTATTTATTTTGTATTCACGCCCTTACGGGCTTTTACATAATTGATTTAAAAACAACATATGCAGAAACACAAGTAGTATGGAATATATAAGAGAAATTGAATTTCGATGGAAATACAGTATTATGTTGATTTTAAAGGAAACATACCTAAATTAATATTCATCAACACTGTATTTTCTCATTCCTTAATGTCCTGTTTATCCGTATATGTATTTTGTCTCTCTCTTTCGCATATAATTTATATTCTATCTCTATTGATGTTCTATTTAACTATATATGTATTCTGTCTCTCTCTTTCACATGTATTTTTATATTCTATATCCCTTTTTTTATGTATATATAAATGCACTATTCTTGTATTTATGATCAGTCCTGATGAAGCTTGAGATAAGCGAAACCGGTCGACGTACAATAAATTTGATGGTTTCATAAAAATTGATTGTTATTTTATTTAATATAATATGTCAAACCACGAAAATATCAAGAATTTTGTTATTATATATTAAACGATTGAAATGCTCATCAATAAAAGAATTTTGAAATATTATCACCATACGAAAATTGATTTTGCGAATAGACGGTATGTGATGCGATCATTTAAATGACAACAAAAATAGAAGAGCTGGAATTATTATAATCGTTTTTCGCTGTAGATTTGTGCGGGGTAGAAAAGTGTGGCATTGTAGCTTTTCTCCGTGGGGAAATGGCTCGATCGATGGCTGCAAGCCGACTACATTGTTAATCACCACGTTACCGATTCGGGAGCAAACAGTTGAAAGGTGTCCGAAGAGTGTTAAAGCATTTCACCGCGATTTGATTGACGGAGATGGCGAGGGGCGGCGCGGGCCGCGGGGCCGTCGGCGGGAGGCGGGCCCGCGGAGTCTGGCTATGAAGGCGCGCGCCTCGCCGTCGAGCCGTCACTCCCGCGCCGCGCCGCGACCTGGACGGACCGCCCGACGCCGCCGAACCCGCGCCAACCAAACAACTCGCGGAAACCGCGAATCGTCGAATATATATTTGGAGCCAGCGTGTTATTCCTCGCTCAGATGTTGTGTTAAAAACTATGCGTTCGTTTAATTGAAATTGTATAATGTGACAAGTGGGACCCGCATCTGAGATTTGTTTCTAGTATCGAAATAAATTTGGCCATTTGAATTGCGTTTGTTTTGATCGTCCCTCGATCCACGCTCGCTTTCAGTCAGCCCATGCGATTCTGCGAGTCCGTTAATTGCCTCGCTTTACTTGGATGTGCTTCGTGATATATGGACAAATCGTATTTGTTGATATGAACCACGGCGGGAACGCCGGTGCCGGCGACATGTCACCCGACAACTGCCGCGCTTGGAGGTAATTTCCTAAGTATAAACTTCAGTAGCACGACACCCCCTCACCTGGTGTTTTCCTAGTACTGGTGATACGGGCTGCCTACATTTCCTACTTACTGTTGATTCCTTGTGTGAATTGTGTTTTTCTTGTATGGACCCAGGACTTCGTTATAACTTAACACACTTAATTATTTTATTCCGGTGGTCGAAATAACACCCGACTATTTATGTACTGAACGACTATTTAAAAGAAACAGGTGTAGTGGTATTTATTTTTAAGTGATTTGTTTACATGACTCTTAGTTTGTTGCCGTTTACAGCTCCCGTAACCTTGAAAGACTACGACTTCGGTACTTGCTGTCAAAATACGGCGTTTTGTGTGTTGTGGTGACATTGGGGGTAATCTCGAAACAGTACATGCTTGACGATAATTATTTCGCAACGTATTGCGTGTGGATATAAACAAACACACGAGGTTCGGTAAATCCAGGTAATTGATTATTAACAAATTTTTGTCATTTTGGTTCGTCACGATCAGGGAGCCGAGATGATGGGACCGTGGTATTATGGTCCATCCACGTCGGGAGGATGGCAGCATCCGACGGAAGACAATGACGGTAGACAAATGGGCTACAACATGGGGCCCGGAATGTCGACAGACGGTGGTCAGATGTATAATATGATGGGTTTCACCGATAACAACTTCACACCGATACAAGACGATATAAGGCCACTCGACATGAGTACCATGCACGGTAATACCAATTTTAATACAGGAATGATACCTATAAATCCGTACTTGAATCCCATGGATAACGTACTCCCGATGGAAAACGTCTACGGGACAATGGATAGACCGTACGATAACAACTTGTATCATACGACCAATTTTCAGCAAATGGATGGCAACTTGATGCCGATATATAATTCTGTCAGACCGATGGATAACGATTTAAGGCATTTGGATAGCAATGTGTATATGCCGCAAAATAATATGGGAGCCATGGATATGAGACCGATGGGCACGGTCAACGGGCCAATCGACATGAGGTTGTTAAATAGCATGCCGCCTGCACAGAGCGACTTCAGCTCGACAGAAACCGACAGCCATTTGCGGCTCATCGAAAACAATATGCGGTTACTCGGCAATAACATGCAACTGATGAACTCTCAGTTGCGGCCGGTAGATAACCAAACAAGGCCAATGGACAATGCCGTCACACCGATGAACAACAATACTTTTTCGATGATGGACATCTTGGGGCAAAGTGAAAATTCGCGATCGATACTATTGATGGACAGAAACTACACGGCGACGGAAGATATGCACCTATTAAACAACAACATGCATCCAGTAGATGCCACTGTTTTTCCGTTGTTTATGCAACCGACTGCTCACAGTGCGCCGGCAATTGATACCGACATGCTCATGATGGGGGATGGCATTAAGCCGACAATCAAAGCTCCGTCGATGGACGTCAACGAGCAGAAAATACGCCGAAGCTCGGTGGCTGCAGGTAACGTGACGCGTGGAAAGATGGCGCGCTCAGCTTATATCCAGAAAATGATGGATGCAGCGAAAAAACCTAGGTCAGTCAGACGTTTTTATATTTTATTATTACCATGTGCCTTCGCCACAGGGAAGTGTACTAAATAAGTCATTATCCCAATTACAGGTAATTACATACAATGAAACATCTATTTTTGCTATTTTCATTTTCACAACTAAACTTTGTACTGAGTTATTGTCGCTACTATAAATAATTGAAACAATCCACACTTTCGATAGTCATACACTAAAACTTCTCCACTCGGTACCTTATAAAGAATTAATAATAAATAATTTGGAAACCGTTACAATACAAAATAATTTAAATTCAAAGAAAACACGAATTACCAACATAACATTCCGTAACACTTCACCTTTACTGTCCATATTCCCGTTAACGACCGAAACCTCTACCCATGCCCCGTCTCATTACCCGAATATACTACAATACTGTATTTGGTTTAATTATCACTCGATGATGAGAGGGACTGCACCTCACAAAACTACAGTAGTGACAATAACTCAATGTGCGTGCAGTACAAAGTTTAGTTGTGAAAGTTAAAATAATCATGTTACACCACAATGTAACCGACATGTCAATTAATTATATTTATTTTTGGCTCTTCATGGATTTATTTGAGGGAATAATAGCGGTTTCATATTTTTAATAAGTTCAAAATGTAATTATTTTAAAGTATTTTTATTATAGAATATTTATTCGGCGTAAAATTTCAGCCTCGGTACAGCATAAAGTTAGTAAGGATCACCGTGTAAAGAATGAAGAAATAAGAAAATAATGTACAGTTGGATCTTAGTGTAGCCAGTAAGATTAAGAAAATATCACTTCGGTGGTTTAGTCATATGAATGAATGGTACAAAAGATGTATGACGCAAGTGTTGACGCGCGGAAGATTTGGCGCGACCAGGTAAACAAGATACTGGAGGATGATCCTATTGGATGTCTCAATAATCGGCGAGCTTGTAAGAGAAGGTGTACGATTGTGGATGAGGTGAGATTTGTGTCACGACAGAGGAATGTGGCGCACTATCCTCTCTGCATACACCCGCGGTGAAACGGCGTTATGGTAAGTTCGATAATTATTTCTTCTCAGTTTTACCGTGTTTTATTTTCACAGCTATCAGGATCGAATGAGCTGAATCAATTCAGAAAGATGTCGTTTTTTGTACCCACCAAATATTCCGGTTTACTGGTGATTATTATCATATCATATCATCATGTTTAGTATACCCGCACTGTCGCGCAGAAAACGGAGGTTCGGTTTTCCGCCGGGGAGATTTTTGTTTTAATTACTTGACTGAATTTAAGAATATTTTTTCCGTACTAGAAAACCATATTCTATGCAGGGTTGATAGGTATGGTACGTGTGTCTGAAACATTTTAAATATTTGTTGGGTGATTTTATTATATTTTTTTTAAATATAACACATTTCGATAAATATATATTTTTTGTATTTCTTTCTAGTTGATAAATTATTTATTTGAATACTTCCAAAATTGTGCTTTTTCTTCGCTAATAATTTTGTCTACATATTGTCTCATACCCATGTGTAATTTTCCCTTATAATTATATAATACATTCACTTTTATGCTGAAGAATATATCGGTCCTTGATTATTCAATTAAACATTGTTGAAAATATGTTTCTTTATTTACGGAAGAAAGATTTGTCCCTTGCATTTTATTATGTTTTAATATGTATTTTGGTTTAACAAATTTTTACGGTTTTCAAATTCCTGAATAAGTGTCATACAACAAGCGCGAAAATATTTACTTCAATAGCGCAGAATAAAATATACCTAGAAGTCCATAAGATACTTTACGGAAGAAAGATTTGTCCTTTGCATTTTATTATGTTTTAATTTGTCTTTTGGTTTAACAACTTTTTTACTTTTTCCCTATTCCTGAACAAGTGTCATACAACAAGCGCGAAAATATTTACCTCAATTGCGAAGTATAAAATATTCCTAGAAGTCTATAAGATACTTTACGGAAGAAAGATTTGTCCTTTGCATTTTATTATGTTTTAATTTGTCTTTTGGTTTAACAACTTTTTTACTTTTTCCCTATTCCTGAACAAGTGTCATACAACAAGCGCGAAAATATTTACCTCAATAGCGCAGAATAAAATATACCTAGAAGTCTATAAGATACTTTACGGAAGAAAGATTTGTCCTTAGCATTTTATTATGTTTTAATTTGTCTTTTGGTTTAACAACTTTTTTACTTTTTCCCAATTCCTAAACAAGTGTCATACAACAAGCGCGAAAATATTTACCTCAATAGCGCAGAATAAAATATACCTAGAAGTCTATAAGATACTTTACGGAAGAAAGATTTGTCCTTAGCATTTTATTATGTTTTAATTTGTCTTTTGGTTTAACAACTTTTTTACTTTTTCCCAATTCCTAAACAAGTGTCATACAACAAGCGCGAAAATATTTACTTCAATAGCGCAGAATAAAATATACCTAGAAGTCCATAAGATACTTTACGGAAGAAAGATTTGTCCTTTGCATTTTATTATGTTTTAATTTGTCTTTTGGTTTAACAACTTTTTTACTTTTTCCCTATTCCTGAACAAGTGTCATACAACAAGCGCGAAAATATTTACCTCAATAGCGCAGAATAAAATATACCTAGAAGTCCATAAGATACTTTACGGAAGAAAGATTTGTCCTTTGCATTATATTATGTTTTAATTTGTCTTTTGGTTTAACAACTTTATTACGGTTTCCGAATTCCGCAACAAGTGTTATAGAACAAGCGTGAAAATATTTACCTCAATAGCGCAGAATAAAATATACCTAGAAGTCTATAAGATACTTTACGGAAGAAAGATTTGTCCTTAGCATTTTATTATGTTTTAATTTGTCTTTTGGTTTAAGAACTTTTTTACTTTTTCCGAATTCCGGAACTAGTGTTATACAACAAGCTCGAATATATTTACCTCAATAGCGCAGAATAAAATATACCTAGAAGTCCATAAGATACTTTACGGAAGAAAGATTTGTCCTTTGCATTATATTATGTTTTAATTTGTCTTTTGGTTTAAGAACTTTTTTACTTTTTCCGAATTCCGGAACTAGTGTTATACAACAAGCTCGAAAATATTTACCTCAATAGCGCAGAATAAAATATACCTAGAAGTCTATAAGATACTTTACGGAAGAAAGATTTGTCCTTAGCATTTTATTATGTTTTAATTTGTCTTTTGGTTTAAGAACTTTTTTACTTTTTCCGAATTCCGGAACTAGTGTTATACAACAAGCGCGAAAATATTTACCTCAATAGCGCAGAATAAAATATACCTAGAAGTCTATAAGATACTTTACGGAAGAAAGATTTGTCCTTAGCATTTTATTATGTTTTAATTTGTCTTTTGGTTTAAGAACTTTTTTACTTTTTCCGAATTCCGGAACTAGTGTTATACAACAAGCTCGAATATATTTACCTCAATAGCGCAGAATAAAATATACCTAGAAGTCCATAAGATACTTTACGGAAGAAAGATTTGTCCTTTGCATTATATTATGTTTTAATTTGTCTTTTGGTTTAACAACTTTATTACGGTTTCCGAATTCCGCAACAAGTGTTATAGAACAAGCGAGAAAATATTTACCTCAATAGCGCAGAATAAAATATACCTAGAAGTCCATAAGATACTTTACGGAAGAAAGATTTGTCCTTTGCATTATATTATGTTTTAATTTGTCTTTTGGTTTAACAACTTTATTACGGTTTCCGAATTCCGCAACAAGTGTTATAGAACAAGCGTGAAAATATTTACCTCAATAGCGCAGAATAAAATATACCTAGAAGTCTATAAGATACTTTACGGAAGAAAGATTTGTCCTTAGCATTTTATTATGTTTTAATATGTCTTTTGGTTTAACAACTTTTTTACTTTTTCCGAATTCCGGAACTAGTGTTATACAACAAGCTCGAAAATATTTACCTCAATAGCGCAGAATAAAATATACCTAGAAGTCTATAAGATACTTTACGGAAGAAAGATTTGTCCTTAGCATTTTATTATGTTTTAATATGTCTTTTGGTTTAAGAACTTTTTTACTTTTTCCGAATTCCGGAACAAGTGTCATACAACAAGCGCGAAAATATTTACCTCAATAGCGCAGAATAAAATATACCTAGAAGTCTATAAGATACTTTACGGAAGAAAGATTTGTCCTTAGCATTTTATTATGTTTTAATTTGTCTTTTGGTTTAAGAACTTTTTTACTTTTTCCGAATTCCGGAACTAGTGTTATACAACAAGCTCGAATATATTTACCTCAATAGCGCAGAATAAAATATACCTAGAAGTCCATAAGATACTTTACGGAAGAAAGATTTGTCCTTTGCATTATATTATGTTTTAATTTGTCTTTTGGTTTAACAACTTTATTACGGTTTCCGAATTCCGCAACAAGTGTTATAGAACAAGCGTGAAAATATTTACCTCAATAGCGCAGAATAAAATATACCTAGAAGTCTATAAGATACTTTACGGAAGAAAGATTTGTCCTTTGCATTTTATTATGTTTTAATGTCTTTTGGTTTAACAACTTTTTACGGTTTCCGAATTAAAATATACCTAGAAGTCTATAAGATACTTTAAAAATGACAATAGGCCATAACATTTGCGTGATAGGAAATTTCCTATCTGACAATAGTTACGTTCTCATTATTTCACGATTTTAGTTATTATTTTATTATTAAGAATTATGAATGAAAGAAAATGGTTATACATTTTTTATTTTCTATTACAGTTTTCTGGGCTAATCTGTCCTGTATATATATACATAGAAGATTCTGAACGGCCGTAAATACCTAAGAACATTTTTATTATGTTAGGAATTAGCGTTTATATTTTTATATTTTGGTTGTGTCATATCAATGGCCGTTTTTTATCAATCAAATCCCCACAATGATAAGAATAAGATTTGTTCAAAAAATTGTCAGGTTGCTATTTGCTATTCAGTTTTCACGAGGATTTACGAGGATTTTTCGAGTAGCTTGTTGGTGTAGTGGTTAAGACGATGGGTGATCTAGTGGACGGGGGTTCGCGCCTTGTTCCAGGACACCAGCAAGTTAGTCCTATTTTCATAGTACAGGCGTTTAGCTTAGTTTGAAAATAGTAAGAATATTGATGTGACATGTATTCCGTGTTCGCATCTCTATTTTAAAAAAAAATGTGTGAGGTCGCAAGGAATATTGTGACGTTCAGAACATGGAATTCGGAGAAGGATCAACAAATGAAAAGACAGTTCTACGCTGGTTCCAGAAAGAAACACTGAGATTATTAGCACTACTTGAATTTTGAGAAAAACTGTATCTCTCATCGACAGGTGAAGTATTAAATTAAATACATCAATATATAAAAAACAATTCTTAGGTGGTATACATACAAGTAATTAGGTACTGACGAAGGAGGGGCAGGGGGCGGAGTTACTGGTTGAAGGTCGAGGGGTGGTTGTAACGGGAATATTGAGAGGAGAGGAGATGAGTTAGAAAATGTAATATTGTTTAACAAACTAATACAAAATCCTTTTTATTTCTAAACTTTTTAAAATTATTAATTTTATTACCTTCACGCGTGACGGGATGGAGAAGTTTAATGGTACACGAATGATTATTATCCATGATGTGGTTCGATGATGTTTCTTTAGAGTAGTGCAAATAAACTCAAGTAGAGTTATAATATTGTTTTATTTATATCCATCCATTTTGATGATGAAACTCTATAAAGTTAACGCCGATTCCATCAATAATATAACACTGTAATATTATTAATAATAAAGTAGTTAGTAATAGTATCAATGCGAATAGCACTAATGCACTTTTAGTAGTAGAATAGGCGGTCTAGCCGCACGTAGAGTACTGGAAAAATATATTGGAACGCTAAACCATACTTTTCACAAAGCACAGTTGCAAAATTGTTTAGAATTAGGCTATGCGATCTTGACGTATCTTCGCTCTTCGCCGAACCTTTTGCCGGCACACTATCATCGTTAGGATTTATTTTTACATAATAATATATTACGTTATATAGAAATAAATACATTCAATATAAAATAAATAATACTAATTAATTTAACGAAAAAATATTTTTGTTGCCACCCGGACTCGAACCAGGAATCGTTCCTATACGGGGATATTTCTATTGTGCTATTCTATTACAACACACAGACATTGTAAGTAAACGATACATTTTTTAACTTAGGTATATGTTGTATAATTGTTTCTATAGCATTAATTAGAATACATTAGATGTATCAATTTGAAAGTGCAACATATAAGTTAGAAAATTTGTCGTTAACTTACAATGACCACTTACCCGGATAGAAAAGGTTTCTGGTTCGAGTCCGGGTGGCAAAAAATATTTTTTCGATAAACTGATTTTATTTGTATATCTTTCTTATTTATACATTTAATTTGTATTAAGATATCTCAGAACCAATATGTTTTGAAAAACTGCAACTTCACAATATAATGTGTGCTCCTTAATAAAATAAATATATAAATCTATTAAATATCCGTATAAAAAGTTAGGCACCCTTATAAAAGTATTCGAGGAATCATAGAATAAAAAAAAACAGATTTTTATCAAAATTGCACATTCTCAATTACTTATGCGCTGGGAAAAAGTAATTTCGGGTCGTATTTTGAATAGTTAAATTGTAAAACCAAATCGGCAAATTCATATTATGTAACATCTTACTGTACGCGATGTCCGTCACAGGACCTTATATAACCATATATGCAGTGGCGTGCAGTAGGTATAGATTTAGGTTATGCTGTTACCAATGATATTATACAATCATATACATATAATATATGTACTTTCGTTTAACCATCGTCTTTGGACAAAATAAATCCGTCGTTTATACTATCCTACCATGTATTTATTTATGTATCCAAATAAAAAATGTCTGGACGTTTTTAAGAACACTTTCTATGACTGAATATGATTTATTGTTTGAAAATCTTTAACGTAATAACTATAAAAAACAATTATTTTAATTAAAGGTTAACGTAGGAAATAGTTCTACCAATTGCTTTTTGTTTTTCTCAAATCAAAAACCAATCTGTGAATCAAATTTAAAGAACGATCATGAAATCAACAGGTTAAAAACAGTAAGATAAGTAAGACAGTAAAAGAGGAAGTAGACACTTCAATGATATGCACGCAGTTGTAACCCTTTCTAATGTTATTCTGTTAAAAAACAGCATAGGTAACGAGTGCATACAAAACGGATCAACCGAAAGGAATTTTCAATTCAGTATATAGACATTTATATGACTTGAGCAATTCACTAGCTTAATGACAAAACTGAGTAATATAAATAGCACGATGCGGTGAATAAAAAAGAGCGAAATGAGTACAGCGATGAGAGTTTTTAGAACTAAGCAATTGAAGTCTCTACTGGTACACAGATGGCGTTAATTGCAAAATAATGTTTTCGCTTATGTTAAACCAATTTTTGAATATATATTGGTTTTCCAGAATTGTTAGTTATGCACAGCTTTTTTGCTTGTATGCACTGCACGCCCCTGCATATATGAACCTCAGTAACTATCGACCATTTGGTCGGCGGCTTTACAAGATTGGCATCTAAATAAATTTTTGTAGAGCTTATAACTTATGAGACGTGTTATGATCAATTGTAAACCATTGTGGCGTTTTATCAAAAATATGTAAAAAAAATCTTTATTCATACATACATACATATAAATATATAGAAAATTCTTTACTTATTGGACTACAATTTTGGGCACAGACAGGTGTAAATCCTTTAAAATTTTTGGACCTTGACCTGCGCGGTATTATAAGCCGAACTGAACGTCTCCGAGTTGATGTTACAGGATTATCCTCTATACCCATCGACCATGCTCTTCGGGTTGTGCCTTGACATTATTATTAAATTAAATAATGTTTTAGTTTTAAACCACTTTATTATATGTGCATAATAAAGTGGTTTAAAATTAATACATTCTTTTATTTAATTAAAAAAATATGAATGTTATAAATTCTTCACGACTTGCGCGCCACTCTGTACGAGTATTATTGTTTAACGTTTATTACTTATTACTTTATTAGCTCAAGCGTACGTATGGAAAAATCTTTTAAATATTTATTTTAGGGCTCTGCTGGGTGGACATTTTCTGTGTATACCGGTTCCGAGTATTTGGATCTGAGTCTGTAATCCGATTGTCCGAGCGGGTGAGTGGGTTTTAATTTTCGAACGTGTGTATTTTTAAAATGTGTCTAAACCAAGCTTTGATGCTTATGGGTACTGAACAAAACATTTAGTCACCATGATAACGTGTAGACGAATAAGTCTCATATTTTTTAGAGATTACTCTTGTATAAGACATCTATAAATAAATAAGAAGATTTAAACATTTTATGTGTTGTTTGAAAAACAGAAAACAGTTCAGGCGTATTTTCTTTCTTACTTAGGTGGAAGCGATCAGGCGCATTTATCACATTAATGTTTTAGTATTTTTAACAAAATGTGATTTTGCAATGAAATAAAAATGACCAGCTTATTAAAAAGATAATTTATTTAATTAAATTAGACAAATCTATAAAACATATAAGAAATAATACTGAATATTTGCACTTAACATTGTCATCTACACAAGTAATTCATATCTGTCAAAAACAATAATTTTCTTAGGCACAATTACTTGTCATTTATATTATATTTTACACTCTAGCAAGTCTATATATTGAGAATTTATTAATTTTAAATCGTATAATATATATTTTAAACAGGGGCATGCAGTGCACACAAGCAAAAAAGTTGTGCTTTACTAAAAATTCCGGGAAACAAATATAAATTAAATAATTGGATTTACATAAACAGAAACATTATTTTACAAGTAGCGGCATCTGTGTACCAGTAGAGAATTTAATTGCTTAGTTCTAAAAACTACCACGACAACTCACCGTTGTATCCATGGCGCTCTTATGCATTTGCCGCCTTGAGCTATTCACATTACTCTGTTCTATCTTTAAGGTAGTGAATTACTCAAGTCATATAATTAACTATTTACTTAATTGAAAATTCGTTTCGGTTGATCAGTTTTGCATGGAGTCGTTACCTATGCTGTTTTGTGTCTACTTCCTCTTTTACTAATTCGCGAATTTTACTATCTTACTGCTTTTAAAGTGTTGATTTCATGGCCGCTCTTTGCGTTCGCGGTGCGTTTTGTGCATGATTATTATTTCGTTTTGTTATTACGTGAAGAATTTAAAAAAAATAAAAATAATCAAGTTCAGTCATAAAAAGTGTTCTTAAAAACGTCCATACATTTTTCATATTGATTTTTATATAGTTATTATTTTACGTTAAAACTTTAAAATCACTATTAATAGTACTCTAAAATTACAAATAAATACATGGAAAGGTCGTATAAATGACGGATTCATTTTGTTTAAAGACGGTGGTTAAACGAAAATTCATAATCCTATGTACAACATATATTATATATGATTGTGTAATATCATTAGTAACAGCATAACCTAAATCTATACCTACTGCACGCCACTGATTTTAATAAAGAGAACACATTTGTGAAGTTGTAATTTTTTTCATAAAATAGTTCTGTGATATTTTAATACAAATTAAATGCATCAATTAGAAAGATATACATACAGATAAACTCAATAGGAAAATAAATCGGATAGGGAATAGGATCCTGGTTTATGTCCCGGTGGTAGCTAAAATGGCTAAAATTGTACTAAATTGTACTAAAATTATTATTATATAGGTACGTCAATACCCGGAAACCTTTTTCTTCTGCAGACTGCGTCCATCCATTGCCGGACAAAAGCGTTTCGTAACGATCGATTATTCTCTTTATCCTGTGAGTTGCTTCCTGCAATCCATTTTTATGCCATCGGTTCAGCGAGCTGGAGGATGACCACGATTTTGGCTTGCAACGCTGGCTTTTTTCCCTAACGTCTCGTTAATTACCTATCTTACTAACTAGCATAACATAGATAAGCAGAGATAACAGCGCGCCATACTATTATGTCTTTAGGGTTGTCTATTATTGAGACATGTGATTGAACCATCTTCCAATACCTGCACGTCTGTCGCGTCTGAAATATATTATTTATTGTAATTAATCGATGGTTGTAATCTTTTAAACAGAATATATACCCTGACAAGAGTTCTATTGGAGATGTACAATTTTCCCTCTCTGTAGAGTTATGTGATGAATGTTCGTAAAGATTCTTGTTTACTAGCAGTGAAATAATCCGTAGAATCTATATTTCAATGCGGAAATACCTTATTATATTGCTTTAATAATACACCATGTATTGTAGGTTTAGTTTGTTATTATTGCCAGTAAGAAAAAATAAAATATTGGTAAAAGGATACGTGCTATATACATATGTATACCTAGAGCTATCTTAAATTATGATGATTTTCATTAGGATGTTATTAAAAGCATAAATATGAATGATATAGTGATCTTAAAGAAATTACATAATCTCAAGTGGATTTGATATTTTGTGCCTTTTTGTACTGTAGTGCACGTTTCCCGGATTGGAAGAGATCCAGGTTCGAATCCAGGTAGCAACAACAATATTTTTCGATAAAATTGATTTTATATGTATATCTTTATAATTAATACATTTAATTGGTATTTAAAATATCATAGACCTATTTTCTGAATAATTACAACGTCATAATAAGAATGTGTTCTCCTTAATAAAATTATCGAGTAATTCACAGCAGTTTTTGATAAATACTATTGATTGCGGACGGATATTTTTGTACTTTAATATAGATGCATTGAATATATAACTAAAAGACCCCTCTACGGCCCAGCGTCGAATATATCTTTCAACCACGGCCAGCGACGTATTAATCCGTCGTGATGTAATTAAATTATCTGCTTTGAATAACGACTTGACGTTAGTCAGTGACTTCTATTGCATAATGCGAAAAACATTGTAAATTAATATTAATTCTCATTATTGTTTTTTGTTAATCTGTACTGCCATCTAATAGATTTCCTTACCAAATGGATCCAATAGATTCGATGGATGCATACGTTAGCGCAATATTCTAATATATTATTTTATTTGTTTCATCGTTAAGATCGGCCCGAGTTATTTTAGAATCAAATTAACAAAGTCAAAACATATTACTTTATATGAATATTTAGGTAAATTATTTTTCATACCTAGAACACACTTTTATTGAAGTTTTCATAAATATTTGAAATGGTTAAAAATCAGTTTAATTTATGTCGCAGTTATATTAGAGTTCTTTTTTGTCGAAATAATTTAACGGAGAATGAATGGTAAAAGCAGTGGAATATGGATGTAAAAAGTATCAGAAAGATACAAATGTATACTCGTACATAGAAAAGCATCAAATTCATTGCAATTATCTTTAGAAAATTATTATTCATTTGAGATTCACCCTTCGAGAAGTTTCACAAATGTTCTTCCAGTCTAACTTCCCCTAATACTGAAGGTAGATGGGAGACAGTGCTACTTTACCTAATCTAACTGAAATAATTAGTATCAAGGTCATTTTTTGGCCGAGACTGAGGCTGATTGTTCGGCTCTTGCCATAATCTTCGGCCGAAGCCGAAGGTTCAATCGTACTCAAAAATCTTAGAACACCAATGTAAATTCTACACCCATACTTACTTTTCTGCGTTATGGTGTTGATAATAATTGTAAATATATCCATTCAATAAATAAATTGCAGTTTTACAGAAATGATAAACTGAATTTTATTCCCATTATTTATTGAGATGAAGTAAGTTATGTATTTCAAATAACACAACAGTATCATAGTACCAATCCATGTGTGGAGTATTACATTTTTTCTAAATTGCATGCTATTGTTACTTATTTGTTTTTGTTATACTTACCGCTAAATTGAGTGCCCGGATTTGTGAATCTCGTTTAAATATTACATTTTTACTATCACTTGTTTAACTACCAACCAACAATACTAACGTTTACTTACAAATTGATTCATAATCTCATATGTACTTTTTGCAATCAAACACAAATCTGCACATATTTACCTATATTCTATAAAGTAAATAACTTTAAAGTTATAACTTTTGTAATGGTTCAAATATTATTGAAAGATATACTTACGTTATTAATTATTCATATCACACTCACAATTATTTTCCTACACGACGATAATCACAAAAACTTGTAATGTTTACAAATTAACACGCGCGCGGACAAACTGGTTTTGTTTGTTTTATCACTCGCCGGCGTTTCGTGCCGGCCGAACCGACAATTCCCCCCGCGCGACCCTTGGTATCATCGCTGCGCTGACGTTCATTCTTAATAGTTCGTGCATTTACGGCGACTTGCGAGCTTTAGAAATAACGTGGAAACACAATGCGTTCGCAATTGTGATGCATTTTATTGTGGTTCAACGGGTTAGTTATGTTTGTATAACGAAATTATATTTTTTTATGAATACTAATCGCTCTCTTGACGTTATTTTTCATCAAATTATAGATTTTATATACGTTTCTTGATGATAGATTCATGTGTAGAGCATTCGATCCCTGCACGCAGTAGTCTTACGTTAATCTTATTTCCATAGCACAAAACACCTATTAAACCTAATGTGATTAGATATTAAACCTGATGTGCAAAATTATACTGTACAAAAATTGAAATGTTAACCTGTCAACCGTATCTGGCATGGGGCTTATATTTGACTTGGGGTAGGGGTTAAGTTTAAGTGTTTAACTTAAAATGTCAATTAAAAGCTGGAAACTGTCATTTACAAACGGCAGAATAATTTCAAATACATGTTTGACATTAAAAACCATGTTTAAACCTGCAAACTGCATGAGTACGTGCATTTACGGATAAGGCTTGGCATGAATGACACGTTAAGCAGGGTATCGCGCTAGTGGCGTTAATATTCGGGTGGATAGATTTTAGTAAGAACATAATGCACTACTCACATTTTTATCGTGATGATTCAATTTTTGGGATATCTGAAAGAACAATGACGTTCTTTTAAAATTCTGTAATTGAATATAAAGTAATAAATAAATCATTAACTTTGTTTTAAACCACTGTAAGTTTATTATATTCATGCCCTTTTCTTCATCAGGGTGATAAAAAACTAACTAAAACCACGTGTTAAAGTATACTAAAAAAATACAGTGAATCGTTTATTATTTAAATGAATAACCACAACGTGTTTGAAATAAATATTAAAACAAATCTTCTCTATTGTGGCGTTCGCCAATTAGGCGTAATTAGCCATTATTAGAACATACAGATGAAATAATATTATATCTTAAATATAATAAAACAATCAACATAAATTGAATTATCAGTGTTTAGTACAAGTGCTGCCAAACGAAAATAGAATATGGCATAATTTAATGGGGAGGTGCAGCCTATACACATATTAAACAACTATTTAAAGCACGATAGTCTATAATAAAAGTAATACTCAAAATGCCAATTCGAACGAGCTTTAAAGAAATATTCAGTCAATTTGACGTTCCGACAATCTTATCTACCATTATAAAAATTACTCAATCACACAGCAAATAATAACAAAAAAATTACACAACAAACTGCCAATGAAAATAAAAGATACAACTAATGGAACAATATTTAAGAAGCTAATTATTAAATGGATTAAAGAATTAGACAAAAAGATAATAAAAAGGGTAGGTACCTACTGTCGACGATCAATACATAAAAAACTCATCGATTATTCTTATAAACATTAATAAACACTTAAGTATTATTTAAACAATAGCCCACCTCTTTACAGGATCATTATAGTGAGGGGGTAGTATTTTTATTAAGTTTAAAAAATATTATGAAAAGAATATCAATAAATAAATGTATTTATTATGTAGGATACAAAAAAAAATGTATTAAGTGTTCCTTAGCTGATAATGTTTACAACAAATGTATTTTGTTCAGTGCTGTGCGTGCATTCAGAAACGCGAAGGGGCGATCGGTTCCATGCGCCTAAATAGTCATAGCACCGGACGTTAAACGGGATTTCTGAGGGATGAGGGCGCGCCAGATTCAAGCTCTGGCCCGGGCGCAGCTTTTATTTGCATTTTGTTAATTTTATGTGCATTACAAATACAATATTTTCGTATAAATAATGTATTTTGTCTTTTTATTAATTTAATATTTTATGAATTATTAAATATTTTTTACAGATATTGCATTTTACCTGGTCAATTATTTATTCGAGTTTGTGCCGATTCTATATTCGGTAAATTAATATATATGCAATCATTAAAATTTTTGTTGATAACACAATTGTGTTCAATAAACTTTCTGGACATGATGGCTATAAATGGCTGTGGGGAAACTTGTTTTTAATGAAACGTCATATCGATGTTTCGTATAAACACGGTCAACTGGCGAGAAAGTCGAAATACAACTATCGCCAAAGACTGGACGATTACTACCTAAACAGCCACCGACGTAATAATTAGTACAGGGAGATTTTGCTTTTTTATTTAATACAATAACAAATATTCCGTCTCCCGGGCTATTTTGTAGGGACGTATACTCCATACTTCCAAAAAGCTGTGCACAACTATAATTACTGCGAAATAAATTACATGTTTATTTGATATCCCAAAACTAAAATATACCGCAACTCAAAATAAATATATTTATCAAGGCATCAAATTTTTTAATAATCTCCCCATCACAATTAGAAAAATTACGGACTATCATAAATTTGATCCTAAGTAAAAAAAAATATGTACACAGACTAACTGAAATATAAATAAACTCGTATATACTCCTTCTCTATATACGAGTCTTATTCTCATAGAGAAGAAACAAATGTTAAAATATATATATCAACTGATTATTCAAAATTGTATTATATTTATAATATTAATTTTTAAAAATATATTGTAAATGTTATGTATGTATTATGTGCGTGTACGTTTAATTCCACACGACGATAATGCAATATTTGCATGTTAACGTAAAAACCAGAATTGTTTAGCGGAAGAATTTAGAAATATTAAAAGCTATGCATTTGTTTCCCATAATTTTTAGGCATATCTATCCCAAACGAATACGAACTAAACGCAATTATTGTCTCGTTCGCGCCGCGCTGTGTTCTAAATACACGTCTTAGCTCGATCTGATGTGTTGCAAAATGTTTTTATCTACATTTTATGCGAATTTGAATGTACGAATATATACACGTGGTATTATTTTATAATATAATATTTTTATCACTTTAATCTAATAACTTTTCCGAATTTCTCTAGAATAATATTAACAATATTCATAAATAACTTCCACAATAATTATTTACTTATTATTAGTGTATTTCTTCACAGAAACAATACCTCTAGTTCTGATAATTAATAACATTTTTAGTGCAAATACAGCATCCTTTTGAACAGCTTAAATTAACTTCATGCCTAGAGTACATCACCGCCATTTTGCAAAGTGTACGTATCTGATGATATTGGTAATCATTTCCCTTATGGTGCTAAAATAATAACGCGCGCTCCGGTGCTGTAAACTCAGTGTACATGGGGACTTTTGCGATTTTTAAGTCTGATAAATAGGAATATTTTACGTTTATTACTTATATTAATCATTAAAATAATAGTTGATATATATATATGTATATCAATTGTCGTGTAAAAGTGCTAAAAATAAGAAAAAACATTGGTCATACGGAACGACAGTACAAAGACGCGTAAGGCACGTCCAACTCGGCCAGCGCACGCTCCGCCACTAATTATAGTAACGATCGGCATTCGGCACCCCTCGCCCCGCGCACTACGTCTTACGCACCTCACCGCACCTACACGTACATGTATGTATTGACAATTTCACGTCAGGTTCTTCGAGAAAACAATTTTTATTGTTGCGTATGGTAAATACCTATATATTGTAATTATTTTATCCAATACATAAATATATTACGGAGGAATACCTAAAATATGAACTCTGTATTTAGTACATTTACATAGATATTCACATAATTAGAGGCAATGTCAACTCGGTTTACATCGCCGGAGAGGAAACGTTAATTATTGCAATCCCGAAAAAAAATTACATGATTCGCTTTTCGGTGATTCCGGGATTAGAAAATGCTCCTTCGCATATCGTTTCCTTTGGCTTCAAAACACTGTCATGGTTAAACTTCAACTGACGCAAGAGTTTGCCTAATGCTTATTTAATATTTTCCACTCTACGAGTATACTGTCGCGGGCTTCCTTACCTTGTCAATAGGTACACACACCGCTCTATGTCAATAATCTCTCCACAGCATCCCTGATACCAATCTAATACAGCCGAGATCCTTCCGAATGAATGCTGTTCAATTCTTCAACAAACTTACAATCTGACTCGACACATACGAGACAGTGACACGCTAACTTCGAAAAACATTATACGCGATACATGTTCAGTGATTTGATCTAATTTTGTATATTTGTTTTACTTTTATTCACCCAACTAAAGTAGGACTCTGTGTGGGATAATAATAATATAATATAAATAATTAAGTATACATTATTTTTGACACACAAGTCAGATTTGCCCAAAAATGAACGATGCACAGCGCCCGAACAACGATGTACGACACATAACAGACTGTGTTGAATTAAGTAATGCAACATGCAATATGCCAAATTACGCACATTTTGATAAAAATTACATTATTTTTAAATACTAATTAAATGTATTAATTAAAAAGATCTACATATAAAATCAATTTTTATCGAAAAATATTGTTGTTGCGTTACCGGGCTACAGTGACATTATTTTTGACAACAAATTTTTGAATCTATATTTTACATTTTTTCAAATTAATACATCTATAGTTCCATTATTTGAAAGCCATCTACTTTGTTTTTACGGAATCTCGACAATTCATTTTTATAAAATTTTTGGACACATTGATACAACTTATATATTATTAGGAGAATACATTCTTATTGTGAATTTGTAATAATGGCTTTCAAATAATGGAACGATAGATGTATTAATTTGAAAAAGTGTAACATATTGGTTCGAAAATTTGTCGTCAAAAATAATATCTCTGTAGCATAGATAATGCACCTTCCCCGGTTTGGAAAAAGATCCAGGTTCGAATCCCGGTGGCGCAACAATAATATTTTTCGAAAAAAAAAGATTTTATATGTATGTCTTTCTAATTAATACATTTTATTAGTATTTAAAATATCACAGACTTATGTTCTGAATAATTACAACTTCACAATAATAATGTGTTCTCATAATAATGCATTATTTTCATTTGTAATACATTAAAACAAACTTTGAATATTATTTATTCCATCATTCGATATAATAAACAGTTTTTCACAGCTTCTGTTAAATCACCAAAATGTGCTGTTGATCGTTGTTCGGATGATGTCTTCAAACATATAAGACTTTGAATTGCCGTGAATACGCCTCTCAAGGCAGATATAATACTTAATATAAGGAACTGTTGTCTTCTAGGTTAGATCGCATTTTGTGTAGATGGTTTTCTTGAGGAAATCTAGGCCGACGTTTCGGCATAGCACGTGTTCATGTGCTATCTACAACAATCGACAAAAAATGTGATCTACCCTTGAAGAGACCAGTTCCATGTGCAAGCGCTCGCCGAAACCTCAAATTAAAAATGTCCTAGCATATCACTCTTGTCCTGTCTACTTTCATATAGTTTGTATACATATGTATATGCATCGTTTATTGAAGCTTCTTGGGCCTTCTTTCAATATCTGGTTTACTTGATCGAGACAGGTCTTAGATCATACTGTTACAAATTTACTTTATCAAATATATATTCTGCATTTACGTCTACATTCCATTATGTCTTGCTTGTGCTGCCTGCGGTCTACTTACAAACATATCTAGTAAATATTCTGACCGAAAACACAAACATAACAGATAAATATTTAATTAAGTCTAGTTAATATTGTTCAATTAGGTCTAATTGAAAAATTTAAATGCGTATTTTCTACAATTAGAAACCAAATTGTTTTATTGATATTTCGACACTTTTATTTATTAGCTATATTAATTATAAAAAATAATTTAAATCTTTTTTGTATTTGTATTATTTTGCTGTGTATGCAATTGGCTTTCTTTGAAGACTTGGTGCAGCTACATAAAACAGGTTCATGTACGCGAACTACATAAAATGTGTATTCGCATTCAGGTGTGCGAGCATGAATTTATTGTAGGTCACAATTTCATATAAATGGATACATATAATAATTTTATTCAAATTACGTGTTTATTTTAATTTTGGATATTAGAATGCAGTATAATAATAATCTACCAAAATCTAGCTGACACGTGAATTATCGCCCAGTCTCTAATCTGGTGCTTCTCTCAAAAATATTGGAAACGGTTTTATCGTGTCGTCTTAATATGTATTTAACAAAAAATAACATATTTTCCAAAATGCAATCTGCATACAGACGTCATCATTCTACAGAAACAGGGGTGGTTCGAGTCCTGTCTGACATCATAACACGTACTGACTCGGGGCATCTGGTCCTGCTCGCTTTTTTAGATATGAGTGTTGCATTTGACACAGTCGATCATCAAATATTGCTTGAGAGGTTTCTAAAAACCTACGGGGTAGGACTTTTAATATCGGGGTGCCTCAGGGATCAGTTCTTGGACCACTATTGTATATTTTACATACAATAGATATAGAATACATAATAATATCGTCAGGGCTATGGTCCACTGTTATGCAGACGATACGCAAATTTATTTTTGCTGTAAGCCGGATGAGACAAGTATTAAAAGGAAAAATTGCAAGATGTGTCGAGAAAATAGGCGAGTAGATGGCACAAAACAGGCTTACATTGAATTTTTCCAAAACAGCGCTTCTACGGACAGCTACACTTAGAACGCAACACTTAATACATGAATCAATGTCTGCGAATGTTAAATCTGTAGTTCAGTTGTTAGGCGTGCACATTGATTCAGATATTTCAATGAATATAATATACAAATCAGCAAAACTGTCAATGCATCATTTTATCATGTGAGACAGATTTAAAGTATTCGGAAACATCTTCCTCCTGAGGCAGCCCGTCTACTTATAAATGCATTTGTGATGTCACGTGTGGACTATTGTTACGGTATTTATGCCGGCCTGCTAAAGTTTTAGCTGGATATACTACAATCCATTCTAAATGCGGCAGCACGGATAATACATGGAGTTTCTAAATTCTCTCATGAAACATATTTTTGCTCGAGTTACATTGGCTCCGGTTCTGAAAGAGTTGAATTTAAATTGTGCTGGCTGATGTACAAGGCGACATGAATAGTAGACGTCAAAATCTCAAAGCCCAAAGCTGTAGAAATGGTTGTAGAACCGACCAGCCGTTGCCAGAAGTCCAAGTTTAATGAACGGGCATTTGCAGTGGCAGACCCAAATGCGTGGAACTCTGCCCTTCGTCGTAAGAAACAGTGCATCAGGGACTTTATTAGAAGAGACTAAAATGCACCTTTTCAAAAAAATAATTTCCACATGTTCAAATAATAATTTTTAATTTTACGAAAATGGCGTAATAAAAATTATCCAATAGTTATTATTATTAATTGTTGACATTACTGTTTGTAGCATAAGATGCCATTGCTGATTTTAGCACTATTGTGCTAGCGTAAGATGACACTATTACAGTGTTAAGAATGATTATATAATACATATATTTTACGGTGATCATAACTAACTAACTTTCCATCACGCTGTTTTTCTAAGGAGGTAGGCAGGTAAGATTGAGTGCCATATTCTTCTGTCCTTTCGCCTCTTCCACATGCATACATCTTTTAATGCAAGATTGTCGACTTTTGAGGCTCGTAATAGGACCATATTTGCCTGGTTATGATAAACCACAGATATCCTCTGTTTCTGGTGCCACATACCGTTAACTTCTCATTCATTTGTTCAACATGATCAAACCGCCCAAGCGCTCTATTCTATTCATTACGCTAAAATCAGTTTTACATTCTTTCCTAATTGGTTAATTATTTGCTCTATTGTAAATAGATTAGTCATATGTATGCCTAAGTGATCTCATTTAGACTAAATAGTCTAATTTCATTCTTCTTCTACCACCTTCAGGCTTCACTTGTATCAGTGTTGGTTGGTACCAGGACTCCATCCCCTCGATTTAAACATTATTGCATTCAAAGTACCGTTGGGTTTACTCCCTGCAGTCACCCTTCTTTCTATACCTTTGTCATTCTTTCCGGTTGTATGAAAGATAATTTACAGATACACACACTCATCTACTTGTTACAAATATTAATTTCAAACGGACATTGGTGACCGCTGAGCGGTCAAGGTTTCATCGGCTGTCTATGCTGCTGCTAGGCCCTGTGCGGAAAGTGCTTTATTCGATGGTATACCATAGACAATATAGATAAGAAAAGATAGCAGATATCTTGTATGTTTTTTACTCGTAATAAAGACAATGCACACTTCATTTCAAATGGAATATATATTTACGTACGATTATTGAATATATAATAGAGAAAACATTTAAGTAATCTTAACCTAGAGATATTAAAATTCTTTTTTTTTGCCCTGCTCGCGTCTCACAGACCTAGTCGTTTAACCAAGCACCATACAGCCATAATGACACTACGTCCGAAGACGCCCCATCCAAAAAGTCATAGATAATAGACAGGAAAGCGCAATACTTATTATTATGGATTATTGCTTTCTTCAACTTTAAATCAACAAACGATTTTTATTTTATGCTGCATTATATATACAAGGCTCCAATTGAGAATGAAATTTATTGAATTAAAATATTTATATTGCTTAAATCTAATAATTATTAATTAAAAGCGAACCACGTTTATATTAAATTTCCGTATTGAATATTTAGCCGATTATGAGTTTAATTATAATGTGTATTAAAGGTCATCACGTCAAATCACATGGCAATTCGTTTATCTTCTTCACTACTCTTGATATAGTAACCCCCACGTTGCATTACGCAATACAACGTTTCTAGGTTAATGTACAGGGTCAGCTGTTTGTCTGACTACGGAAAGTATACAAAAAAAAATTGGTTTTAACAAATTTTAATTAACAAAAAAAACTACCGAATACTATTAGTTCAAACTTTTTTGTAGTCAATATTTTTTTTTACCTTCGTGAGCTGCGCAAAAAAAAATCGATACTAATAATAAATATTATTGTTTATTGATTTTTGGATACGTAGCAAGTTGACACGAGTGGTATTTGTTCAACCGCGAGGCAAATGCTCTTGTCAATCTATTCCGGCTTTCTCAAGGCAGACTAAATAATCTCGAGATAATAACCAAATTAATTCATTATTTTATTAAGGAGAACACATTCTTACTGTGAAGTTGTAATTATTATTTCGTATCCCGGTAGCGCAAAAACAATATTTTTCGACAAAATTGATTTTATATGTATATTATTTATAATTAATACATTAAATTAGTATTTAATTATTTATAAACATTGATAGAAAATACTCACATTATTCATTTTGATGATCTTTGAACGTTGGAATTGTGTTGAGTGCGCGCAATGCACACACAGCGAGCTCACTTTGGCTTACTAAAATAGCCTTAATTTCATTATTAATTAGTATTATTAGTATATAGTAGTAGTATTAAATGATTCAATTTTACGAAGCCATGACCCTGATATGAGGTAAGATTTATTTTTAAACAATGAACATATTCTATATTACTTAACGGCTGTTAAATGAGACAATTTATTAATATTTTTAAGAACACATAATTATTGTGATATTGCAGATTTTCAGAACATAATTTCTGTGGTATTATTAATACAAATTAAATTAATCAAATAGAAAAATATGCAGAAAAAATGTATTTATCGGAAACCTATTTTAGTATTATTATTATTATAACCTACCGGGATTCGAACCTGGACCTTTTCCTATTCCTAACTAACTAACTTACCATCACGCCGTTTCCCAGCGGGGGTAGGCATAGCGGATAGAGCGCCACACTATTTTCTCGCCTTATCACATTCATACATCTTCTCATACAAGCTCGCCGATTATTGAGGCTTCTAACATGACCATCCTCCAGTATCTGGTTTACCTAGTCGTGCCAAGTCTTCCGCGGACGTCCTCTATTTCTGGTGCCATCAACACTTGCGTCATATATCTTCCTCAGCATTCTCTCCTCATTCATCCGTTCCACATGACCAAACCATCTTAGTGATCATTTCTTAATCTTACTCACTATACTAAGATCAGATTTACATTATTTCCTTGATTCTTCATTCTTTACTCTGTCATAAATCAATCTGCCACACGTACGCCTAAGCGTTCTAATTTCCACTGCATTCAGTCTACTTTCGTTCCTCTTTTGCCAGCTCCAGGCCTCACTTCCAAACATCAGTGTCGGTACCATGATTCCATTGTGAACCGCTAGTCTTGCCTCAGTTGACAAGTTCTCTTTAGCTGTAATTCCATTCAAGGCGCCGTTCACTTTGTTTCCTACAGTCACACCCTACTTTCGATATCTTTCTCAACTTTTCCGTTTCTATCAAATATACTTCCCAAATATACAAACTTATCTACTTGTTCCAAACATTATTTTGCACGTTGTCTTGCTTTCTTCCTCTAATACTATTCTTTTCCTATTATATGTATTACTCAAAGGTATTTGAGATTCCGTAAAAATAAGGTAGATGGCTCTTTCAAATAATGGAACGATTAAATGTATTAATATCAAAAAGGTAACATATAGGTTCGAAAATTTGTCGCTAAAAATATCGTCGCTGTAGCTTAATTGAATAATGCACCTTCCCCGGTTTGTAAAGAGATCCAGGTCCGAACCCCGGTGACGCTACAACGATGTTTTTCGATAAAATTGATTTTATATCTATATCTTTCTAATTAATATATTTAATTCATATTTATAAAGATTATTGTTTTTTAAAAATGCAGTTACAGAATATAAGTTCAAAAATTTGTCGTAAACCTACTTAGCAGATGTGGAAAAATTGGATAACGCATTTCTCCGAATAGGAAAAAGTCCAGGTTCGAATTCTGGTAGCAACCAAAATATTTTTTCGATAAGTACTTTTTTTCCGTAAATCTCTTTTTATTTGATCAATTTATTTTGTATTACGATTTATTTAGTTTTTCTGATACACTAATATCTGTAGATAATGTAAAAGATAAATACTATCTCCTTCTTAACCAGATTGAAATCTGTGCAAAAGGAGACAAGTTATTATTATTTGTTATAAGTCTAAACAATTAATCTCATATTAGGTTGCGTGTCATATTGTTCTAGACAGAATGGAGTTAAAATGTGATCACTTACGCATACAAGTGGCAAATCCATTTATGACAGTAAAGAATTAATAAATTAGAAGATAATGTAAAACTGATCTTAGCATAGTGGATAGATTAAAAAAATATCGCTTTGGTAGTGTGTAACAGATGAATGAGGAGAAAAAAGAAAAAAAAAATCGTAAGTGTTGATGGCACCAGAAATAGACGACTTAATAGAACCTGTTAGAAGCCTCAATAATCGACGAGCATGTATGATGTGTGTCAGGACAGGAGAGTACCTCTCTATCTCTGCCTACCCCCGCTGAGAAACGGCGTGATTGTAAGTTGGTTTGTTAGCTAGTTTATTTTTATCGAATTAAACCGTAAAACAATTTCGATAACAAATGACAGGCTACCGTGTGCGGAGTCTTAGTGGTTGTCCTTGTCTGCGTTCTGGACATCTAAAACACCATTTACATGCTATTATTTAGATGTCATGACATCTAAAATAGACAAACAATTTAAATGAAGGAACTAGAAAGATGTACAAAAAATACTATCTGTCGAAAAAATATTATATCTCGGTAGCAACTAAATATTTTTTCGATAGATAGATTTTTTTCTGTATATCACTCTAGTTGATTCATTTAATATATAGTATTATTTTCATGATGTTCGCATTTTGTCAGATATCTAATATCGATAAATTTTTCAAAAAATATACTTGAGCACAGTTTTTTTAATATACCGACTGTATACGCCTATTTTAATTTGCCTAGTGCTTAATAAATATGTAAAATAATTTAATAGCGGTGTTAAAAGCAAGATATTAATCGCCATTTCTAATCTCGATAACTTATTATTAACTTATGCAAATTTAATGAATTAATTTGAATGATACCTATTATTTTTTCGATATACTTACACATATGTTTATAATTGATTAATTTAATTTGTATTACAACTTACAAATTATAATTTAACAACAAAAATGTGTTTTCATCATAAATGTTGTTTTAGCGTCTGCGTAAATACTTGATAGTTATATGTTTTCAATTTTAACAGATTCAACAAATTTTTGTAACAACAATACTTTTAATTAATGCAGATATATTAATATATGACGGAAATTTATAATTTATTGTGACGTAATTTTAAAAACAGTCTAGCGGGTTCGATTCACGGTATTTTTCTGTGTATCGTTTAAATAATTAATTTAAATTTGTTGTAATTATCGAGTAACAGTGTTCTGAAAAATCACAAGTAATAAATAAAATGTGATCTCATTAAGTTTTTTTTTCGTTCATTTTTATCAATACAATCGAAAAGAGAAGAAGATAAAGTATTTCGGTGCAATACCTTCCATGAGAGTTCGTTATTTAAAGGAGTCAATTATAATGGAATCATATCGGTAATTTTTTTTCTATATAGTAAAACGGTTCAACGTTGAATTCAGGTTACACGGTTACTTCAGATTGCTTATGATATCGGTTCAACAGCTGAAGATTCTCTCAATATAAATATACCAGAAAAGACCATTCGCTCCAAGGCCGGCTGGCATAAAGCCCACATTTTTTCCTGAAATGACTTGTTCGACTGCCATTATATTATGCTTTATTAAATAGTAGCTTAAATGAAAAAAAATGTCTCCCGCGCACGTACATAGCGACAGGGGGGCGCATTCCATCAATTTATCCCTTCCACCTTCCGCCTGCTCCATTCCCGTCAACATTCCAAATATGGCTGATTTCAATGGAAAATATTTTAATAAATAAGTTATTAAAACTCTTCGGAATATTGGAAATCGATGACGTCTTTTCTCAAATTAATTAACGTTGAGTTGGTAATACAAATGTGATGAAAACTTAAAAGAAAGTACAATTTACAGATATTTTCAAAGTAACCAACCATCTGAGATATTAGACATTTGAGCTTTTTTGAATGAGAACATATCAATATTTATTTTTACGTTAGTGAATATGGTATTTCTCATTTAACTCACTCACTGTTTGATGCACTTTAAAAGTGTAATGTATTTTATATCCCATCGAATCATTCACCAAACAAACTGGAAAAATACTGTTTATTCAAGTTTTCATAACCGCGAGGCAGGTTATGTAATAACATATTTTCGTTTGGGGTTTTTTGGTTTCAGAGCAGTCACTGGTTTCCACTCTGTCTCTCTTGCACGATATTCTACAGTTTTTTCATCATTCTACAGTTTTTTTGTAGAACCACCGAGAGCTTAAGCATTTTTAAAGGTATTCCTAGAAGTCTTTTAAATTGAAATTAAAATTCTGTTATAAAATAATGGATACGTTTAATAAAAAAATAGAATTTAAGTATAGTAAGTAAAAATTATGTTTTCTAAATGTGATCCGTTATTTCTCTGGCACTCTTCTAAACGGGAGGAAAAATTTCTTAGAACTGTTTGGCACGCATTCTCCGTGATCGCTGCCACCTCTTCTTGGATATTTTCTTTTAATTGGTCCAGCGAGGTAGGATTGTTGCTGTATATATTTTATTTAAGGTAGCCCCGTAGGAAAAAGTACCTTGGTATCAAATCGAGGCTACATGGGGGCCAGTTTATGTCACCTCGTCGGGATATCTATTTTCTAGGGAAAAATTTCACGAACAACAGGTAAGGGCACGCTCCATAGACCAAGGACGCGGCTACCGATCGGCACACCTCCCGCTTGTTGCGCTGGTGCAGCGAATGAACCAAAATAGAAGAGACTTTTGGGACACATTGTAGATCGTTTTTTACTTTGTTTGACGCGATAACGATGACACGTATACTTTTAACAATGCGTTGCTATTCTGACATGGCCAGCATAAGAAAATTGTATAAGTATGTAGGATATTTTGAAATGTTATTAAACCAAGCCATATACTTTTGCATTTTTTTTTACTGGTCTGGATCAGGCGTTCTTTTCTAATTCCTCTCCCCATACGACACCCGATCGACGGGAGACTCGGACCCTCCACTTCAACATGGGGCGGGTCACGTATGTGAGATAATAATTGAATAATTTAAGTATTTGTTAAAATTTGCTGCCGTTGAGAGAGATATGCATGCTTAATGGAGGAATATAATTTCATGTGCCGTCTTTTTATCGCAGCATAATCTCTTTCTACCTACATCTCAGCTGCCTTCTATCTTTTCCTGCGTAATGAATTATTAGATATCACATTTCTTACTGCGGAGAATGTCTGAGATGCGTCTGGAAAATTATGGAGATTTATATAAAATTAAAATAGGATGTAGATAAAGGTACTAAAGAGTCAATTAATACTATCATATAAATTACTCGATTTATTAGTATAAACAGTTTATTTTTTTGAAAATTAGTTTTTTTAAACTCTACTTTAAATTTAATATCAAATTTAATCATCGTTCATATTATACAATTTATCTCAAAATGTTCAATCTGAACCGTTTCAGCGAAATAAGCATTTTATTAAAATGTAAATTGAAGGGTTTTGGTTGATTTCAAACGATGTATTGCAAACTAAAATGTTAATACCATAATAGCCCGACAAATGAGGAATTTCATTAATATGTTTCATTTTAGGGTACTCAGTAATTTTCGTGCATGTCGAATATTACAATCAAAACATATCGCTTATCTCCAAAACGATACAGAATTTTCACATACATTGACCTGCAAAATTGAGAGGACAGGCAAAAAAGTTTTGTATAATAAAGCATAACTTTTTAAACATATATATATGAATCTTTACGGTAATTAAAATCAAATAGTGTTATATTACTAAAACCGAAAAAAATATTTAACGAATAAATTAATTAAAAGTTACCAGATATTGGAAAAAAAATCCATACATTTATGCTTCAAATATAAGATTTGCTCCAATCTCAGGTCATTGTTAGGAAGATTCTACAAAATTCATTACGTTATCCCAAAGCCGGTTTTACGAAAAATTTATTTTTCTTTGCTCGAGTCATTATTAGGATATGGGATTCGATCGTGGGGTCACTCCTGTAAACATAAAACAAATACAAAATCTTCAAACAGCCATAGTGAAAAAAATTGTAAGCTTTGAAGCATTTAAATTGAGGCATAATCTAAAATTGTTATATTCTTCCGTAAACGTTCTTCCTGTACACAATGCTGTTACTGTTCCTTTTAATAAAATATAACGACGATATTCTAAATAGGGTGGCTTCACGCGGAAAAAATACAAGAAGTGTAGCTAATTTGAATTTAAAAAGTCTCAGAATCACCAACCAATGGATCGATGACATTAGAATTTGTTCCTACACTAAAAAATAAACTAAATATGAATTAAATATATTAATTAGAAAGATACACATATAAAATCAATTTTATTGAAAAATATTGTTGATGCGCCACAGTGATATTATTCGATAATATTGATTTTATATGTGTATCTTTCTGATTAATATATTTAATTCATATTTAGTTTATTTTTTAGTGTAGGAACAACAAATTCTAATGTCCTCTGTGTCTGTGATTTTATATGTATATCTTTCTAATTAATATATTTAATTCATATTTAAAATATCACAGACCTATTATCTGAATAATTACAACTTCACAATGAGAATGTGTTCTCCTAATAATAAATTTGTATCAATGTGTCCAAAATTTAATAAAAATGAATTGATAATTCTGGCTATTAGATTACTCAAATGTATTTGAGATTCTGAAAAATAAGGTAGATGGCTCTTTCAAATAATGGAACGATTAAATGTATTACTATCAAAAAGGTTATATCATAAGGGTTCGAAAATTTGTTGCTGTAGCATAGTTGGATAATGCACCTTCCCAGGTTAGGAAAGAGTTCCAGATTCGTATCCCGGTGGCGCAACAATAATATTTTTCGATAAAATTGAATTTATATGTATATCTTTCTAATTAATATATTTAATTCATATTTAAAATATCACAGACCAATGTTCTGAATAATTACAACTTCAGATTAAGAATGTGTTCTCCTAAAAAATAAACTACCTGGGATTTTACAAAAGAGTACGGTTTCTCCCAATTTGGAAGAAATGATAAAAAAATGGCTTATCGATAATAACCTGTCTTACCTGGAAGCATGAAATAAATTGTTTAAACTGTGACTGATTAGTTGTTATGTTTTGATTATATTAAATTGATATAAATGTACCTACAGACAAACGTCTAGCAAGACTATAAAAAATAAATAAAATAAAAAGAATATGAAAAAAAGAATAAAAGGACAGTCTCTCTAAATACCTGCAGCCAATTCCACAAAATTTCACCAAAAACCTTTGAACATTTAAGAATTTAAGTTAGTGTTAGGGACTCTTCCTGCCCTTTTTTGTCATCAAAGTCATAATTAGTCACCATAAAAAAAACTCTACCATAGTTATAACAAAAACAATTCCATCTTGTGGTTCCAACCTCCAGTCACCCTAAAAGGTCATCAAAACTTCTAAATTTGACATATTTCAGGGTCATTTTAGTTGAGGATTATATATTTTTTCTATTATTTCTATACGTTTTCCATAACCCTATTATGTATTTTTTATGTTAATGAAAATCAGAACCTTTTATCTTTTATGCGAGGATACTACTATTTTTTTTTTAAAACTTCTGCAAAGACCCGCTTTTGCTTGTCGCTGCGAAGAAAATTGAGCTAAGATCCAAGATGGCGGCAGTTAAAAGTAAAATAAAAATTGTCTTGAGTTTCACGCTCATGGCTCATTCCTAATACTTTTTTTTTTTTTTTTTTTAATATTACGGGATATTTAAAATTGAATATTAATTTTCTAAACCACAAGATTAATTAATATCCGGAGACTGTTATGTCAATTTGTATCTGAAGTAAAAATATATACACAAACTAATTGAAACATAAATTATCTCGTATATACTCCTCTATACACGAGTCCTACTATCATAGAGAAGAAATAAATGTTAAATGAAATATATTTATATATATAATCCTACTGATAATTCTAAAATGTATTATATTTTCTAATATTAAAAAAAATATATGTATTGCTTTCCTTAAATTTTTTTTTTATTTGTATTATGAGTCATTGTGTTGAATGATTATATAAATCGTGAGACGAATCTTTATTATTAATTATTCCAAATTTTCATATTTCATTTATTTGGCATCTTCCTTCCTTCTGATTTCAACCAAATTTACCATTTCATTCCAAATATATATAATAATGTATATATAATATTTGTAACTTATTTCTTTCGTTTAAGGCTTTCTTTGCTGCACACAGCTTCGTAATCCAGATGCTCGCTGTCTGTGTTGTATAGTTGTTTCGGAAACATTAAGTGATGATTTCTGTACAAGATTGGTGAAGGGTCTTTTTTTATTTTCAGCCAGATTTGACGATCATCCCGTGACTCGTCGATCATTACCGACCACGTTCTTTAAAAAATTTCAACCGCGTTGTTTTCCTTGAATGTTTATCGTGTGAGAAATTTTAATACGAAAACTTTTCATGGACCCGATATTTTATATTTTATACAAAACAAGTGTGTTACAATTTATATTGTATTTTTCATAGCTCTAATGATAATGTCATATTATTTAAATTCGTATATTTGTATATCAAACTTTATACAATATAAACCACATTGATTAATGTAACCTCCACCGGTTTGGATACTACTCTGTCTTCGTCAGGATGGACTAACTTACACTAACAGATTCTTAAAATAAAATATGCAAATAAATAAAATTCCTGACGGGGGCCGCAATCGTGATGAACATTAAAATGAATAATATACAAAGTAACTGTTTATTGGTTAAATTTAATCAATTATTAATTATATTATAATTGTTTTAGTATTAAGGAATTTTTTATTTTGCAACATTTTAAAATTAATTATTCTAATGCCTCGTTAAATAAATCGTTTATATGTAAAATTTCAATGCCGTTTTCATTATCAAAATTGTGACCTGTCTCTAATAGTTAGTTCGAAAATTCAGAAAAAATCTTATTCAGTCATCTTAAATTTTATTTTAATATTGAAACTGGTCACCAATACAAAATGTGGAACAGTCATTGAAATCACGTTTATAGTTACTGCGATGGTTTAATGGGTCTACCAATCTAATATATTTAAAAATTAATAAACAATATGTTGACCAACATTTTCTTCGAAGTAATAAAAGGCGTTCATAAAATATGTACGTAATAACAGAGAAAGTAATATTTCCCCTTGATTATCTCTTCTTTCGAAAAATATATGTTCTATTTACGATATAAGTTTGAAATGAATTAAAAGGTCATTTTTTAATTGACCCAAACAAGAGTCGTCTCCTTATGTTATGGCATTCTTTTAAAATGTTATTTTTAAGGAAGATTTGAATTCAATAAACATGTTTTGATTTACAGAATATTCTATGTATTGTAGGTATACTTGATACACTAAAAATCTTTTACCGACATAAATAATATCACCAGCAAATAACTCATCCTCACACAGGCCAACTGTCATTAAACAAAACTTTTGCACAAAGATTCCATTTGTTTCTAGCCACCAAAAATATACAACAGTATAAATGAAAACGTGAAATATTGCAATCATAGTCTTGTATATTTTTCAAGTAGAGTGCAGTTCTGCTTCCACGAAAAGGGGAGAAATTACGCCCAAGAACTTTTAAAAGTCCAAACTTGACATTAAAACTGTTACAACAGTACTTTTATATTGAACATTGCATTTTTTACTTTTCTCTGTAGTTATGTTATTTAACTATACTTTTTTCACTCTTTTTACAATGAACGTTACAATTTTAATAAGTTTACTTTATTTTTGTATGTTATTTAATTATTTTACACAGTTTTTTGTACATTGAACATTACCATTTTACATAAGCTTACTTCATATTTGAACATTATTTACTTATTTATATACTCTTTTTTTATTTTTATAAATTGAACATTACACTTTGTTTATTACTATACCGGAATAACGCTCTCCGCTATAATACATTAAAATACTAGTGTAACAGGCAGGGCACCGAAATACATGTCTTTGCTGCAATGCTGTATCCTATTAGTTATAAAATAATTTATAATATATTATTCATAAAATATATATCTGGATGACTAGTTGGTCTGACATAAATATTTTAACGTTTTGTAGTTTTCAGTAGGATTATGTTCGACGCTGGTACTAAAATCAAATTTTTTAATGGAATATTATATTTATTGAATGGCGGTCGTTGGAAAATGGAAATCGAATCGTTTTTATTAATAAAGGAAGAACTGTTCACTAAACATAGCAAAACCATTATTAATCTGTAGTGGTTGTGGTGCACTCAGCGTGTATTTGATTGGCCATTCTTGTCAAGGATCCCTTAGACAAGTGCTACCTACTCCCGATGATACTTAACGTTGAAGACGTTTTAGCGAACAATGTGAGTTATTTCATTTTATAGTTTACTTCGTCTGATTTGCCTTGCGATCGTCAGGGCGATACCGAAGTCTACTTTGTTCATACACAGGTTTGATTTCAAGTACAGTTAAACTTTGCTCGCGAACGTTTGCATAAATTGTTCCATAAACTTGTTCGTAATACAAAGCACTCATACATCGCAGCGAATTTACTAATAATAATATAATAATAATAATACAAAATAATGGAAACTCACATGATTCGTTTCACAACCCAAAATAGTCACTACGCTTAGACATAATTTACTCAAGTTACTCGTAATCTTAGGTTTTGTACACTCTCCAAACGTTTCTAAAACAAAGTTTCCATACGTACCTACCTAAACCAGGGGTCGGTAGACGACGGCTCAAGAGCCGGATGCGGCTCTTTTCATAAGCATTTGCAACTTTTCAACTCCAGTTCATATTTTCATCTGCAATCATATTTAATACATTGAAAGTTTGCCTGAAACACATGACACAATAAAATAAGTATTTGATATTCTCACAAACTTTGGCTTTACCTATTTATGTGAACAAACATTCCCTTCCATGAATCAAATAAAAAATAAGTTAAGAAGCAAATTAACTGACGATAATTTACAATCCTGCCTATATTAATCTGCCAGACTGTGACAGTTCTGCGTAACACATAAATATGACGTCTACCCTCCCCTTTTCAGGGTGTATTATTTCTATAGATTCTCTCTGGCTGCCTTCTGAATTTAATGTGATAACTAGTCTCACATCAAATTGTACAGGTACTGTTGGTATTAAGACGTTAATAACTTAATGTAATAAAAAATGTAATATTGACCAATTGTAATAATAAATAAAAGGAGAAAAAAAGTGAAGGAAAGCCATAAGGTTTTAGTAACTAATTGCCGGAACTTAGCTAACTGCTGTATCTTTAAAATATAGTCCAAAAACAATCTTTCAAATTTTATAAAATATTGCACGCGTTGCTTTGTTGAGTGGAATCGAAAAGAGAGTAAACGACTCTCGAAACGATTCCGGGATAAGGTGGGACCCTTTGGGGTTTCTTTCAATCATACCTAAAATTGAAAACAAATAGTTACATGCAGGACGTAGGTGCAAGGTAACTAGTAAACTTTACAAATCCCAAAAAGTGTTGAATTATGTAGGTTTTACTTGTTTTATAAGTAGTGCACTGAGCTACTGAAGCTTATAACTCCCATATATTATATTCTTCTAAGTAGCCTACAACTGTATTGTGAATTTGAATTTTAAATAAAAAATATTTATTTTGTCTCGTTTTTTCGTAATTGAAATTTATATAGCTACTATAAAAATTTATTAACTTGCGGCACTGTGAAAATTTTGAGATTCTATTTACTTAATATTTAGCTCTTCTCACTAGAAAGTCTGCCGACCCCTGACCTAGGCCAATACTAGGAAGGTAGGTGCCAATCTACCCGCTGAGCCAAGAAGGTACAACGGGCCAGTTGTTACGAATGTTAGTTGTTATTAGTTTTATCTAACACCTAGATTATACAATATATCTAACACTTGTATATGTACGTACAAAACGAATCTCGTAACAATAATGTCCTTGTATTACATAGACTTAGATGTGTACAAATAAATAAATATTTCATCATAAATATTGTGACAGATTTTCGCTACGTTTATGATATTCCTGATAAGTGATGTCTAATCAATTATATTCCCTATTTAACCTATTAGTGTAATTGTAGTATATAATAATTAGTTGACTATTTGCCAATTGTTGATACTATTTATGTAGTCAGCAAATTGTTAGATACAAATACATATTACTATTTTTAATGAACACATTATTATTGTGCAGTTAGTTTTTCAGAACATAGTGCGGTCATATTACAATACAATTTAAATGTATCAATTAGAAAGATATACAGAAAAAATCAATTTATCCCGGTAGGAACTAAAATAGTTTTTTTTTCTATTTATCTTTCTAGTTGATACGTTTAATTTGTACGAGGCGCGTTTTTTAAGCAAGTGCCGTTGCCAGATATTCGTGGTGTAGCGCTGCGGTTGCGATGTTGCGCATGTGCAATGGTTTCCTTCATATGTTGACTCACCACATGCAACGTTAGAGGCATTCACATATTGTGGCCATCTTGTAGTGAGTGGTTGTAATGTTCAAGACAATAGATCAGCCCGCCGACTGTGAGATACGGTCCGTGATTCGTTTCTTGAATGCACGAAATATGAAATCAGCTGACATTCATCGCCAAGTTTGTCCTGATTTGGCGCCAAGTGGTTTCCATATTTTCTTTTGTCTGAAGCGGTTCCTTGGTGGTAAGCGCTTTGATGACAATGATGAACTCAATGACGGAGTACGGACATGGTTTTCATTCCAGGTGGCGTCGTTCTATGACGGAGGTATACTAAAATTGGTGCCCCGTTATGACAAGTGCCTTAATAATGGTGGAGACTATGTTGAGAAGTAGTTTAAGGTGTGTAGCGTCCGATGAAAGTAAAGTGTTGTAAAAATGATGTTTCTTAAAAAAAATATTAGTATTAGTTTTGTATTTTTTTCGATACATATTACGTTATTCCGATAATACTGGCAGATATTTACTTTCAAATTTAGTTAACATGACTTTAATTAAACATTACTAACCTTTCCTCTCTGATGATGTAAACTGAGTTCACATTGTCTCTAATTATGTGAATATCTCCGTAGATATACTAAATACAGAGTTCATATTTTAGGTATTCCTCCGTAATATATTGGGTAAAGTAATTACAATATATATAGTATTTACATACGCAACGATAAAAATGTTTTCTCGAAGAACCCAACATGAATTTGTCAATACGTGTATGTGTACGTGCGGACGGAGCAGTGCGCGGGGCGCGTGGTGCCGGATGCCGATTGTCACTTAGTGGCAGAGCGTGCGCTGGCCGAGTTAGATGTGCCTTGTGCTGTCATTCGTGATGATCAATGTTTTTTCACATTTTTAGCACTTTTACGCAATAATTTATATAAATATTCACTTATATATATACGTCAACTATTACTTTAATGATTAATATAAGTAGTAAATGTAAAATATTCATATTTATTCAACTTAAAAATCGCCAACGTCTACATGTATACTGAGTCTACAGCATCGGAACGTGCGTTTTTATTTTAGCACCGTATGGGAATGGTTAAACAAAGTAAGAGCCATCTAATTCTTCACATTATAATCTAAGAAGAGGGCGTTTTTGGCTGCTTTTTTGCATTTTATTGTTTTGTAGTAAATAGTTATCGTGGTGCTTGAAAAAGCAAAAGTTGTCATGAAGCAAGATGGGTAGTAGGACACCCTACTTAACCAAGAAGGTTAACCTTCTTCATTTTTAAGGCTTACGTCTCCATCCCTAAACTTTTCGAACCGAAACTCTGCTGTTTGTTCAGAAGTGGTTTCCTGGTTAACATTTCCTGGTATATGAGATGTATAATACACATGTTTAATTTATGCAAAAATTACGAGAAAGTCTTATTTTTTCATTCGCATTTTTTGAGAATTAATGTAATGCAAATGAAATTCCCGACTCAATTAATAAATAAAGCAGATTCATTTGTCAAATAAAAATAAATTAATAAGCAAATCACGTTCATAGTGATGTGCATTTACAATTTGTCTATATTTTTGAAACAACTTAATGGTATTATTGCACACGGATGCAATGTGCGGGTGAATGTCATTCTATTGTCGGACGAAGGTTTCTCTGCTAAATGGCTCTCGCCAAATCTTTACTACGTCACTTCCATTGCTTCAATAATTTTGTCTATCCGTCGAGACGGAGCGATGAACACCATTTGAGAATATTCTTTGTGCTTCGATTTACATATGCACTCTGCATTATGGCCCGCCGATCGCTACGTGCGCTTATTAACAGTGACAATAAGAATACCACTTATCTTATATCTTCGCGAGGACGGACGCACTCTCACTGTAACTAACATTGTGCGGACGGTCGAAACCGGTCGACGTCAAATTAATCCAAAGTTAGGTTCGAATCCCGGTAGCGCAAAAACAATATTTTTCGATAAAATTGATTTTATGTGTATATATTTATAATTAATACATTAAATTAGTATTTAAAATATCACGGACCTATGTTCTATATAAATACAACTTCACAATAATAATGTGTCCTCTTTAATAATATAAGTTGTATCAATGTGTCCAAAAAATGTAATAAAAATGAATTGATAATTCTGGCGCCTGCAGTCGGTTTACTCAAAGGTATTTGAGATTCCGTAAAAATAATGTAGATGGCTTTCAAATAATGGAACGACAGATGTATTGATTTGAAAAAGTGTAAATAAAAGTAAATTTGTCATGAAAAATAATGGCGCTATAACAGAATTGGTAGTGTACTTCCCCGGATTGGAAATAGACATCCAGGTTCGAATCCCGGTAGCGCAAAAAAAATATTTTTTAATAAAATTGATTTTATATGCATATATTTATAATTAATACATTAAATTAGTATTTAGAAAGATATACATATACAATCAATTTTATCGAAAAATATTGTTTTTGTTACTGGGATTCGAACCTGGATTTATTTCCAATCATGCATTAAACAACTATGCTACGGCATACAGTACTGTTGACAAATTTTCGAACCGATATGTTACACTTTTCAAATGATTACATCTATCGTTCCATTATTTGAAAGCCGTCTACATTGTTTTTACGGAATCTCAAATACCTTTGAGTAAACCGATAGCAAACGCCAGAATTAACCATTCATTTTTATTAAATTTATTAAATATCACAGACCTATTTTCTGAATAATTACACCTTATCAATAAGAATATAATTTAAATGAATAATTATTTCTGCCCACCAAATCGTATGATATCGAGCGTACTAATTTTTCATTTTATCGCATATCTAAATAGTATATAGATAACTGTGTTCAAATAATTTGTTTGTCTGTGTTGTGCACCGGTTTTGTTTTGAAATTTATTAAACAATCGGGGTACTCTTGACTTACGATTGCAAAGGTCACTATTGCTGTGGCATCATTATTACTAATCTACCTGATATCATCGTGAATTTACTTTAAAATGCATCTGGGTAATTTGTTATTTAGGTATTTTCTGAACTCCTAAATCTTCACTCTCGTAATATATTTGTCAAAAGTAATGCCGATTTCAAAAAAAAAAAAAAGTAATGCGTACACGGAATACATGTCAAATCAATATTTTTACTATTTTCAAAATAAGCTAAACGCTTGTGCTTTGATAATAGGATTAATTTGATGGCCTATATGTTGTTGTCCATGCATCTGCATTCATGCCTTGTCAGTGAAGTGTCGCTCATTTTATTATTATATTATTATCGCTTATTTTCAACTCCTTTTATGTAAAACTAGACGATCTACCCGTACCATGAACAGATTCAGTTTCAAACCCTTTTGTATCGATTTAAATACCACAATACTGTCTCAAAACATTAACTGGCGGAGTAATATTAAAACCATAAACTGGGACTATTATTTCTTCGAAATAAGATAAAACAGGTAGATTTTTATTGACACAACAACTTTTTAATAAAATTACTACGCGCGTCTCATTTTATTTACAAAAGTGAAAATAATGCGACATCTGTTATTATTATAAATTAGGACAATCTAAATCATTATTAAATCATTAGGGCTACATCCACAGACTACCAAATATATATAGACATGAACTAACGGAAATTCCTTGTTTCAATACTCTCATTTTGGTGTCACCCACGTGATCACTTTAGTACCACTTACGCAAACAAATAGCTTCGCGACTTTTTAAAAAATATATGACCCGATTGAAACGAAAAATTAAACGCAGGATATGGATATGGATATGGATTAATGTAAAAAATAAGTCTTGTTTATACAAATATTTAATTTTCGAAGAGTAAATACTTTTACTGTTGCATAGATATGTCATAAACTATCGGATTTATGTTTCCACAAATAATGTGCGTAGAATGCCCCTCGTCGCGCAACTAATGTTCCGGACCTCTCACCTATATGTAAACTTTATTTTATGTTTATTCATTTACTGGTCTGTGGCGACATCTGTTTATACATTTTATAGATTTTGTAATATTTGTTTTGCGCTTTGATGAGGTTCGTTCGTGAATGTTTTTTCTTCTTTGCTCCTTTATGTCATTATTGACACATAACGCGTCTTGTAATGGATCTCCACAAGTCCCGGTCCCGGGTCACCCTCTCAACTGACTCCAGGGTCTCTTCAGCCAGATGCAAAGGATCTATTCACTGTTGTGACACTTTTTCAGGTCTTTTTCTGTCCAAAACTGTGGTGCCAAGGATAATCTCTTTTCCTAGGCGCATAATTCCTAGGCTCAACAATCGGCGAGCTTGTATGAGAATATATATGTATGTGGATGACGCGAGAATTGTGTATGACGTTCTATCCTCTCTGCCTACCCCCGCGGAGAAACGGCATGATGGTAAGTTAGTTAGTTAGATCGTATTTATTTCTAAACCAGATTGTTTGCTAACGAATTTTATTATTGTAAAATAATTTCCAGTTCAATCTCTGATCTGTTAATTATAATTGTTAAATCTGTGTAAAATTTAAATAGCAAATAACTCACCCTGAAACTGTCTAGGGGCTGATTGAGAAGAGCGTGTCTCTGGAGGGCTGTATCGTTCGCGAAGGAGTTTGTTCAGGCGGCTGTAATTTTAGTATTTTTCCTCTCCACCAATTCCCTATTAATTGCATCTCGTGTCTAGTGAGCTTATTAAAAGTTGCGCGCATTGCTCTAATAACAATCTGAGAGCATCTTGTAACATTTATCAGCTAACATATAAAATTATCAATTATACACAACACAGTTATACAACAATTATACACAACACAGTTATACAACAATTATACACAACACAGACTATGCTTCGTATACGTTTATAACAATTATTAATTACATAAATTCGTTTCACACTTATTCGTAGAAATTATAAATAACGCTTCGTTCATGTTCATAATAACAATTACTTATTAAAACTATATTAAAAACAATATAATGTTACGAATATTCATGTTCTAAAAAGTAACACATATATGTTATTATATATTTCAATAAATACTAATTTATTTATTAACTCTTCCTTGAAATACATTATATATTTAAAAACATTAACTTCTTGAACTCATTTGAAATGCAATTAGAATATTTTTTAAATGTCGTAAATATATTATTCAAAAGGATCAGTGAAGAAGTTTTTTTAAAAATATATCGTAATTAATACAAATTAAATGTATTAATTATAAAGAATATGTATATATATGAAATCAATTTTATCGAAACAAATTGTTGGCGCCATCGGTATACGATCTGCCGCCTCCTTGCTCGTTACAGCGGGATCTCTCCTCGACCCGCGGTTTGACCAGGACCATCCATCTCTGGTTCCACCACGGTAATTTTACTACTATTAATCTCCGCCATCTCTCGCCGCCATAGTCCTCCGGAGCGCGGCTCCACCGACGAGCCTGTTTTCGGGCGTTCTCAGCTGCCCGCTAGAGTCGGATTTTCGTCCCTGATTCGTCCATTTAGACTACCCAGACCTCGGCGCGTAAATTCAAACATCACACTATTTAGTACCTACTAATTGGCAGTTCATTAGTAATAATACTTTATTTTTTAAATTATTAATTCATATTAAAATTATTTATACATAAGTATATATTATATAAGCTCTAACATAAACAATATAAATGTTTTCCTTTTTACTATAAGTTATCTTATACATATTTACTTAGTTTAATTTTAAATCTATGTAATTTCTCCTCCTTTTTTATATCATCTAGCATTTCCTTAAAAATTTTCATAGCACTGCACAACATCATTGATTTCTGAGGTTTATCGTCTTCTTCCTGAATGGCAATCTGTAGTTTTCTATCTCTTCTTCTTGTGTGATGTTCTTCGCCGTCATGTTGATGTGCCTCAATTCTTCTTATAAATTCCAAGTGAGGATTCTAAAAATAAATTTCGTACTTTTGAAATATATTTACTATTTAAAGATCATCGTGTTTCAGGATTGATTCGAGTACATTTATTATTTGTCAATATTATTATAAAAAGCTTTATTTTACAGTGCTGTTAACTGTTGCATTTCTTCTTCATTAGCCAAAAATAAAATGCTGCTGCAATGGTTTATATGAGTTGTAATACAATCTACTTGCGCAGTACATGATGAAAGGGTTTTTTTTTAATTTTCGTTAATTCATTTCAGTTAAAATTTATTTACCTGTGTAGTTATCTCGGACAGATATCAGACAAAAAAAATATTTTGAAATATGGCATAATAAGACTAAACACCTTTATAAAGGTTATATTCAGAAGTTAAAACACGTTAGTCAAACATTAACATTTATTATGTAATAAATATAGGTACATAAGTAAACACGAAAGTGAATACGCGTAAAGAAGCATCAATATAAAATAAAAATGCCATAAAGTTGACATAACATTATCGGTTCGGATTTAATCTATAACATAAGTGTAAAATTTAAAGTAGATAATAATATTAGTAATAAAATGATTATTTCAACACGACCGGTGGGTGTCTACAGCGTTCATAACAATACATTTTCTTTTATTATACTTGTGGTCCGTGCCCTGCGTTACTCGAGATTCTCTGAGGTAATTAGGTGATGAAAAGGTGTCTTATTTGCGCACGTCCTATAAAGTAACGATGCAGGCAACATTTGGTCTAGAGAAGGGGGGGGGGGGGGGTAAGATGTGGGGTGATCATATTTTCCTCAAGGTCCTAGAGTACAATTGAGAATAATTTAGAACTGATGGTATATATTTAGGGTGTCTTACATTATTGCAGGGTTCTAAATAATAAGTATGCATAACTTGGTTTAGAGGGGTGAAAGGGTAGGACATTTGGGAGCGGTGGAGGTTGAAGGGAGTAATAGACAGATGGTGTCTATGTTTTGCATAGGGTCCCAAAGAGTAATTATGCAATATTTCGTTTAGATTTGTTAAAGGGTACATGGACAACGCATAATACTCAATATAATGCCAGCCAGCCTCTGGGCTTTGCCCATGCTGAGTTTTTTACTTTTTGTATGTAGGTGCTTATTAATTACTCGTGCAATTTTAGTAATTGTGCGAATTTGATAATAAAAAAATCATTAAACCACCAATTATTATCAATCAATTTAATACATTGTTATTATCATTTAGTTTTGGGTGGTGAAAATCTTTTATATACACTATTAACTATAATTAATTTGATTTAACCAGGTTTTTTATCTTTCATATTCAACCGGTTACAAATCGTTCATTCTATCAAGGGGGTCGTTATTCGTTTAAACATTAAACAATATTATTTTATTACTATATGTTTACCTCTGATGTAAAACAAATATATAACTATGTGAATAAAGCTTATGTTATCTTTAAAATTGAATATACATAATATTATGCATATGTATGTATACCCTTATATTAATTTATTTATATACATAGATGTATACGCATAATTATGTTTATATGTGTATTATACTAAAATAACATGTTTGCGTAATAAAACATAAAATATTATATTGATACGTTAAAGACATTTATAGTTTTGACCTTTCTTAGTCAAGCTGTTACTACAAAAAAATTGTGCAACAACGCGGGAATTTAAATACGACCAATGTCTTTTTACAGGTTTTTTAGTATTTGCTTACTATTCGAGTAGTTTTAAGCGAGGTTTGTTAATTTGGCCCTCTCGTAATCTTAAGCTACTTCTTAAGGGGAAAACGAGTCATCAGGCTTAAGGTATGCGTCGTAATGCTATATTTAATACATTGTGGGTATTTCTTATGTTATAACCAATGTTAACATTGTTGCGTCAGTTTTTGCTGTCATGAATGTGGGTCTCAAAAAAGTGATTTTCCGATGATTGTTGTATTGGTCCTAAGGCTACTAAATAGCAATAAGTAATTATTTATTTGTGGTGCAACATGATTATTCATTCTGTCCATATTCCCGTTAACGGTTGAATCGTTTTCTGTCTTCCACACCACGGCTTATTGTATTATAACTGTATAGTTATCATATGAGGGGCTACACCTTTCGACAACGTATTAGCGATGAAAAAATTCAACGTGTGTGTAATACAGAGTTTAGTTTACTGTTAAAAATTAAAAGACTATTACATTTTTCGTAAAATATTGGTTGAGATTAAAGTCTTACTGAAGCTTCGGCTAAAATCTGGCGAAGGTTTGGCCGAAGCCGAATCTTTGTATTTAACCATCGAAAAGTGCCGAAAACGTACAGAATAAAATAAAATTCAGTTTATCATTTCTGGAATACTGTAAATTATTTATTTAATGGATATATTTACAAATATTTTCAACACCATAACGCAGAATAATTTAGAATTTGCATTGCTATGTTTACTTTTTGGTCGGTGTTCTAAGATTTCTAAGTACGATTGAACCTTCGGCTTCGGCCAAAAGCGACCTTTGGTTGGACACTAGTTAGGATGGGAAGAACAACGTGGACTGAAAAGACTACAAATGACGATGTTCTGAGTGCAAAAAAAGACGTCCATAATATATGAAAATCGAAAGTATCAATTAATTGGGCACACATTTTTACGACACAACGCATATGTAATTAAGAAAAGAAGGCCAGACAAAAGTGCATCCACCAAATAGTGAACAAGGTGAATGTAGACAAACGTAGAAACAACTTTTGGTTGGTGTCCAGGACAGAAACGCATGGCGAGGTTTGCACCGACAACATCAACATTCTTAAATATGACAGAAGAATAATTGATTATTGTAAAAAAAGATATAAGAAGCAATATAATATTTTACTGTTTTAATTAAATAATGAGATGCTGATGGTGTGGTGTAAACTATTTTATATTTGACCCATTAAACAAAAAACTCCAGCATCATTTAATGTGGATATAAAAAAATAATAATTTAACATATCGTAAACATAAATAAGCTTAATTAATTAATTAAAAATGATTACTTTATAGTCTCACAGTTTATCAGTGGTGTATAGTCTTACACGATTTATGTAATATTGGGTTGATGTATAAATTCGTAGAGTTTATTTTTAAAGAAACACAATATATAAAGTAATCGATAATATATTGTACGGCATTATTTCCGATTAGCTGCTCATATTTCTTGAAGAGATCTGGTGGTGTCGTGTAAGTGTATTAAATTACATTTCTCGGAAATTGTCGGATATGATTGAAGAGCGGAAAATCTGACGGAGCAAGATCAGGAGAATAGTGCGGATGTGGAATAATCTCCCAACCGAGCTCTTGTATAGCCATTTTTGTAATGTTAGCTGTATACGGATGGGTAATACTAATGTTAATAAATTTCTGGATTCTGTCTTCTCTGTCATTTTTCTTGAATTGCGGCCTCAAGGAGACGGAGTTATTGGTAATAAACATCAGAAGTGATGGCTACCTTCCTTAGAAACAATTCATAGTAAACTATTAAATTGTAATGAGTAAATGGTCTCCGATGTCTTAAGTTTAGGTTTAACTCCTCGAAGAATATTTCGGATATATTCGGTTTTTTTTGTACGTGATTAATACTAATAATTAAAATGAAAAATTCAATATTACTATATTGTAATCACAGACCAGTAAATAAATGGACATGAAACAAAGTGTACATATAGGATAGGGGTTTGGAACATTAGTTGCGGGACGAGGGGTATTCTACACACATTTTTGGTGGAAACAAATCCGATTGTTTATGACACATTTATGCAACAGTAAATGTATTTAGTCTTCGACAATACAATATTTGTGTAAACAAGACGTACTTTTTACATTAATGCATATTATATTGTCAGCGTTTAACTTTTCGTTCCAATCGAGTCATATATTTAAAAAAAGACGCGGAGATCTTTGATTGTGTTAGTGGTACCAAAGTGATCACGTGAGTGACACCAAAATTAAAATATTGAAACAAGGAATTTGCATGAGTTCATGTCATGTCAGTAAAATGACATTGGCTTTAAAAATATTATTTGAATGAAACCAAAATACTCTTGCTTTCGATACTAAAACGCAACAAACTTTTGTATTAACCTAGTATATAAAACTGTTTCTCTGCATGTTCTCTATACTATCCTACGCCTTTGATCGATCAAATCCAAATTTTGCATAATTACCACACACTTCACCGATTGCACAGATAATGAGAGAGGGACTCGTGTACTTCGCGTTGAATGAACTATAATACGATATAGTACAGGGTGAATATAATGTTCCAGGCCGAGATTGTTTTTTAATAAGTAGGAAATGAAACACAATTTTTTAATATTTTCGTAGAAAGCAATCACTTTGTGGTTTGACATATTATATTAAGTAAAATAACAATCACTTTGTGTTAAACCACGAAATTTATTGATGTCGACCGGTTTCGCTTCATCAATAAATTTCGTGGTTTCACACAAAGTGATTGTTATTTTACTTAATACAATTTTTTAATTTGGTTTTTTTTTATCGATTATTTGGTTTATTACAATTGTGTATGGAATATGACATCGGTCAAGTGGGCCGGCCTCTGGTAGCGGCACAAAACCATATTTTTATTACATTCTCGCACTTCATTTAGAATATTATCCTGTTGCATCGGAATTGTTTATTGGCTTATTGGCGTAGACCTTTCCTTTCAAGTACCCCCACAGAAAATAGTTGGGAGCAGTCAAATCAGGTAATCGAGAACATAACATAATATTTACTCTGTATATACGTAATATAAACGACACGCTCGTGTAACCCTACAACTCATGTCAAATGACTGACAAAATATTTGGATGCACAAAATCACCGATTCATTCCAATATTTCAGTCAATAAATATATATTCAGTCAATAAAATTACGTTTGTACTGTGACCATAAATGAATACATTTTCATTTCATATTTTCACAATTCAACATAAAGTGATTCCATTTGAAAATTGATGTGGTTTCTATTTCAATATTTTCCAGAGATTGACAAATTGAGCATTTTCAAATATATTCCGGGAATTGATGTTGTTTTACGGAATTTTGTGAATTATTACAGAGGATATAGTGATGTAAGTATTTGTTTAAATACCTATAAAACAAGGACAGTATAACTCATATTATAAAGTATTATTAAAAAATATGAAGAAAAAATATTGCTATTTTTGGTATTAATCACTTCACAGCCTCAATATATACATTGATTTGGTACAGATTCTCACGCATAGACGTATGTTTTCTGAAAGTACAACTCCGATTCGTCCTTGACCTAAGATTTGCCACCCTTATTAGGGAAGGTTTGGAAATGGTTCCCCATTGCCCGGATTTAACATGTAGTACAGATTTCGGAAAGGAGGAAGCTTTAAATACATGCTTGCGACGCAAATCAAAACATTGTCAGTTTTCTTGCTTATTTAATGGAAACATTAAATTACATGTTTTACACATATTTATAGTTTCATAGATTTATATTATAATTTATTTGCTACATAAAAAAGTTCACCTTTAATTAAATAAATACCTCTATTTAAGACCGTAATAAATAAGTTTAATATAAAAATGATATATAATATTATTTTATTTTGTTAATTTTGTTTTATTAACCACTACATTAAAATTAAATACAATTTACCGGTTTCGAAAACTTATCATTTTCTTATTCAATAACTAATCAAAAACATATGGTATATTGAATCAATTTTGTAAAAACAATAATTATTCAAAAAATAAATTATTACCTAACTTGAATTGTTACTTGATGATACAAAATTAATAGAATAATTTTTACGAAATTTTTTTAGAATGAGTCTTGTGGTTAAATTTAGTTGGTTGTTCATAATATTTTGGTTAGTTTTACACCCTTTATTTATTTCCAATGATTCCAAATTGTTTCTTTCAAGACTAACACCGTTTACATGTATAATAGACAAAACAAAATATTTATCAAAGTTATTATTATTTTGTAACAAATGATTAGAAATTACGAAAAACCACTGTTATTCAAACATCTCAAATGCTCCTTTACTCTTATATCTAAAATTATGAATTTTAACCACAGAGTTGATTTTGCTAAACTTAAAAAAAATAAAAATATGTATATATATATATAATAGTTTAATGACATTATTAATCTGACAATCACATGTGTTGTGCCACGAATATTTAATAAAATCAATAAAGACTTATTAAACATTATGGATAATAATTAGCATGGAACGTGAAAGAACACATTTTCATCTAATTTTTGTTTCCTTTGTCGAATTTCATTTTTAAGAAAAAAAGTTTTTCTTAAAAACTATTTAATTACTATGTGAAGGGTAATATTTGGAAACAAATGTGACAAGCAATACAATTAATTGCACGACATAATTTTGATTAATGGAAATTATGATAGAAATTGTCGATATTGTTATCACAGAATCAAGTAAACACGTATTAAACTATATACAACGCTGATACAACCGATTGCTAATAAGTATTCTATATGACGCAGGAAAGTTCATTGGAGGTATTTGAAAATAAAGGCTTGCGCAAGATTTGCGGCTCTGTGCTGTGACCTGTATGATATATATCCGGTGGATTTGAGGATGGATTGCGTTCTGTAGTATCTGCGGTTCGCGAAGTTTCGAGTCCTACGGAGCCATTAATAGAAAAAAAGCAATAAAGTATGACATGATTCAAGATAAGGTTGAACGTTATTCATATCAGATTCATGTTTCTGATATCAATCTCGGCTGATATCAGATTCGATATCGGCCGAGATTGACATCAGAGTGCAGGTAAATTGCCGTGCACAGTTGAGTTGAGTAATTTATTTAGTCTGCATGGGTAGAGACTGAACCGACCGATATTGAATAACATTTATCCTTTACGAGAGTTTCAAAACTTTGTCGGCGCGTGTACACGGATGAGAGTGCTCTCGCATATTGGTGTTTTAACTTTACAACATGTTGAGAAGTGCAACATGCTTATGGTCCATCAAGTTAGTCATATTTTCATAGCACAAGCGTTTAGCTTAGTTTGAAAATTGTAAGAATATTAATGTGACATGTATTCCGTGTACGCATCCCTATTTTGAAAACAATTAATATACATTAACTTATAGGTATATATCAATATTTTAGGATAATACTTCTTTACCTACTCTAGTGAAACCACAGACCACCAAATATATAGACACGAGTAAATACTTTTACTGTTGCATAAATATGTCATAAACTATAGGATTTATGTTTCCACTAAGAATGTGTGTAGAATGCTCCTTCTGCCGTAATTAATGTTCCAAACCCCTCTATATGTACACTTTATGTCATGTTCATTCATTTACTGGTCTGTGGGTGAAACTTATTTACAAATAATTCTCACAAACAATAAAACTTTTTCGTGGAAACAAAATAACGTCACGGAAGCTATGATGTTACATACATCTGCCACTGCTTCTGTTCCCACACTTATATTAGATTGATTATATTATTATATTAGATTGTGAAATGATTTATAATATATATATTTTATAGGTTATTTAACCTTATTTATAATAGACACTTAATGAGTAATTTTATAAACACCAACCGATTTCGGAAAATATCATTATCTTTTTTGGGTAGTTAATTTTTACATCCTTCAGGATGTAAAATATAAATATCCGAAATTGGTAGCAACATAAAATAAACATAATATACCACTGAGTTCATTTTCCTAATATTAAAAATATAGGATATAACGATTTATTATATATAATATGTGTTATATGTAAAACTAAAAAAAAATCAATATATCAACTCTGGCTGAGTGCAATACGCATTAAACATTAATGTAAGTTTGGTTAGTTAAAGTTACGCTTTTTTAATAGACGTAGTTTGGGAGCGAGATATGTGTATGAGCCTAGATGATAATATTGAGTACCCACACAATACTCAGCAACTGCCAACAATCCTCAACTCAACAATAGCCGATACCTAACAACATCCACACAACAGCCGATATTCTAATGTTTCTATCGACAAAACCGTTTAACTATTTTATTTAAAAAATATCTTCCTCGCAATCACCATATATATTTTTATTAAACTAAATATCTAATCCACCCTTTGACCGATATAAATCAAATTTTGCAAAGTTAGTATTTAGGATCCCTGCGTAAAATAGGATCCCCCCCCCACTGACTACCCTACCCCTCCTCACCAGGATATAAATGTGTATTATTAGGAGAACACATTCTTATTTTAAAGTAGTAATTATTCAGAACAATAGGTCTGTGATATTTTAAATATGAATTAAATATATTAATTAGAAAGATATACATAAGGTAGATGGCTCTTTCAAATAATGGAACGATTAAATGTATTAATATCAAAAAGGTAACATATAGGTTCGAAAATTTGTAGCTAAAAATATTGTCGCTGTAGCATAGTTGGATAATGCACCTTCCCCGGTTAGGAAAGAGATCCAGGTTCTAACCCCGGAACAACAATATTTTTACCCTGGCGCAACAACGATATTTTTCGATACAATTGATTTTGTATGTATATATTTCTAATTAATATTATTTAAAATGTGTATTAGATTACATTGAATGCCATCCTGTTTTTACGGGCTATCAGAATCTTCCGTGCAGAAGTTTATGCATTATTCAGCCGTGAATTTACGACTTCTCTGGCCGACGCTTCGGATACCATTGCGGGTTACATCATCAGGGGTGATGTCGCTAATGCGAGTGTCGGTCTTATGGTTAAATACAGTTATTATTAGTTAAGTTTTAAGCTATTGTAAGCCAATACTTAACCATAAAGCCAACACTTACACGTCGCATTAACGAGTGCTGCCCTGATGATGGACTATGTAATGGGATCTGAACACGGCAGAATAGACCAGAAAACTACACAGCAGATGAATGCCACCCGTTCCAAATTTTTCATAGTTACTTTTTTGGAAGTAAACGTAAGCACCCTCCCTCTAGCCACCCGGTATAAATGTGTTATATTAAATTGAATGCAATCCATTTAAAATATTACATATTTATTCATAGGGACCCAGCGCGAAACTTTCCGTCCCCCCTTCCGTTAGCTACTACATCCCCTTCACCGATACAAGGTGTAGAATGCCATCAGTTTTAAAATTAGAGTATTTACTCTTTAGGATTCAGCGCAAAATTTCTCTCCTCCTAGCCAACACACCTTACCCATTAAGAAAAATAATCACCTCACCCTTCGTTTATTCGATATTTCACCCATTCATGCCTGGACCAAAGTCAAGGCCACGATAAAAAAGGCAACGCCAGATAAGAACATCTACTTAATTAATATTTTCTCAATGGAGTGTAATTTGTAGGGGCGTGCACAGCATACAAGTAAAAAACCTGTGCATTACTAAAAATTCTGCGAAATTAAAATAAATAAAATAATCTTTATATTATGAAAATACTCTATAAATTTCTAACCAATATTACCCGGATTAGCGTAACCTTGTCTATGACGTAACTCACAACTTTTGTCTAGCCATGAGTTATTTTTGAACCATTTGTAACAACTTCATGTGAATTATGATCCGCAATTTGCTACCAGTTAGGTTTTGAGTGAACCTAACTTGTTTTTTCAATCCTTATAATAATTGTACGGAACTAAATATTTTTTTTACTGAATCTATATTTTCTGCATTTTACATAAAATTTGTGCTTATGTCTGCTATCTTCGAAAATGGATAATCCTTACTAAAACTGTGTAGAATGGCGTTTCTATGTATTTGTTTTACTTAACAGACTAAACGCTTTGTGTTTTTATAGTGTATTTTAACCTATCACTCCACATTTCGGTGTTTGCGTAGATACAGTTTATAATTTTTTATCTGTCAAGCGAGCTAATTTGCATTTTTCGGTATATTATTAAGTTAGATTATTACCAATATTAAATTAAATGTAAAAATTCAATTAGTTATGTTTCGGGTATGCTAATTTGTAAAGTTAGTTATTTAAATAAATGTTTTGGAACACTGTTAATGAAACATTTAAAATCCATCGCCCGAAGGATAAATTGTAGAAAATATTTTAAGCCAAATCGAAAACAGGGTACGGTACCGAGCAAATAAAAGAACTTGCATTTTTTAAAGTAGTAAATTTATAATTGTATTCAAAATATAAATGGATAGAATTGTTCTCTATCATATTTTTATACCTAGTATCTACCTGTTGTATAGTTAGTTAGCATCGTCGGTAACAGCATAATCTAACTTTGTGCCTACTGCACGCCACTGGTAATTCGCTACCTTTGTTGGCTTGCCTTACTAGGCTTTTTGAACATTTTACTCCACTCCCGCGACGGAGGGGAGCGAAGAGTGTATGCGCGTAGAGTTTATGCAGCTTTAATTGCATTAACTAACATCCAATATGTTTCGATCCGGGATGTTCCTAGTCCACGTGAACACGTCGAGTTTCAAATAGCTCCACTTTCCGCCTGGACCTTGTATAGCGGAAACTTATTTTGTTCTCGATTGTATGTCAAACACGAGTCCTTTGACAATTTGACGTTCGTTCGGCAGCTGGGTAAGTCTCGCCTGCAGCGGATGAAACTCATGATTTAATGCCTTTAATTTTTTAATCTTTTCATAATAAATACTTGTTATCTATGGTTTTAAGTAACGTTTGTCTAGTATCGCCATCGATCCGAAATGCGTACACGGGTTTGAGATTTATCTCTTACTAATCTCATGCGGTGATCTCAGAATTAGTCTCAACTAAATTTTTAAACAAAAGTAAAAAAAAATATGCTCCTTGTTTACACAAGTAGTGAGGAAGCAGGATGTAGGAAAAGTAATAGGAATTCGGTATAGGGACAAGACTGATTCAACAATAGCGATTTCGGTACGCACACGCGAGGAACCGAATAACTTTGCAAAACTTAAAGTTAGTTAGCACATAGCAAGACATCCACTTTCTTTGACAGTTCAAAAATCATAGACAGTACATATAGAAAAGTCGTGCTCTGATGTGTAGGGTATAGGGTGGGAGGACATATAGATTTAGTATACATAGTGGAGTATCGACATACGCGCACGGCGATCCGTGCATCTGTCATAAATATCCAATACTTTTTATTTTCGTGATTGTATTATATTTGTAATTTTTAATCGTTATTTCAAACAACTCGGTATATTAATATAAAGTATACGGATGAAGCACGAGGATGAAATAATTATTGAATCAACGAGATAAAACAATATCAATTTATATTGCGCTTGTCGTTAGGCTTTTGTAACGGATTTAATGGTCGGTTTAAATGACCAGGGGTGGTGAACGGTACTCCTAATAATTCAACTGGCACGTGGTAAGACACAGAAAAAATTTTGAATGAGATTTTTGGGTTTCATTGAGTAATATACAATTGATAGCCATTTAAAGTTGGAATAATATATGTATAATTTACAGTAGACTGCATATACATGTAAGACAATCACAACAAATCTCATATCGGCATATAACGTTATAATTTATATATATAATACGTTAATATATATATTTTAAATAAATTAAATTAATAAATTATAACTGACTTCTTTTTTAAATACACTGGCTGGTTTTCACTCTTTTTAGTTTATAATAGATTTTTTGGGTCGTCGACGACCCACGTCAGAAAATATCACAATAAATGTATATTTCGAACTTATTAATTTACCTACTACTTTAATTTAATTTATATTAAATATTTGCAACATTGGTGATTAATCTAAATAACAAAGTGTAAACAAATATTAGAAAATAAACTTGATATACCAATTGTATAGATTACAGAATATAAGTTCAAAATTTATCGAAAATGTATTCGATTGCTCTAGCAAAAATTGCAAACGCGTTTCCCCGGATAGGAAGAAGTCCAGGTTCGAATCTCGGTAGCAACTGAATATTTTTTCTATAAATAGATTTTTTCATTAGTTGATTTATTTAATACGTCTCAGTGGAGCCTGAAATTCACGTACATAATTGTCCTTTCGCGAAGGTCTTTTTATATAATACGTTAAATGTGCAAAAATATTTTTAATGTTCGATTTTTGTGTGATACGTTTATTAATTGCTTTTAATATATCTTCCTCCGAATCATTATTAACGCTCGCCAAGCTTTCGCTCTCTTATATAAAAAATATTTTTTGGCAAATTGTCAAAAAATAGTTCACAACCCCTGCGCTAGACTATTCGACGCATTTACGAGGGATTTGCAATTTCTGCTGTTATTAGACGCTATACAGTTAAAGCGAGCACAAGACGACTATCGGGGTTGTTTGAAATCCTAATAGCGGTTCGAAGAAATATGGCATGACCTCTTAGGCAGACAGACTTGTTGAATCACTCTGCCCTTCCTGAGGTAGTTCCTTGACACAGATGCGGAGGTTTATATTGATCTTGAAAGTCGCCTCTAGAAGACGAATTATACCCGGAGTTCATGAAATGTAGTCTCTTCAAACATCACCACAGAAAACAAAATTAAGCGGTGCTCAGCTAATGATGGGAAAAATAACGTTACCCCGTTACCGATTGGGCGAACGATGAATTGCTCTCCATAAAAAGGGTTAGCCGTCAGATAGTGGCTGGTACCTAAGTGCTGTCCCATAAAATTCTGGACAAAATTCGTACCTCTATTATGCTCACCCTAAGAGAGAACCAGACAGGTTTTCTGCCTCGTAGGTGTAGTGGTATGTGCGGACCAAATACAAAATGTGCGATGCTTTCTTCAAAAACTCAATTGTTTAGTGGGTTATAAGAGGGCATTCGGAGAATTTTGAAATAAGTGAATAAACGCAACCTCCCTAATCATCGCTGTGGAGATTCATTACGAGATTCACATGACTTGGACTTTTGCTGTTACCATGAAGGCCTAAACCGAGCTCTTCATACACGCCAGTAGAAACCTGGTGTCCCGGACGGTTAATCCCCGATTAACATGTGGGACGCGGGAGAGTTGTCAGCGGACCGCGGTTAATGAAGGAGTTTTGTGGCGGCCTTATATGATACGGAGAAAAATGAAATATAAATTTTTCACCGATCAGATGAATTTTGGGGATGTTAGGCAGGGCCTTGCGGAATCTTCGAGGTATCCGTAATGATAAAAGAGATTCGTGGCGTAGATGAATTACCTATGTTGGGAACGTAGAACCTTGGAAAGCAATGAAAATTGTCGCGGAACGGAATTCGGTGCGCCATGTTACGGGTTACCATAGACAAATATGTCTGGTGGCCCGTACTCCCACCAGTCTAATGCTTAGGGATGTACGGGAACTACCCTCGGTCACGGTTGTAAGAACTATTAACATATATTTAAGGGATTTGGTCCCACTAAGGCTCCCGGAATAGACAGGTACGATTGCTAAGAATATCTGGAGAAGTGCCAAGGCAGAAGTGGTGTATGTCTTGAAGAATGGCATTTGTGATTTGAAAAAGCTTAGAGCTTGCTATGCGTAATTCCGATCAGATGAAAAAATAAATCCTGGATAGGATAATATTCAAGTTCGAATCCCGGAAGCAACCAAATAATTTTAATATAAATTAAATGTATTAATATGAAATATATACAGATAAAATAAATTTATCATAAAAATATTTTTGGACTCGAACCAGGAACCCTTCATATCTTTCTTATCTTACTATGGTGCCGTGGTGTAATAGGTCAGCGCACTTCCCCAGAATATTTTTTCGATAAATAGATTTTTTTAATCTCTGTATCTTTTTAATTGATACATTTAATTTGTATTAAAAATATCATACAACTGTGTTGTGAAAAACTACTACTTAAAACCATATAAATATATTTCTAATTGATCAATTTAATTTGTATTCAAATAACAAATTTAATTTAATTATCTTAAAGTAAAATCAACTATTATTAGTTCTGTATTTGAAATCAGGCGCGTGCAGTCAGCAGCTCAATCAAATAGTGTAGCGCATAAATCAAAATTGCACATTCGTCTGATTATTGAAATAATGACAGCATTTCAATAATAATAATATAATTGAGCAAACAATTTCATCAGATGAATTATATGGACGGGTTATCTATGCGTTTTATACCACGCGACGCACGAGGCGGCGGTGGGCGGGGCGCCTGTGGAGAGGGGGTTGACAGCAGGAGGGGTGGACGATGGATACATTACCCTGGTTACAGTTCCCGGGAAATGCGTCGCGGCGGGGGTAGCTCCGACGTCCCGCCCGTTCGATAAGGTTAAATCAAATGTATCTTCGTGTCTGCATTCGTATCGCCGTCTGACATTACTTTTTATTTCGTTCATCTTAATTATAAAGATATCTTAATTTTTTTGTTATAAATAAAACTTTCATATCCGTTGTTTGCATTTGTCAATTGAATGTAAATTTAAACAAATATTAGATATCTCATAGAGACGAAGCTATTTTTTATTATATTTCATGGATATATAATATATGATATGGAAGTATGGGTAATTATAGGGTGTAACAGTCAGTAATTGTGTGTTCTTGGACATATTCAAATATTACTAATAAATGATTTGACAGAGGGAGATGGCTCCGCGACTTTTTTTTAAAAATACGACTCGATTGGAACGAAAATTTAAACGCTGACAATATAATATGCATTGATGTAAAAAATACGTTTTGTTTACACAAAAATTAATTTTTCGAATAGTAAATACTTTTGCTGTTGCATAAATGTGTCACAACTTATCGGATTTATATTTCCACCAATCACCCATTAATCAATTTCCATATCTATCAAATTTTTGTAAGTTGTATATATGTTACTATGTGGAAACACTTCGAGTACAACTACGCCCGAAAAATTAATTTTGATTTATTTTGACCATTATATTTATTAGTAATGTTTGAAATCTCCAAGAACACACAATTAATGTAAATTTAATTTATTCGATGTATATTTATATGTATTATTACAGTATTATTAAATTTTATTTATAAGAAAACATTTTTATCCAAAACCGATATACAGGGGTGGTGCTATGTATATCAAATGAATTAGATTTAAATTTATTTTAAATTAATCGACTAGTAAGATGTACAGAAAAAAACTATCGAAAGAAATATATAGATTTATATTTCTGAATTCTAAAACTAAATATTTTTACGGTAGATAGATTTTTTCTGTATATCTTACAGGTCGATTAATCTTATTTGTATTAAATTTAATAAATTTGATATATATATATATATATATGACATCACCCCTGTAACAACACTGTATATCGGTTTTGGACAAATTTTTGTCATGAAAGCCACAACGTCATATATCTTATTGGGCATCGAATGCTATATTAAACAACCATATAAAAAAAAATTAAAAAATATTGCACACAATTTCTAAGTGATCTCTTACATACAACAGCACTGTATGTACACATGCCAAAATCGCCGACGCTCCATATCTACCTAGCAACATTTGTAAAAACCGATACACGGTACGATACACAGGGGTGGGGATCTGGTGTTATTATTACAATCTACATTTGTAATTTAATTAATTCGATATATAATATATTATTATTATACATGTACGCATCCGAGGCGAGAGGCGCAGATGCTCTTATGTGAATAACAATTTTCCCACAGTCATGTGTCCTTTAAATATCTTCCATGTGATGATTAAAAGTGTTGTCGTTCAAGTACGATTAGATAGATAGATAGATAGATAGATAGCTGTGGTCTACATATGTAAGTATTTTATTTCATATTATCTGCAGAACTATGTAACGGAACGAACCGAATGAAACAAAATTGTTTAAATCCTACTATATATTGTACATTGGCTTCCATTTTCACACAATAAATTCGGAGAAATAATATTTATTTATTTTTACACAATACTAAAATTAATTTTATGTAAGGTGTCCAGCGGAAAAATTTCAAGTTTAAATTGTCATTATTAAGGGAACACATTCTTATTGTGAAGTTGTAATTATTCAGAACAGACGGTCTGTGATGTTTTAAATACTAATTTAATGTATTCATTATAAATATATACATATAAAATCAATTTTGTCGAAAAATATTGTTTTTGCGCTACCGGGATTCGAACTTGGATGTCTATTTCCAATCCGGGGAAGTACACTACCAATTGTGTTATAGCGCCAGTGTTTTTCATGACAAATTTTTCGAACCTATATGTTACACTTTTTTAAATTAATACATCTGTCGTTCAATTATTTTTGAAAGCCATCTACATTGTATTTACGGAATCTCAAATACCTTTGAGTAAACCGACTGCAGATGCCAGAATTATCAATTCATTTTTATTAAATTTTGGACACATTGATACAACTTATATTATTAAGGAGAACACGTTCAACTTCACAATAAGAATGTAGTTTTTTATTTTTTAATATTTAACTTTACATCCTTTATATGTACCTACCTATTAATAAATCGTAATCGCCATATGCCAAAGTTATTTAACGTATGTCAATTTTTTGTTTTATTTTGCTTTACTTGTATTGTGGTCGTGAGCTTTTCCAACGCCTCTAACATGTTATAATTTGTATACTATTTGGAGTACTGGATGAAAAGGTCGTATTTTGTTACACGCCTTTCTGAACGTTTGTTATGTTACGGTTGTCGTCTTCAGCATTTCTTCTAGAATACAGGTACACCGATCTCTGCACTGGGCTGTTACCCGCCCACGGCTGTCGCCAAGAATATATAAGTTTTAAACACAGAGTATTTAACAAATAGACATGATATGAAATGTATGTATAGGAGAGGGGTTTGGAACACTATTTGCGGGACGAGGGGCATTCTACACACATTTATCCAACGAAACATAAATCTGACAGATTATGATACATTTGTGCAACAGTAAATGTATTTACTCTTCGAAAATTAAATCTCTGTGTAAATATGTCTTCTTTTTACATTAATGCATATTCATTATTTTTCATTTTCAGTGCCGATAAATCCGTGTATATTTTTATAGTTTGTATCAATATAACAATCCTTAATACAAATATTATAATTAATTTCATTTACATGCAAGCCTGTTGGTCGCTTTCTACCTTGCTAGGTAACATGTAGGTAGGATGTAAGGTAACAAATTAAAGTAAATGGTTAAAAACAAAAAATCAAAAGGGGAAAAGTAGATATAATAAGTAAATTAAACAAAGTAAATTTTTGATACAGACTAAAATGTTTCATACGTTTTTAAATTTAATATATTTACATATTGAATATTTAAAAGAGTGGTGTCTTCTTCTTTTTCAAAGCTCTACTTACCCACGCGTCAGAAACCAGGAAAGATAAAGCAATACTAGATATATTTGGAAGAAGAATTCTCTAGAGAATTTTCGGAGCTGTCGGTGAAAATGGAGTGTGACGTAGGCGGTACAACCAGATATATAAAGACGTGAGATGAGCCAAATGTCACAAAATTCGTAAAATGAGGCTTCCATGGCTAGGTTAAATGATACGCAATTTCCAAAATAGCTGCCCTATTATAAACTTAAAGAAATACGAAGAAAGGGTTAATCTAAAATGAGGTGGCAGGACTAAATAAATAAAATCCTATACGCTATTGGCATTAGCAATTATTGTCCAGTGCAGAGACCGGTGGTGTATTCTTGAGGAGGCCAGAACCCATACTTGTACGTAAAATCAGTAATGATAACGTTGAAGAAAATGAAAAAGTGAGTACTTCATTTCAGTTAGCGCTGAACTGCGGCCCTGAAAATATGTGTTTCATGATAATTTTAGAACGACACTTCAAAGATAAGGCGTCCCCTCAAGATGGGTGATGAGAATTACCCAAAATGTTGGGACAACAATGGTCCTTCTCAGGACCAACTGAAACTTTTTTTCATATTTATAATATATATGTTATATTGAAGATTTTCACGGGGTAAAAAATAATGAATTATTTTCTCATTTTACGCGTTATATTATATATGTTATATTTAAGGTTTTCACGGGTAAAAGATAACGAATTATTTTCTGGGACTTTTGTACTCCCGACGTTTTGAGTCATTAATTATCATTACAAAAAAGTTGTGCATTAAAAAAATTCTGGAAAACAAATATAAATGAAATATTGGATTAACATAAACGGAAACATTATTTTACAATTAGCGCCATCTGTGTACCAGTACAGACGTTAATAGCTTAGTTCTAAAAACTACCACGACAACTCACCGGTGTACCCATGGCGCTCTTATGCATTCGCCCCCTTAAGCTATTCACATCACTCTGTTCTATCTTTAAGCTAGCTACATATTAAAATCAATGTATTATGCACGGTGCCAGTAAATAAATCGATGCAGTAAAAAAAAATTAAATCTAAAAACATATATTTTGCCAAAATACGTTCAAAATATTACATCAATTTTTTAAGAAAGTTGTGTAAAACTACATTAGAATTTTGCGTCTCATCATAAAGGTGCGTTCATACCAACTTTGTTTCAAATTTTATTTGTTTTTTTTTAAAATTAATTTTTGTTTTATTCGTTTATTTATTACATTACAATAATAAATAAATTAGATTAGAAACATACCAACATAGCTGGTGGCGATAAACATCTGTTGTCAGGGTATCGCTGCACAAAACAAAAACAGTTTTTTTTAACAAACAAACGAATCTGCAAAGAACTTTATGGCCGATAATACTTTTGTTAGGTTGGTAAAATCGAGCAGATTAGCCGATTACTCAGATGTCTGACCGTGATAGTTATTACAAGTCTTCATAATTTTAATTGACTGTTTCTAACCCTCGCGGTACTTGATTGTTGGGGTTCATACCTGACTTGTATTCATGTGAATTCCAAGGTTGAATTTTGGATTCGATTTCCCTACACGCATTAATACAAAGTAGACTACTAAAATGCATTATTCGCGTATATTCTCCTGCATTTTATCGTGTTACAGTCTAAAACAAGGGCTCAAAGATAATCCAGGTTCATCGTCACATTTAGGACAATAATATATTAAGTCGGTCCTTTTGTTGAAGGAATCACGTCTTTTTGTTTTACCGTTCCTATCTTTGAGACAAAATTCCGGTAAATGGAATATCAACACTGGGCGTTGAGACCTTTGTGGTGGTCCCAAAAGGTTATCAGGTTACAGCCGATCGAAAATCATACAGGGACATTGTATTGTCACTGCATATTATATAAATAAAAGGAATCGATGGGGATGGTTTGGAACATCTTGGTGTTTTATATTCACATGGATAGTACGATTGCATCTGGTCATGTGTATCTACTCCACCGGTATACTTATTGTATTTGATAATCATTTTCGGTTTATTTTTGAGCAAGCCACGTCGAGAAGTTGTTCGAGTCATATTGCCGTCAAATTCAGAAGATCTCTTCTTCCAATTTGCGACACGTATACCCTGTGAGGTATATTGGCAAGTAGTGTCATTTTCATTTTACTACATCGGGTGGATTTTATTCCGATTACTTGTGAGCATTCCGGTAACATAAGTATTTTTACTTAGCATCTTACCAGCATCTTACCTACATACCATGTCGACACTTGTGTAATAATTGTCCACGTATAAGAATGTCCGAAATTTGTTTTTCCCTTCATCAAATGATACACATAGCCGGTATAGGGCGCTCCACGACATGTTCCATTTCATCTCCACTTTCTTCATATTCACTTTCACTGTCATGTTGCTCAAAATAATTGTTTTTGTTTCTGGATCATTTTGATGCATGTGATTACAGTTATTCTTTATTTATTTATTATTCTTTACTTTGTCTAAAGACGTTTGTTAAACGAAAGTATATATATTGTATTACATATATTATACAGGGTGTCTCGTAGCTAGTTGTCCAAACTTCAAGAGTGAGTAAATCGATCTATTTTGAACGAAAAATATTCTTGATTATTTGTCGATTTTCCCCCTGTCTGGCGAATTATTAACTTTCAATTTTTTTTAAATTAGCATTCAAAAGGTTAAGTATTATATAATACACTCCATATTTTAAAGTTCGATGACCTCAATACATACTGACTCACTGACTTAGAATTTGCAGGGTAGAAAAAATATAAAATAAAAAATGCCGAGATTGAAACATTTTTTAAAAAATTGTAACACGTAATGAAAGTTCGTTTATTTTTTTTCAATTATTACCGTGCGATCTCATTGCTTACAATAACATATGTAAAAACGTAAAATGAAATAAAAAAGGCGTTAATTTTTCTGTTCTTCTTTATTGTTTTAACATCTTAGTTCAGTTTTTAATTTTAATCTTATTTGTATTTTAATATAATTAACTTAAAATATAGTATTATTAATTCCACATTAAATTATATTCTAAATCGTTTAATTTAAATAAATTATGGTTTACAAAATCACGCACAGATTTTGCGTAATTTTGTATAAAAGATATTTACGTGAGATTTTTGTGTAAACATAATTTTTCATTTTGATGTGTTTATAACATTAGTATTATATTCTGTGCGATATTTCTGATCTTTCGATTTCTGAATATTACAAGATTATTATCTATTATCTATTAGATTATTACCTATCTATATTTTCGATTAGTAGATAAGCTATTTACATTTGTTTTGTTTTTTAAATTATTTTTGGTAATTTACAGTACTTGCGTTTTTTTAAGAATTCTTATGTACTTCATACGCAACATTTAAATTAAGTTTATTCAATATTTGTGTTTTGTGCCGAGTGAAACAGCGCACCACAGTTTTAAGTTCAGCGGGACTCTTAGCGAGTATCGGTCGGTATGTATGTATATTATGTACAATATTCGTGTGCATATTTATATAGCTACAGTCAGCTGTTCTAAAATTTCAAAGCGGTAGTAAGAATAAAATGTTATCCAGAATTTTTAAATCTTTTTATTTGATTTTTATCATAGATAAATATTTTATAACATTTGATATTAAAACGTCTAATATTATACGTAGTCCAACGTTTTACAAAAGATAAGTAAGAAATATTGAGAAAAAAAATGCAAGTTTTGGTGTCGCATAACTCCTAAACAGTAAATATTTAATGTAAATAATATTTTCTGTTCAAAATTGAATGAAGAACACTCCCCCGAAGTTTTTGCTACTAGTTATGAGACACCCGGTATATGATTGTATAATATCATTGGTAACAGCATAACCTAAATGTGTACCTACTGCACGCCACTGTGATTCATCATGATCATTCTCAAGGGCCATGAGTAAACTCGACCGTTCGAAGCAATAGCCGAAATGAAAGTGAGTTAAAATCTTAGTAGGTAGTTAATATTATTAGTTGACGTCGCAATTAACTGTATCTAATGGTAATGAAAATTGACTTGTAATTTAGATATTTGTTTAATAGCTGGCTTAGTGCTCGCACTCGCATTCGAAACGACGGGATTATAAAAGTCCTTCTCAGACTATTTGACGCGGGTTCCCCCAGTAAATAATCCATTATATATATATATATAATAACGGCAGTATATATTTCCGGCAGTCTTACTACGATACTGATCTCATTATGTACAAATAGTTTATATAAACAACAACAAATCAGCTTCTGGCCTTTCGATAACGAATCCAGCGATAACAGGTTGTCCACAGCGGGTGTTTCGTCAACAATAATCATTTTCTTCCGAGCCTGTGGCGTCACGCGCTCTCGTATGGCTGATGGTACAAGGTCAAATAAATATAATATTTGCCATGATGCAGGCCATTCCACCTTGTTTACGTGTTTCATCTCTTTTGCGGCCTGCTCGGGCGGCACCGCGCGGAGCGGGACGGACAACCGCTGTCGTGACCCCGTTCCGCGGTATTCCGCTATTATATCATATCGCAAAAAGTTTCGGCCTACAGAGCGAGCTTTGTGTCCGAGCCGCGATTGAAAGTAGTTCGCTTTTTATTGTCTTATCAATGAACCGCTCATCTTTTTTTAATCGATTAGTGTCGTAGGATCTCGTCAGAGGTTGCTTTATCAATGAATACGCCGGCGACGTTTTAAAATTACCCAAGCCGCAACACTCGAAATGTATTTCTAATATTACAGTTTATTTTAAGATCTCCGTATCTATCCGAGGTCGGCCTCTGTCAGTGTATTTTATTTTTCCATTTGTATAACTCGTTAAAATCTTATTGTTTTTTTTTTGTATTGTGAACATTTTAGACAAATAAATAATATTTATATACAATCTAGAAGAAGAAAAAATTGTCAAAAATCAACAGCAAAATAATTTATATTGTTTGATGCGATAACCATATATTTTTACGTTATATAATTGACAGTATATTATTTTGTTGCGATACGACGAAGTCAGGTTTATGTTTTATGTTGCTATGCTGCACGGACAGCTGCCGATACATATAAGTTACTATGCTACGATAAATACATTTTTTTTGTTTTATGTTGCTATGCGATTCTGATAGCTATTGTTGTTTTTCCATACAGGTATAAGTACACACATAATTACATTTTTTTAAAGATAGATTAATGTTATTCAACTTCATAGAAAAATGATATTGAATTGTGGGAGTGGTTTAAACATCCATACAATTTATGATTAAAGTCAATAATTAACAGCGTAAATAAATAAAAAATCATCAAATAAAAACTTGGGAATAAAAAGATGCGAAATATATATATTTTTAAATTTTTTATTGAAGACTTTCTAATCATTTTATAACCTGTAATTTTCCTATTATATATGTTTTTGGCAGTCCGTTATATAATGTGTTATACTTGTCTCTATCCTATTCATATTATGAACCTTTTTAGAATTACGTATATGATTAGTTAAAAGTCTAGTTTGTCATCTATAGTCTTTTTTTTTACAGGTAACATAAATTTAAATCTGGAAAATCATTACAAACTAGACTATCTAGTTGAGTAAATTCTAGCGTTTTTTAAAAATTATTATTATTTGAGTTGTAATTTTAGGGTTAGGTTGTGTGGGACATGTTACTCCCCAATGTATTATTATGTGTTATAATATTGACTCAACTAGTGCGTTGTATATCATTTCAAGACTGTAAATTATAGTGTAGTTTTATTTATGTTTGCTATGCTGCAGGGAGAGCTGTCAATATATAAATCGCACATCATTCACGGGAAGTTAATACGATTCTCTATCACCCCTTCTCTGCCAACGACCCCCTAGTGACTATTTTCACCGTGACCATCATTCCCGTAGTAAATAGTAGATTTTGTTATTTATACATAGTAATACGTATCGGTTCCGTTCATAAGTGTATCAATTCGCTATTTAACAATAAAAAAAATAATGTTCTACGGCAAAAAAATGATCCATTATTAATCTTTAAAAATGGTTAAATTATGTGCAGAACTACGATTTAATTTAGTTCAACGTTTATTTATGTTAATACAAATTAAATGCATCAATTTAGAATAATATACAGACAGATAAACTCAATTTATCGAAAAAATATTTTAGCTGCTACCGGGATTTGAATCAGGATCTCTTCCTATCCGGGAAAGTACGATAACCAATTACACCACGTCAGCTTCGTAAATTTTTGAACTTATATGTTGCAGCTATTTCAAATTGATGCATCTTACATTCCATATATTTAAAAGTTATCACCTTTTTATCGCGAACACCGCTGAGAAATATTCGCTAGGAGACACCGGAGATTGTTCAATTTAATTCAATTAAATTTACTTAAACTGTTACTGTGACTGTGATTGTGTTCGATTGTAACGATGATTGGTAACTGATTAACGTAATTTTTTGAGCAATGACTGGTACACTAGAAAGTAAGTCTCCGACAGTTAAATATCAGTTACCAATCATCGTTAAATCTCAGTTACCAATCATCGGACACAATCACAGTCACGTAACAGTTTATCATCACTAATATATATTTTAAATAAGACACATCATTATTTGTGAAGTTGTAATATTTTCAGAACGTAGTTCTGTGATATTTTAATACGAAGAGATCCTGGTTCAAATCCCGGTGGCAGCTAAAATATTTTTTTGATAAATTGAGTTTATCTTTCGAATTGTTGCATTTAGTTTGTATGAACTATGTACTGAAATAAATGAATTCACAAATAATAATGTGTCCTCTTTAAAATAAAAATAAAAAGTTGAAAAAATTAAAGTATTCTTTAGACACATTTTTATTTCTACGAATAAAAATTTGTATCTTTCGGCTCGGAATCAATGTAAACTGGGAATTCTTTGTCAATCAAAAGTGCATTTTATTTATAAAATATATATGACACAATGAAATAATATTTCGTGTTGTCTTATAAATACAACCTTAATGTCTGTTCGTCTTGAGTGTAAATTTAATTGGAATATCGTACGTTTTATTAAAAATACGTGTTAAATCCCTTTGAACATATACATGACTAAATTATTTAAAAGTCTATTATTAGATATTTGAAAATTAGAACATTTCAATGCGTCGCAATTGCATACTAAGGTGATTTAAATTAGTATTTTATGTAGGTTAAATGAATAATTATTTCATATAGATCAGTTTTCAAATCTTAAGTCTATTTATTTTTCTTAGCGTTTCATATAGCATAGGATATTAAAAAAGTGTTTATGGTATTTAATTAATATAGAAGATGATCCAGTTGAGGAAAGCGATGCTTAGATTGAAAAATACAGTGAAAATGGCGAGCTCGACAATGTTTACATTTACAATCGACATGCATTACATGCGACGGCATTTACAAACGACTGCATAGAGTGTTGATAGAATGAATAATATACATGAATAGGAAATTAGCGCTTGCTTAGGCTCGATGCTGAGTATGTTATTCATTTGCTGGTACATCAGGAACGTATCGTTCTTGAGGAAGGCGACGAAAGGGAAGCTCTTGATAAAGCAGTAATACAAAGCTCAAGCCATAGTTTCAACTGAATTGTGATGTCGTATCTTTAAATAATATTTTCTACGAGGTTATCCCGTATCATGTTTTAATTCAAGGTAAATGGACCAGAAGGCAATGAGGAGAAATTAAGATGAGGTCTTGCATGGTCTTATACGGTTGTATTGAATGATTGGGAATTTTTCCATCTTCGTCTTTTGTTGCTTCACATACTTGGCACTACGCGTTGCCAGTTTGTTCAAAGTAAGATCAAAGTCTTAATGAAGAAATGTTCTACATACAGTCGACTTAAATGAAGGGTTCATACAAAATTACGTATTCAAAGAAGTTTTTCATAATTAATTAAAATAACAAAATTTAGATACCTAAATAATAATTATTTAATGTTTTTGAAGATAAGTTTTCACTTAGTTTAAACAATCAATGAATTCGAATATACAACTTTTAAAGAAGTTACTTATTTTATTGCAAAAATTTCAGAATTGTGACGATATATCCGATATGATGATGACAATGATGACAAACGCAAAACGCGCGGAGAGCGGTTAATATAAAAAAACAGTTCAACGGCAACAAATGTCGATGGATATCCACTTACTATTGACTTTGAAATAAAAAATAGGCTTAAGTTAGTGACAAAGTTATATATTTTTCAAAAAAAAAATTGGTTCTTAAACACGTTCGTATTCTAATCTAGGAAAAATCTAATCTAAATCTAACTGTCGCCAATTGTTTACTACTAGACCCTGCGGACGGCTATTATGGCTGTTGGTGACCGCTGCGCGGTCAGAGTCTTAATTGTGAAAACGAACAAAAATGACATATAAGAATCTTGGATAGTCAATATCTATGGTAAGTGAGATTTTGCTGAAATATGTTTTCCTTTTTCGTACTCGCAATAAAGACAATGTACACTTCATTTAAAATTGAATATATATTTACGTACCGTTAGAAAATATATTAAAGATAAAACATTTGTGTAATCTTGACATAGAGATATTAAAAACACGTTCGACATTTTCGCTACTTAGGCGAACATTTTTTTAACTGGCAAATGACACTACATCTAAGACGTTCAGAAAGTTATAGAAATAGATGGGGAAACGTAATATTATTATGGATAATATACAATATATCGTTGTTTTTGTAAAACTGTTTATTAAAACAGTTCATTAGAACGCGCGTTATTCCAGAAGACCAAACTCCCGCGCGTTGTCGCCCGCGTGCCCCTCTTTTGCGCGGTTCCCGGCTTACTAATGACCCTCCCTGTATAATAAGAACGCCGACATGCACGGTAAAACTATCATAATTTATGTAGACTCACGTTTGTCATAATAATTTTCAAATCTCTAAATAGAACACTGATAAAGTGTATTCTTAATAGGTTTTTACATATGTACATGCACATACAAACTGATTTTATGACAGAAACATTAATAATAATATAATGTATATGTATGTATTACGTATATTGTGAAATGTGATAACAACGTGATTCTGACATCTACATTTATAGTTCTTTGTTAGGAATATGATAAGTAAGACCAAGTAAAGACACGGTTACAATAATAATGTAAAAATTGACATACTTACACATATTGTTAGGGATGGGGCAAAAATATTTTAAATGTAATTTTTTTTTAATTAATAAATGAAATTTTCATACTCTATCAACAATGTTGACTTGCTATCAGTTAGGGAGATCAATGATCTGGGTGTAATATTTGACAGTAAATTATTATTCGATAACTAATAAAGGTCTCAAAATGTTGGGATTTATTTTGCGGACTGCAAAAACTTTCTAGACCTGCACACTTATAAAGTCCTCTACACTTCCCTAGTCAGATCTCAGAATATAATTCGGTCATATGGTCTCCACACTTCATTGTACACTCAACGGCGGTTGAAAGAATCCTGACAAAGTTTCTAAGATTCATATATTTTAAATTAAATATACGCCCTGAGGATATCAATTATGATTATCTTCTCAGCCGTCTGAAATTGTTAAAATTATCGGTGAGACGTACAATGATCTACCTTATATTTCTATACAGGATCATCAATGGTATGATAGACTGCCCCCATATTGTTGGTTTGCTTGATTTTTACGCACTATTGAGGTAATTGAGACACAATTCGTTGTTCTATTACAGTGGTAATGTCTGTACTCATGCATTAACTAACTCCGCAGTCCCCAGAATGCATTTATGCGGAGGTAGTCGACATTTTTGCTGTCATGTTTATAAGACTACATTATTACAATTTTTTGTGTCTCAACTCATTGGTGACGGATAAATTGCTTTACTTCATATTTTATATTTATTTTTAATTTTGATTATGAAAAAACGTTCTGACGTCGTTTTTTTACACGTCCACCGACTCGCTCAGGGTATAGCATGAGGTGCGTGGTTCTGATGCACAGAATTCGCCATGTCGCCTGCCACTCACATTAGCTACCATTCTCAGGGAAAATAATAAGATTAGTTTCAAGTTTTTATAATAACAATATTTAATAATTTAATCAGATACGAAAACATATGAAATATAAAGTAGAATGTAGTAAGAAACCTGTCACTTGAATGAGATTACATAGAAAGATTTATTGGAAAGTCTTTCCTTAATAAAATAATAGAATTCTTACTACAGTGTGAACATCTAAATCAACAAATTATTATTTAAAAGTAATAGTGAGATAAAACACTTAGATTCATTGAATGTGAAAATTTTCTTCTAGGAAATTATATTACAACAATTTTGAAACACCTCATGAGTTTGTCAGGTCAAATATAGCAAAAAATCGTTTAAAATTAATGTGATCAACAAGATTAGCAAGTTATTAATTGAAATTTAAAAGGTGAGAAAAAAAAACAAGACTACAATATTTCAAATATTAACAATTCACATCGAAATTCGTTTTACAACCATTTAAACGCGAGGTAATTTCGTTCATTCGGCAGTGATCCAGTCTTCGTCCAGATTTGATGTTCCGAGGCACTCGTAAATACTTGTATCTCCTTAATTATCAAAAAGTCAGGAAGGCTGGATCATCTTCTTCCATTTGAACTCACATTGAGTCTCTTGCGCCCTCTTCTGTTATAAAATAAATTCAGTTGTGAAATTATGAAGCGGAGGAGATCAAATAGTATCCCCATCCTGCTTCGTTCCTAAGAAATCCTTCACGAATAAAAAGTATTTATATTTTTTAGATATCTTACGTGGTGTGTAAGGTGTATACCACGTTATCTATATATATATTTTTTTGAATAACGTTAAGAAAAGTATAAGTACTCTTTTTTTTGTCAGAAAAAAACTTGTTGCAAAATCAAAGATGTTCATAATTAGTGATCGTGATTTAACGATTCAGTGAATGAATTTATGATTCTATTTGCATCGCATGTTGGCGCCTGAAAAGTTTGATCTATTGCTGAATACAATCAGGCAGCTGATTTAAATAGTGTCATTAGATTGTTTCTATCAGCTCTAGTATGGAGATTTAGCACATCCAACCTTTTAATTTTTTTCCCACACTCAAGTGATTTTTTTAATGTAGAAAATTATTTCTATTTTATATTATATTTGACAAAGAAAAACAATCTCATTATGTTTATATTTTTTATTTATTTTAATTTTCGAAAATATAATACAATTTTGAATAATCAGTGGATATTTTACCATTTGTTTCTTCTCTATGAGAGTAAGACTCGTGTATGGAGAAGGAGTATATACGAATTAATTTATGTTTCAGTTTACTTAACATGTGTACATATTTTATTTACTTTAGATACAAATTTATAATCTTATATTCATTAGTTATTACAATCAAACATTCAGAAAAAAGTATTATTTTACATACAATTATTTACCCATAAACACAAAATATTTCATATTATTATATAAGTGTTATATGTAATCAATTTCTATAAAATGCTTATCAACATTGAAAAATATTTAGACAGAAGGACGGAAATATCATTCACGAATTTATAAATTTTCTTCTATAACTTTTTCTGGAGTGAGGTTTCGTAAGACCGTCCCGTTGAAGGCTCCGTCGGTAATCTGCCATCATGTTGCCATCTCACCTCCCTTGGTATCTTTCTTTTATAATCTTGGTGAAATCGTTCTCCTCGCTCTTCAATTATGTCACCAAGATGATCTGGATGGCAATCTAAATGGCTGTGAATGTAATTGTGAGAACTGTCATTTTGTTGTTTGGGTGTATGTGTGTATGGCAAGAGAGTGTGTAGATGAGTGGTGGGGGACAAGGCTTATAAGTGGGCGTCTCTGGGGGAACGGGTCTCTTCCATCGCCATTTCGATATAGTTATTAGTCTATATCCGAGTTATATAATTATTAATTATTGTAAATCCGTTGTTGTAATAAATTAATATTGTTACACGAATCTACTGAGTTTCACTCGAAAGCAACTCGAGAGTACAAAGAGAGGATAGCACCCCAAGGGAATCTGGTAGTACTTGCAAAAATACCACAGTAATGAACCTTAATACCCATATTGCACCCCGAGAGTTTGGAAATTTGTCAACATGTTTTTCACTAAGCGTGTAAAATTTTCAGTTTTGTGTTTCCTGATAAAGTTATTTATCACTGCAACAAATAAAGACCAGATAGAGGACTCTATACCATTCATAGAATTTATGAACGTGGAATCATTTATAAGCTCTGTGATCCTTAATAATTATTCTCCATCAAAATCGTTCCATCAAAAATACAAATTTTTAACTACTCTATGCTTTTTTAGGGAATTTTTGAAGTTTTATTTTCAATATTTTTCTCTTTTGCAACCAAAGGTTTATTAATAATATTTTAGCAATATTTGAATTCGTCCATGAACACACAATTACTGGATTTTTATCTACAAAGGCACTCTTATTAAACAAATATCAGATATCTCATAGAGACAAAGCTATTTTTTATTATATTTAATGAAAAAAATATATGGAAGTATGGGGTAATTACAGGGTTTACGATTTGTCTTTGGCTGGCTTAAGTGATAACTTACATATATATATATCTCACCAATTCTCAACCCTCAATCTCCACATTTGTTAAATTTTTAATGTTGTATATATGTTAGTATGTGGACTCGCTTCGAGTACCACTACACCATCGCCATCTATGGACCAATTCTGCATATTCAGATTTAGAATTTTTCTTATTCTACTAGCGGTCGTATGCGACGTTGTCCGGAATTCAGAATTAGAAAATAACGCGCCTTATGCCGCCGGTGTAATCTGACCAAAATTATTTTGGATGAAGTATTGTTTATAATTTTAATTGTTTTGTTTTGTATTATTTAAGTCTGCTTGTTTTTTGTTTTGTGGATGCTGCTAAAGGCTGGCACTCTACGTACGTAATACTGATGTTAATTATTTTTATTGAAAGGGGGCTTCATTATTTATTTTATTGCTGGGGACGCAAAAGTAGTTATCACCTCCTTATTGGTCGTTGGACTTTCGTCTGTGTTAATACAGCCACCAAGTTTTCTTCTGTTTATGTGATGTCAAGAATTATTAATATCTATGAAATATGTTGCGTATAAGCATAGTGCCGGAAGAATTAAGGATACGGAAGAAATTTTGCACTCACCACAATTGGGATTCTGCTGGCACCTCTAAAATATGGACTGTATGTTAAATTTCACTATTTCGTCTTAGGTTCCTTTAGACGACAACGATTTCCGACACTGTAAACGCGAAGTTTCAAATTAGTGGTATTGTTATCGTTTAGGTAAACGTATATCGCATTCGTTCAGGGTCGCCAATCGACTGATCGGCGGCGTGCCGGGTGGGGAAGAGAATGGGGGGAGTGATGCACAAAATAAATATGTATTTACACAAATAAATATATGTCCCAAACAAAATATAATGTACAAAATTTTAGTAAACTACTTAGTTAAATTTATAATTATACGTATTAAATTAAATACTACTTTTTAGAAATATTTTTTTCCTTACAGCGTTTTAATGAATTTTTTTATGTTGTTTCAGGTAAGCGAACAAAATCCATTTCCTTATTTTGGAACCTCAGGTGTAACCAGTTTTTGGTAAGTCATTTATTTATTTGAGCAACAATTATATCATATTTGTATATTCTTAATAATAATAAATCCTGTATCAATTTTTTTAATGAATTCGTTGGAATTGTAATCTTTTCTTTATATTTCATTATGTTATCTTTTATGCTCATCTTATCATTCACTTATTACTACTTTATATTATGTCCAAATATACATAGTTAATTTAAGGATTACATTAAAAACAAAACAAAGATTTTATAAAAATAGGTCAAAATAAGAAATGTTGATAACAATTATAATTTAATATTATTGTACTAAAATGAATGTCAAGCCGACCAATGTAATGTTTAAATTTATTTTTTAAATATACTGAATATATGGCGGTCAGGGACATAAATTAAATATATGTATTGTAATTTTAACGTACTGGAAACATCGGCAAGTTTATACCATACACAAAGGCAGAACCACACCTCAATTGAGTCGACAATTATAAGTTTGAATCTGTTGATATATTTGCATATCTCAGATCAGTGTGATACTTCGTGAGATGGAAGTCCCAGGACACAATGCATCTCGTTCGCACTCTATTTTTGGATAATACCGTCATATTTACAATCAACTCCAACTGCTCTAAAAAGTTTAAAGTGCGAAAAAGAGTCAGACACATATGGAGAGTACATCATGAGTAATATACTCGACAACTGGAATGGTAAAGTAAAAACTGGATGTAGAAAGATTTCACGGATGATATAAATTTTGATTGCTACCTCAGAAAAAGAAACGGCTGCACTACTCGGTCGCATTGAAGAAAAAAATAGAAAATTGGGCCTAGAGACAGATTTATGGAAGTGAGGCCTGGAGCTGGCAAAAGAGGAACGAAAGTAGACTGAATGCAATGGAAATGAGATCACTTAGGCGTATATGTGGCAGATCCATTTATGACAGAGTAAAGAATGAAGAGATAAGGAAAGAATGTAAAGCTGATGTTAGCATAGTGAGTAATATGAGATATATGATATAAGTGTTGATGGCACGATCAGGTAAACCAGATAATGGAGGAGAGTCTTGTTAATCGCCGGGCTTCTACGAGAAGATGTATGAATATGAATGAGGCGAGAATTACGTGTGGTAAGCAAGAGATAAGCAATGGAAAACAAAGCTATTAGGCATTGATCGACATCGTTAGCTTTCACAAACAGATGCCCCTGCAGACGCATACATTTTCAAGGATTTCAATTATCTCGGGTCCATAATAACTGACGACGGAAGCTGCGAGCCAGAAATCAAGCGACGCTTATGTTTTGACAAAATATGAAAAGACTGCGGTATATCTAAAATAACCAAGGTCAGGCTTGTGCAATCTCCGGTACATTATATATTTTAATATAGTGTGGAATCATCGACCCTGAAGACAAGGGAGAGAAGTCGGATTGATGTCGCTGATATAGGCACATGTTGCGCTTATAATGGACGGCGAGACGCACGAATATCTCTATTCTGCAGGAACTGAACATCAAGGAGAGACTCTAAACCATTTAGTCTATTTTTTTATTATATATCATATTATATATAATTTTAAATCAATAATTTAGGTATTTAATACATTTTGATATGTATAAAGCACATATCGCATTATCTACTCTCATTTTATAGTTAAGTTTGTTTGTATTTGTAGTTAAACTGTTTTAATTTAATTAACTATTTTTCTTTTAAGTAATTTGGAAAAATGATATGAAAAGTAAACCCCGGAATAACGTTTACTTAATTTGGAACAAAAGTTAAATCGATTATGTCAACGAAATACATAGTTCACACTAATACGATAATTGATTTTACTTATATACATATTATCAATAATATTTTTTAATACAGTTAAAACACTTTTATTAAGCAAGTTTTTAAAGTTGATTTAGAGCGGTCCGTCAGTCTCTTGATTTCTCTCGTATAGCGTTAGATGACTGCGTTTTTCCGTCCTCCGAGTGATGTCGCCTTTTCATTTTCTTCGTATTTGTATGCATATTCTATTAAGACTATTTTTAGCTCCTATCTTTTGTCAAATTACACCTTTCCATGGCCTTTTGTGTCGCTGTGATCTTTTGGACCTTTCTTTTGTTGAGGGCCCGTGTTTCACAGCCGTACATCATATCTTACATGTCTATCGAGTCAACAATTATATTATTTTCAATATTTAACGCAAGCATGTTGCGGTTCATTTGAATAATTAATGGTTTATTAATAGTTTAGTTTTTCTTATCATCCCGATAAAAGAAAAGGTATTTTCCGAAACCGGTTGGTATAAACAACTCATAACGGTTTTAAAAAAAAAACGGAAAGACAGAGAAAGATATCTAAAGGATGATGACTGCAGGGAATAAAGTGAACGGCGATTTGAATGGAATTATAGCTAATGAGAACTTGTCAACCGAGGCAAGACTAGCGGTTCACAATGGAGTCCTGGTATCGACAAAGATGTATGGAAGTGAGGTCTGGAGCTGACAGAAGAGGAACGAAATGTGGATTTGTTTTTTTTAGGTTGAAATGACTTACTCTATTATCAAAATAAACACTAGCGGAATATCGTAGAGCTTCGTAACAATACACTATATAAAACTTTAAAATTTTTACATATTATATTATATATATATTATATATATATTATACATATTATATTAATTAAAAACAATGTGACACGAACTCATTTTTTTCAATTTCTCGATTTAGACCATTCATAATAATGGACACATATAAAAAACTGCAACTTCACAATAATAATGTGTTCTTAAAAATTAATAGTTAATAAAATAAACTTTGTTCGGTTTAAAATTATAAATTAAAGTTATATAAGTCTAATTTATTAGAAATATATGGTTTCGATGTCGTGTGCAGTGTACAGAATCTATAACTGTCAACTGCTATCAAAGTTCACCAGGATGGGGTTAAAGTGCATCAAATATGAATTCTTATTCATAAAGTTTTGCAACGAACATGCGAACCACATAACTAGTCGCTACCTTTATTTTCTACCGCATAACTCAACCGCGAATCAAGTTTGCGATGTAGTTGATTAAACTTCATTATTAAATGTGTCAGAATTTTTGTGTTTATATTGTGAAAACGAAACACAATTTTTTCTCCCTTGTGTCCAACTTTTTAAATATTTCCCGGCCTGTGTAAATTATTAAATATATTTTGTGTAAAAGTTTTTACGTACAATTTTAGAGTCTTATCAGTTTTGACAAACAATATTTTTAAATTCAACTTTGCGATTAAGGTTCATGTTTTTTAACCGCTTATTTAATTTATACACCACCTGGTTTCAGAAAATAACGCGATATATATGGTTTTGGTTACTTAATTTGACGTCCTGACGGTGGTATTTTCTGGAACCGGTTGGTGTATTAAATAATTAAGTAAATGATAAGATAAAACACTTTGTTTAAACCACTATTTATTGATAAATCAACATATTTCGATATCTATGGTATCTCCATCAGGAAACAATGTATAAAAAATGCAAGCATAGATAAAAACAAAACTATAAAAGTATAAGTGGTGGGTAAGATTTGTCTCTATGAGGTATCTGATATTTGTTTAATAAATAGTGGTTTAAATAAAGTGTTTTATCTTATTATTTATGTAATATGTTGCCACAAAGTAATTTTGCTAATATTAAAGAATAAATTAAGTGGTCAAAAAAACAAAGTCAATTGATATAAAAATACATATAAGGCATTTTGATGCGTAAATTGCGTAGATTCGGCAGTAATCAAAATTCTACCACAGAAATATTATTCACGATATCTAAAATTAATTATTGTTTTTCAGTTTTTCATTTGTAAAGCATCGGTAGGGGTAGGGTGTCTGTTTAAAGGAGCGATCAATTTGATAGTTACTTATATTGTATGTAAACTATCGTACGAATGCACGCGTTATCATCAGTGGCACAGCCCTGTGTGGGCCCTGGCGCCCTCAAGTAGGTTTCGCTACTCCGATCTGCTCTCCGCTGTCATTTTCCAGTCCGAGATACCGACTGCACGTGCGTTCCCGACCACCGCAGCTTGGCGTTGGTCGGTCCTTCAACACTTCTGCCAATAGGTTTCGCATAAAACACTCATCCCACCCCAAGACAGTCTATCTCGTACATACAATAATCGAATTACAAATCAATTAGATTATAAAAGATAGACGTGACGACTTAGGACGGGCTAACTCTTAGTCTATTTATAAAGCAATCGTTTGTATAATATAATATTAAAATGGTGGTAAATTATTTTCTAATACAAATTAAATGTATTCAATTTAAAATCAATTTATCGAAATGCATTTTCCCGGATAGGAAGAGATCCAGGTTCGAATCCCGGTAACAACAATATTTTTTCAATAAATTGATTTTATATGTATATCTTTCTTATTTTACATTTATCTTACATTTAATTAGTATTAAAAATATCACAGACTTTTGTTCTGTAAAATTGCAAATTCACAATAAGAATGTGTTCTGTGAAATTATGTTTTCTTCTAATGTATTATTGTGATTTCAATTTAAAAAGAAATATACACAGACTACCAAATATATAGACATGAACTGACGCAAATTCTTTGTTTCAATATTTTTAATTTGGTGTTACCCACGTGATCACTTTGGTACCACTCACGCAATCAAATAGCTCTGCGACTTTTTTTAAATGTATGACTCGATTGGAACGAAAATTTAAACGCTGACAATATAATATGCATTAATGTAAATAATACGTCTTGTTTATACAAAGATTTAATTTTCGAAGATTAAATACGTTTACTGTTGCATAAATGTGTCATAAACAATCGTATTTATGTTTCCACAATGAATGCCCCTCGTCTCGTAACTAATGCTCCAAATCCCTCTCCTATATGTACACTATTTTTCATGTCTATTCATTTACTGGTCTGTGGAAGTATATCATTTTTATAATTTTCTAGGATTTGTCCCAAAGATGATACATAGTCGTCTCTCTCTCTTGTGAAGGAACTAAGTGCAATGAAAATATTTTTAAAATACTTTCCACTGCCGTGCTTTTTTCGAAAGCTGATGTAAATCGCTGTCACTATCTTTACGTATTATCATAATGGAAAATCTGACGTTTTCTCTATTTTATATTGGAGCTAGTTTAGTTAATTGTTTCATAGTTTTTTAATCTTAATAAAATTCCATTTTCCCTTCATTTTTTGCTTAAATACTAGGTCAAAATATATTAAAAATAATGTAATTACACCTTTAGTTTTCAATTATGTTATATATGCTCAAGTATAAAATAAACAATGTGGCATTGTTAGAAGATTTTTAAATTTAACAGTGGGTTAAAAAGATAAGCGTTTCGCCCTATTCTCAAAGCTCTTGACCCTTGTGCATGCATATTTTCGTTTGAAATTCTAACAGGAAGTCAGCGCACTGAACGGCCACTCGTGTTAAAAATGTTATTTATCAATTAATCTAAATATTTGTGCACTGTTAAAAAGAAATGAATCATACTTAATTTAAAAATAACATTACGATGTGTCATTGGAAATCGTGGTTACATTGAATTGAAATTCGTCAAACATATATTTCTGGTGACTGCGTGAAAGCGCCGCGAGATCACTTCCTTGCGAGACCTGCTCCAACCTCCAATCGCAAGCTCCTTGCTGGTCCTGAATAGAATTGAATTGAATAGAACCGCAATGGAATATCCGTCTGCAGTTCAGTTGCTTTGTACCGTTGCGTTAACCACGAGGCACCTCTTTTCATATTGTAGTTTTTATTTTTATTTAGTTTACATTCAAGAAAATTTTATTTAGACGTTTATAACATTGAATGTAAAATATGTTGTTACAATAATCTTGATTTCAGAGTATTTATGTACATTTTAAATAATATTTTTGAAAAGAAAATTCATTAATTTAATTTTCACAACAAAACTGTACTGTACTGCACACATGTTGGGTTATTTTCACTACTAGTTTCGAGAGGTGCAGTCCCTCATCATCAGGTGACACCTAAACTAAATGCAATGTTGTAGACTGTTCGAGCAATAATGGGGCGGAGCTTGAGAAGTCGAATTTGCGATAAAAAATATTTAGTTAAACCGCGGGAAATCTAAATTCGAGAATATAGAAACATCGCTGCTGCCTAAAAACTAACATCCTCTCAGAATTTTCTAACCGAATAATTGAAACAAACCACTCTTTCGATAGTCATAGACTAAAACTCTTCCACTCGGTACCTTATAAAAGGTTAATAATGAACAATTTGGAAGCCGTTGAAATACAAAAGAATTTAAATTCAGAGAAAACACTAATTAACAACATAACATTCCCTAACACCTCGTCTTTACTGTCCATATTCCCGTTAACGACCGAAACCTCCTCCCTCTTATCAAACCCCGCCCCATTGCTCGAATAGACTACAATGCTAATTTATTAATTGTATTTAATTTAGTTATCACCTGATGATGAGAGGGACTACACCTCTCGAAACTAGTAGTGAAAATAACTCAATGTGTGTGTAATACAAAGTATGTTGTGAAAATTAAAATTATCATGTTACACCTCAAAATAACTATCATGTCAATTAATGATAGTCGCATTAAACCTGGATAATATATATATATATTATCCGGATATGCTGATATAACATTAAATATGTATTTTTTTAAATATCATTAATATATATATATATATATTTTGTATGTTGTGGTTCACATTAAAGTGGAAAATCTTTTGCATTTAAATATTACGATTATATATAATACGCGTGGAACTTTTCTATGCTTCGTTAAATATAGTGAGAATTAAATTTAAAGCAAAATGTCAACATTATTTTGCATTCGACTGTATGCGATAACAGAAATAAAACTTTTGAAATTGTGAACATGTTATGAAGTTGAATTTAAGGAAGTTGTGACTTTCATTTTTTTTTTTTTTTTAATGATTATTTGTTGTCGGATGTGGATTGTAACTTTATTTTTACGAATTATTTTGTCGGAAATTATCCGGCTCATTTTTTTTCCCAACCGGGTTCATTTACTTTACATCACGTCACCTCATTCAGAGATAGAATTCGTCAGATAACATTTGTCGCTTTCTCAAAGTTCTCTATCACTATATACGGCTGACTTATTAAATACCGTGATACCAACACGTCTCTGACTAAACTATTTATAGTTTTACACAACTCGGAATATGGGAATCTGTAACATTATTGGATATTCCTATTATATTCACGTTGAATTGTTTATGAAGCTTTTGACTATTTATAATCTTTAGCGTAATATTTTATTTTAGCAAAATAATACATTTTTAAATACTAATTAAATGTATTCATTAAAAAGATATACATATAAAATCAATTTTATCGAAAAATATTATTGTTGCGCTACAGGGATTCGAATCTGGATCTCTTTCCAAACCGGGGAAGGTGGCTCTCAAGGTGGTGTAACATGATAATTTTAATTTTCACAACAATACTTTGTAGTACACATACGTTGACTTATTTTCATTACTAGTTTCGAGAGGTACAGTCTCTGTCATCATCAGGTGATTTCTAAATTAAATACAGTATTGTAGTCTGTTCGGGAAATGGGGCAGGGTTTGATAATAGAGGGGAAGTTTCGGTCGTTAACGGGAATAATATGCAAGTTGTGTCAATGTGTCCAAAATTTAATAAAAATGACTTGTTAATTCTGGCGTCTCCTATCGGTTTACTCGAAGGTATTTAAGATTCCGTAAAAATAAAGTAGATGGCTTTCAAATAATGGAACGATAGATTTATTAATTTGAAAAGTGTAACATATAGATTAGAAAATTTGTCGTCGAAAGTACTGTGTGCTGTAGCATAGTCGGTTAATGCACGTTCCCCGGATTTGAAACAGATCCAGGTTCGAATCCCGGTAGCGCAACAACAATATTTTTCGATAAAATTGATTTTATGTGTATATATTTATAATTAATACATTAAATTAGTATTAATTTAATTAGTTAAGTAGATATTAAATACGGATTCACGATTCTATCAACGTCAATAATAAATCTTAAATTTGTATAAAAAGTTAAATATGTTGCCGCATCACGTACGTATCTACCTGGATTGATCTCCCTTTTTATATAAAACAAAATATGTTGATTTTAAAAGAAAAACAAACGTGTATTATATCAGAATAGATGTTTACCTCATTAGTATTTTAATGCGAATATACTAATTACCCTTAACAATGTTCTTATGTATTATAGTCCACAGTTCCGAGATTTGATAACGCTATTTCACACGCAATATATCTAATGTTCGGATAAACGCATTCCATGTTGGACAAAATTGATGTATGTTTATTTTGGATTGAATATGTCTTCCATAATAAATTGACCGCTGGCTATCAAAACATAATTTATAAACTCGTGTACAGTGAAGACTTAATTTATACGAACATCTCACCCCAGATTTTTTTTTTATCTGTATGCATACATTTTTGAAATACAATGTTAATGTTGGCAATTGTGTTACATTTCGATACGAAGTAAAAACGTAGATAAAAGTTATTTTAAAATTATAACCGGTTTGCGATATATAATATAATAATTATTAATCACGGCAGGTTAACGAATATCGATGACGGGTGAGCAATCTCCTAAGGACCGGTTGTTTGATCAGTAGTAAAATTTTACCATAGTAAATTTTTACTATAGTAACTTTTTCTATCGCCTGTGGTAAGAAACGTTTGCGGATTGTTGGAACGTTGGGTTTACTACTGTCAAAGTTAATCCCGCCTATTAGTGTGGCAAGGCATCAAATATCAAATCATCAAATACCTGAGAATTGTACCAAAATTGATTTATTTTAAATATTCACCATTGGCAATACATACAATTTTATGGTGTATCTATGGATTTAATCATCTCTGTGTTAAAAATCTGTCACATTGCTGGCGAAAGATCTTCGGTCGATGCGCTTAAAATGGCGGGATATTGAATGATTCACTGTCGTATACGGCAACTTTAAAGTATATATGTGACAGATGACATTTTTAACCTTTACCATACCATGATAAAATATACCCGAACGCAGCCATGCTGTCACAGTTATAAAATATGTTTTTATTAGCTTAAATGGCTTTAATGGCACGAATTTACTTTAAATATTGAGTATTCAATATTTCAAAAATGATTAATAACATAATTTAGAGCATTCATTAAGTCCTATACAATGTGTCCTTACTTATTATCTCTCTTCATTTAATTATTGATTAAGAGACAATTATATTTGTATGTTTGTTGTTGTATTAACTGTGAAAATAGTGTGTGATCTCTATCTTTCATATCACAAATTGTATTTTTACCAACGGATTGAATGGAAAAAAAAATTGTTTTTGTACGATTCACTTTTCACAATTGGTTTTTCACTAGTCATTCCTAAGCGCTAATATTTTCTTTAGGATTATCTAAAATATGAATTTTATATTGCATACCGAAATATTACAGGTTTAATTATGATGGTAGACTTGTGTTACTGCATGGTTTGGGAAGGGTTCACTAACGATTTTTACTTATTAGTTTTTTTTTTAATGTATTTTCGATGAGTGAATATTTTTTACTAACGATCGATCAACCCGTTTTCGCATTTTACTATGTTAAAATCACTTATTAACTTTTTCTTTAGTAGCTAGCTGCTCTTACGTGTGAACCGTGTGTGCCGACTAAAATCACTTACAAAATTACATTTATAATATATTTATTGACATCTATTATATATTATCAACGGTTATTCATTCATATTCCGGTTCGCCGAGTGATGTCAAATGTGCCATACTGTGGGGCGAAATGTGGGAAGGTGTTCGTAGAGTTTCTCAGTCAAAGTCCAACCTACCCCAATCGTCGGCGCACACAAGTCAATGCTCGCTCAAAAGTTTCCCCTGAACAAAACGTTGCTCTCTTTTATTCGTCCATTTGACAAAAATACACGTGATTGCTATATTCGACAATTTTTTTACCTGTTCATAACTACATGATTAAGTAATTTTTTTGTATGCTCAATGTTATACTTTATATTGATTTTTCCATTCTTATAAATATTTAACTACGTAATTACACTATAAAATGCATATATAAAAAATAAATATTACTACAAGCATTGTATGTTCCAATATACATTTTTTTTTCTCTGTACATAAATATAGTTAACCCTATTTCTATCGCATATACACGGGACGGAAAACAAAAAATATATTATATATCGCAAAAAAATGGCAAATATCAAAATTTGAGTTCTGTATGTGTAGTGTGTTCTATTTCCGGCACCATGTATTTATTTAATATTTTAAAAATATATATTTATAATATAAATAGTTAATGTTTTTGAAACGGGCTATTACACACACTATCACAATTGTTCTTTCTAAATTAAAAGTATTTTACATGTCTTAATATTATCGGAATACGTTGATGATTAACTTGGACGGGCGCTGAAATATGACCCAGTTTGCTGACGGCTAAATTTGAGGCTATTCAGCAATAAAATAATGTTAGATAATTCTACGGTCACTAGGATAGGTATAGGCACTTTAAAATCTCTCCACAATACTTTGTGTTGCAGAATAAGTGGTTAATGCACGTTCCCCGGATTAGAAGATATCTAGGTTCGAATCCCGGTAGCAACAACAATATTTTTCGATAAAATTGATTTTATATGTATATCTTTCTAATTAATACATTTAATTTGTATTAATCTATTATTTATATTTTTATTTATTATCTTTGTTTTATTAACCACTTAAATGAGTTTAAATACATCTACCAGTTTCGAAAAATACCATTTTCTTCTTCAGGATGTCATAACTAACTAAAACATATATTGTTTCTTTGACAGAATCTATTTTAAAATAATCTATTTTTAAAAAAAAAAAAAAAATTTTTTTTTTAGAATTTGCTAATCATTTGATAGAAAATGGTCATGATTTTGATAAAAAAATGAGATTGTGAATTTTGCATATAAACGGTGTTGGTCACAAATTAAATAATTTGGAATCGTTGGAGATAAATAAAGTGTGTAAAACTAATCAAAAAATTATAAACAACTAACTAAATTTAACTACGAGTCCCATTCTAAATTTTTTTCTAAAAATTATTCGAGTAAATTTGTATTAAGTAATGATTTGAGTTAGGTACTAAAAAAAATTTTTTTTTTTTTTAAAAATAGATTCTGTCAAAGAAACAATATATGTTTTAGTTATGACATCCTGAAGAAGAAAATGGTATTTTTCGAAACCGGTAGATGTATTTAAACTCATTTTAGTGGTTAATAAAACAAAGATAATAAATAAAAATATGAATCTTAACCACAAAGATAATATTGCTGATTTTAAAAGTATAATCTATTATTTGTTAAATTATATTTCGTGTCGATAAAAAAAGTTTTTTTTTTTTACTTATTTTATTATTACGCACATATAAAGTATATATAATACATAAGTTTGTTTTCGTTTCTTTCTCAATATTAGCGTAATTTTTCTGTCATTTAGTCACCAAAACTTTTTATGTTTTGTTTGCCTATCTTCTTTAATAATTATTTTACTTTTTTTTTTTTTGGATGTACATGGAATATATCGTTTTATTATGTTTTTACCTTTCGTATCATTGTACAATTTTCCACTGTCTCTGTTTATCTCTTATTTGTATTCCTCTTCCTGGGGATAAATCTCAGTAATTGGTTCTTACAAAGATTTGGACGTACTCAAAAAATTGTAAAAAAATAAATTACTGACCTAGTTTGCATTAAAGAGTATATTGAACTCGTGCTACTCGCAGCTTGTCAACGGTTTGTTCAGCGATAATCTGCAACTCGTGATTGGTCAGATATAATATAACAAGTAAGCACGGATTATTTGAATAAATGAACCGACAGTGCAAAACGTTTTCGTTGATCATGGATTTATTAAACATTGTAATTTTACAATATAATAATGAAATATCGTCTCACAATTTGTTTTTATCAAAATGTCGGTTTGGTGAAGAAGTGTTGTTAGAACAAATAAGTGCTCGTCCACGTTATACAAAAAATACGGAAAACAATAATATCATCTGGATCACGGACCTACTGCTACATACGATATTTACAGTAGGCAAATAGATTTTTTTCATAAGCCGGACGATACGGAAGAATTTTTAAAAAATGCAAAATGATTGGATGCAAACATTCTTTTAATCCGGTTAAAACGTAGTTCAGAGACAGGGCAGCTACAAAAAGGCTATTTTTGAATCCAGGGATCCAATATGTGGGTGCAAAATTTGCGGATAAGTTTTTGAGTGTACACAAATGAGTCAGAATTTTCCATCACTACAACTCCACAACTAAACTGGCAGTGCATATCAATTTCTCAACATTTTTCATATTTTGTTATTATTTTTCACATTTCACATACAGGTTAATATTATGTTCCGGGCCTATTTTGTTTGGCCGTCATTTTTGTTTGACAGACATTTGTCATTTCGCATTTGAGTAGTAGTTGATTAAAATTTATTATGGAACGTCGAACGCCTCAACAACATGCAATAGCACATGTTTTGCAGTTCTATATTGATGACACCGACTCCGACTTTTAGAAAAAAATCATGAGCGACGAAGCTCATTTCGACTTGGCGGGTTTTGTTAATAAACAAAACAGCCGTTATTGGGGCACTGAAAATCTTTAATTGACACATCAATGACATTTACACCCATACAGAGTGACTGTATGGTGTGCCATGTGGCGTGTGTGCCTATTTCTTTCTGGATGCAAGAGACAATGCTGTAACCATTAATGGTGATCGCTATCTTCACATGTTGGAAAACTTTTTGGTGGCCGAATTAGGTCGATTGAGCCTGCAACACATGTGGTTTCAACAGGACGGTGCCACTTCACACACAGCCCGAGCTACGCTTCAAATTTTTCCTGACGGCATAATATTAAAAAGTGGTGATATCGACTGGCTTCCTCGATCACGTGATTTGACGGCTTCCGACTATTTTCTGTGGGGGGTATTTGAAAGGAAAGGTCTACGCCAATATGCCAACAACAATTCCGATGCTACAGGACAATATTCGAAATGAAATAACACCAAAAGTGTGCAAGAATGTTATGAACAATATGGTAAAAAAAACACGCATGTGTGTCGCTGACAGACGCGGCCACTTGGCCGATGTCACATTCCATACATAATTGTAATAAACCATGTAATAGATGAATAAAAATCGAATTAAAAATTGTGTTTCATTTTCTAATTATTCAAGAACAACATTGACATGGAACATAATATACATCCTGTAGATCCTGATCTCGTTTTATATAAATGTCGATTGCCACCCCCCTGTATGGAAGAATTTTAATAGACAGAGCAAGAATGGTGACGAAAGAAAATGTATGGGACGTGCAAGGGGCATTTGTGGGTGGAAGAGGATTCATGGATCAGATCTTTTCTCTACGAGTAATGACAGAAAAGTTTTTGGCGAAAAACCAAAAACTTTTTTGTGCCTTCGTAGATCTACAGAAGCCATATGCTAGATTTATAAGAGAAAGATTATGGAATGTACTCTCTGATTACGGGGTGAATAGTAAACTTATACACGCAATCGCATCCCTATACGAAAGAAGTTCTGCGTGTGTAAGAATCAATGGAGCACTCACACCATGGTTTGACATTACAAAGGGTGTCAAGCAGGGTTGTGTAATGTCTCCATGGCTGTTCAACTTGTATATGGATAAATGTGTGAAAGAACTGGAATGTATGAATGTAGGAGCAAAAATGGGCGATTTGATTGTATGCTGTTTATTGTACGCCGATGGTGCAGTACTAATAGCGAATAATGAACAAGAACTACAGAATCTGGTGAGTAGAGTGTACGATGTATGCAAGGAAAGCGACCTCATGATGAATGTTAACAAGTCGAAAGTGATGGTATTCAAGAAGGAGGAAAGAAAGACACCGTGCAAAATACTTGTAGGTAATGAATGTTTGGAACAAATAGATGAGTTTGTGTATTTGGGAAGTATGTTTGATAGAAACGGAATGGCTGAGAATGATATCGAAAGGAGGGTGACTACAGGAAATAAAGTGAACGGCGCTTTGAATGGAATTATATCTAACGGGAATTTGTCAACTGAGGCAAGACTAGCGGTGCACAATGGAATCCTGGTACCGACACTGATGTATGGAAGTGAGGCCTGGAGCTGGCAGAAAAGGAACGAAAGTAGACTGAATGCAGTGGAAATGAGATCACTTAGGCGTATATGTGGCAAATCTATTTATGACAGAGTAAAGAATGAAGAAATAAGGAAAGAATGTAAAGCTGATGTTAGTATAGTGAGTAAGATTAAGAAAGGATCACTTAGGTGTTTTAGTCATGTGGAACGGATTAATGAGGAGAGAATGGTAAGAAAGATATATGACGCAAGTGTTGATGGCACCAGAAATAGAGGACGTCCGCGGAAGACTTGGCGCGACCAGGTAAACCAGTTAATGGAGGACGGTTCTGTTAGAAGCCTGAACAATCGGCGAGCTTGTATGAGAATATGTATGGATGTGGATGAGGCGAGAGTTGTGTGTCGCTCTATCCTCTCTGCCTACCCCTGCGGGGAAACGGCGTGATGGTAAGTAAGTTAGTAAGCCACCCCCATAATTCAAGATCTTTCTTATTTGGGGGTGTATAACTCTATTGTTGTATTATATTGTTTAATGTGTATATATAAATAAATATTTTTATTTACCGGGAAAGATGTAGTCTTACAAACTATAAATGTGAAAGACATTTATTATATAAATATATAATTATCGTTCTTTCTTCCTATGATTTTCCTTTGAAATTGGTATTCTATTATATATCCTTTATACCCATATGTAATATATTTTTTACTTTATTACCCTAGTAAACATACACAGCAAGAATACAATTAAGCGATGACAATATTATATGTTTTACTAAGGAATCTATAGACCTATTAATAACTAAACACATTGCGCAATTGTTAGATGTTTGTCGTTTTTGCTACTAACGTTGAAATTATTTAATTTTAATTTGGATAAACTCCGCTACTTACAATATATTACACGTGCTTTAATAATTTATTGTTGTAATTTTCATTCGCGTTCATAAATGATAGCTGTTAGTTGTTGAAACCAGATTAACAATAGATTTATTTTAATATATAATATAGTTGATTTTAACAAGAAAAAAAAAATGTTTCAATTTACCATCAATCGGATCAAATCTGTAATTGTTATAATCTCACATTTAGTGGTCAAATTTAAATATCAGGGTTTCAATATTTTTCCGTCATTGTTTTTAGTTTACCAATTTTTCGCAGATTTCTCTTTGTCTGGTAAGTAATTGCAACTGCATCTTTTTGCTGGACTCTTATTTTTAAAACATATTCCATTTTTTTTTTCGAAATTAAATATTTCCCTGTATAATTATTTTTTTATTATCTTGTTTAATCAGATTTCTTTAATTTATATCTGTTGAAAATCCGAAATGTTTTTTTTTACATAAAAAATCATTTTATTGAAATATTATTTATTATTTATAAGGTAAATTGAAACCATCGTCAAATAATGATTTTGTGAGACTTAATTCGTATAAATTTTAAGGTTTTTATATATTTTTCCAGTTTTTCTTCAATAAAGTAATTATTGTTTCTTTTGCCACACCATCTTACTGTTTCCTCGCATAGGTGATCAGGAAGAATAGAATGACACAATGTTGTCCTAAAATACCACCACCATTAAAAATCATCTTAAATTTCGTATATTTTAATTTTTTTTAATGCCAGTTAAATATAACTATATATGTATTCTGTATCTCTCTTTCACGTGTAATTTTATATTATATTTCCCTCTTTATGTACTCTTAAGTGCACTCTTCTTGTATTTATGATTAGTTTTAAATATGTCATGACGAAGCTTGAGATAAGCGAAACCGATTGACGTATAATAAATTTCGTGGTTTTTTTACAAAGTGATTATTATTTTATTTAATATAATATGTCAAAGCACACAGTGATTACTTTCTACGAAAATATAATGCATCATTTTTGCAAATCAATCAAATATTAAATGATCCCTATTATAATCTAATAATATTTTACTGCTGTGACCATAATCACGAGTTTAATGTAAATGTTATGCCCGGTTTTAACTGATAGCATTTGTGTTTTGATAAAATAAAAATTATGAATCTTAAATACATTTTATTTTCGATTTTGATTACTTGCGCAATATATACATTATTTTATAGTATTATATTTACATAGAAAACAATATCACCCAAAGTGTTCTCACTGTACCTTTTGTAAGCTGTGATTTGTTGATTCGACCTTTTGTCCGCTAAGATTTCCCGAATTGGTATGTCATCGTATAATGGTTATGTTCTTCAACACATACAGTTCACAGGTATATTATTGATAGAATCGACGTTAACTTTGTAGAGTTTCAACAGCGTTTTTTCCATTTTGATGCCCAACCACAGGATCCAAATTTTGATTTGAAGACCTAATGAATTTTGGCATATGTATTCAGCGTCTTGTGAACTTGAGGAGAATCTTGCTGGGTGATCCAATGTTGTGATTTGAAGATGGTCTCATTCAGGGGTTTCAGTAACAAAAATGCAGTACGTACAAGACTTCAATAGATGCTGGATGATGGCATCTTTACAATGTATGAACCGCTCGATTGACTTCTCGTGAGCCGTGAGCCGAGTGCGATCATTTTACTTGTGGAATATTTCTTCTAGATCTCGCTTATCTAGAGAACGATTATGACTAGGTACCGCACGACATCCTGTGGGAAGTGCTGGATGAGTACGGAATAAGAGATTGCCTCTTCAGGGCAATTCAATCCTAGTAGAGGACAGCAAGAGTAGTTATAAAATAAACGGAGCTTTACATCACGACAAGCACCTTTGGTAGCAGGACTAAAGGGTATGTTGTGAGAGTGGAAGGCTGGCTCCCACACAATAAGCCATACAAGAGTATATAAATTCTTTTGATGGATAGTATACTCAACTAGAGATGAAGATTACCACTCCATAAATAGAGTGGTAAGGAGTAGAGCATCATCAGAGAATTCAAAGTGCGCAGGTAAAGCCGACAAGTTCAAATATCTCTCGGGGTGGAATTCTCTAGCGACGGTAGGCAGGAAGGTGAAATAGACAGAAGGATCGGAGTTGCTAGTGATAAAGTAGTAGTTGCGGTGATAAATAAATCCGAGTTAAGTGTCAAGACCAAACTGACTGCTTTAATAGCTATGCACAGACTCACTTTAATATATAAGGTTAAGAATCCAGACTGCCGATATGATTATTTTAGGGGGATACCGGGAGTAACATTAACCGAGTAAGAAATATCTCAATTAATGTGAAAGTGAATGCTAGCGGAATGACTATGAAGATATATTTTACTGGCGATTCCGGAGGGAGGGGAGGCGGCCGGCGGGACCAACTCGTAGTTCGTCTTGTATAGTAGCTATATACTTTTTTAGATTAATAGTAGATACTATATACAAATTGGCTACCGTTACTCAAGAGAATTAAAGCTTTAAAAAGGTACTCATGATGACCGCGAAAAGATTTTCTTTATTTCCCCACTGTATGGTCGTTGCATCATCTGGATGAGCATCTGCTTTTGCTTATTTTACCTCTGCGCTTTAATCTGTGTACACCTGATATCTACCTGTGTCTACACGGTAGGCGGTACCAGGTAAAATGCAATCAAAAACGCTTCAAATAATGACTCGGCTATAAATCGCGATAAAAATACTACGTACTATAAAAATCCTTTTTTGCCCTCAGCTGTAGTATTTATAATTTGAGCTGATCTGACAGAAATTGTATTATTTTTTATGCATAATCACCATGTTAGTGAACTTTTATCTGATTTAGGTCATTTATAAAATACTTTGTATTTATATTATTTTATATATTCTTTGAGAATACGGCGCATTTACTTTTATTGCCGTCGGTGAACATTATAAATGAATTATTCAATTGTTTTATATTACCTTCCATTTGTGGGATTCCTTTAATCGTACTCCAGACAATAGACGAGACATCATGCAAGATGTCCTTGGCAGTAAAATAAATCACCTTCTGGCTGTCACTTTCTGCATATGTGTGACTTTGTCAAATTCAAATGACTATATTTTCAGGCTGTTTGAAATGTCACACCGAGCATAAAGCACTTGCGGGGTTCTGTAGACACTAAAATATTTGGCCTACGATTATCATTATTAAGGTTTTAGTTTACCGAGTTTTATTTTGTCAAATATATTAATTATGTATTTAAAAGATTGGAGGTGAGTTAATGGTGCTGGGGTGAATAAGGAGTTGAAAACATCTGAGTTATCGTAAACATAAGTGAGTCGAAGGAAAGCTACATTTTTATGCTTGTTGCTTTGTGCTTTTGTGGCGAAATTAGTTGCAAATTCCCACCACACATCTGTGTTTGTTTCTAGATCGCTTTCTCTCGTACTATCACTTTTTTCTTTACATGTAATAACAATTCTAGATCAGCAGGAGTAGTAGACTCACCCTGAGGCTATAACAGCGATCGCTGATCTTTATTTACTCATAATCGTATGTTCGGTGTACATCTGTCGATAATAGCATGTATTATACTTTGTCGCTACGTATACATATATATATAAACGTCGGCCTAAATAGATATCCTACAGTCGAGTATTTATGACTCCTGCAAAAAAGTACTAGTATACCGTAATTTTTTGACGTCGACCTACGACCCCTAATGATCCACCTACAATAAAAACATGATCTAACCTAGAAGAGACGCCAGTTCCATACAAAGTCAAATTTTTGTCCTGGATACCATCCAGAAGTTGTCTGTAGGTGTCTGCATTCGCCTTGTTCACTATTTGTGGATGTATTTTTTGTCTGGGCGTTACCGTCACCTCTGTCTTTTTCCCTCAATTACATTTCTGAGGTGTACATCGTGACGAAGAATGTGTCCATCTTTTCATGAACACTCTTCACATTATTCTGTCTATCCGTCCCCAGCACCATATCTCGAAAACTCACAACATATTTATCTTTCTCTGGTCCATCGTCCAGAATTCACTTCTTATTTTACTATGCTCGAGATTTTTCGACTTTCTGCTTATTTGTGATTAGCTTGTTTTGCCATTACTAATCAGTTTTTTTCATTCAGGTTCTGGCGTCATGTGTTATTTCAATTCTTATGAATTTGTGGTTTTAGTTTGGATCTACTTGCTAATTTTGAATGCTGATGTTCAAGGTGATCTGTTGTGATTTAGCTGTTGTCATAACTTTTGTTTATTACTTATTAATTTTGATGCAGATGTTCCTTTGTTTTTTTGCATATTAATTTTATTGCAGATGTTTCTTTGTTTTTTTGCATATTAATTTTAATGCAGGTGTTCTTTTTTTTAAATTATTTTTGATGCTCGAAGTGTTTTGAAGATGAAATATCTCATCAATATTTTTGGACAGTCTAAATACATTTTTCAATCATATATTTATTTATTTTGTTACTCTTTACTTACTCTTACTTCTGTACTCTATGAAACCAAATATAAATATAACCTAATCCATAAATATAAACATAATTATATCACGTCTATAATAATTCTCGATTATTATTATTAATAATTATTAATAATATTAGTATTAATCTGGTTGTATCGGATAACTAGTGTCGATTATCTATTTAAAGAAAAAATAAAGCGCGCTTAGAAAAGTTCTTTAAACGATAAAACAAAATATATATTTTTAATACAATGTAACTTTTATTTTTAAGGAGAACTCTCTTGTTATGTAGATGCAATTTTACATAGGTCTGTGATATTTTTAATACAAATTAAATTTATAAAATTAATACATATAATTAGTATTTAAATAAGTTATTCATTTTTTATAGGTATCGATCCACAACTTGCATTCTTACTACTCACAATAATAGCAATTTATGATTCATTCCCAACATCTGTTTGTATTATATAATAATGAGTAATTAAAGTATGTAAGATACAATTTTCGTACGAACATCAATGTTTTAAAATAATCAATACAATGACATACTAAAAAGCTGTGAATGTGAAAATTATGTTATAACATTTGTAACTCGGGATAGCCTCTACTTCAGCCGCAGGAACGGTTTTAGAACGGACCAGCCGTTACCAGAAATCCATGTTTAGCGAATGGGCATTTGCGGTGGCAGGACCAAAAGCGTGGAACTCTTTGCCCTCCATCGTAAGAAATAGTACATCAGAGACTTTATTTTAAAATAGACTAAAATATTCAAAATTATTTCCGTAAGTTTAAACTATTCAAAACTATTCAAACTATTCAAAAAATTATTTCCGTAAGTTTAAACAATTCAAAAAACCTACAGAAAACAATCGGATTTGCCAGCCAGTGTTTCCATGCCGATTGTTTTTTTAAGTAGTGTAGTGGGTGTTTCGCGATCAATGTCGATCGCTGCACAGCTGGTTTTTCTGTAAAACTTATTTTTTGTGTTGAAAATAAAATTTATTATCAAAAAAAGGAAGCGGTCTAACACAATACAACCAAACTTAACCAATTAATGCAAATACAATTCAGCTCTAGTATACATGGAAAGTGTTCTGCAACAATGTGTTAACCCTCAAAAGAAAATGTGTTACAGATAGATTTTTGGACGAAATTAATTTAAGAAATTTGGGATATTAATTAATAATTGCAAATTTAGTTAAAAGTGTTCTACTGCGTATCTATCACCTTATTTCATTATGTAAACAATTCTCTCAGTTGTTTTTTCTCTTCTTATTTTTTTAAGAATGTTACACGATGAATAGATAGAATAATATTCTTTATTATTTTCAGAACTCGAAGTAAATTATTAAAGATGTACCATATTCCTGAAAGGTCGTTGTACCACGATTGCGCTCATGTCATATTATTCTAGATATATGCACGATTTGTGTTATTGTACGGCTTTGTTATAAATATTGCAATTATGCAGTAGTATTTAGTAGTATTATTTATGTAAATGTGGCAATTTTTTTTGCTTAGGTGTTTAATAGTACGTAATGATTACTACTCGTGTTTTTTCGACAATGCGTACATTCACCTTTTATAGTAAAATAAATTTAAAAAGCGTTTTAAATACAAGTTAAATGTATTAATTACAACAATATTGTTTTTGCGCTACCGGGATGATGAACCACGGAATGATAGATGCATCAATTTGAAAAGTGTAACATATAGGTTCGAAAATTTGTCGTCAAATATACTTTGTGCTGTAGAATAAGTGGTGGATGCACGTTCCCCGGATTAGAAGATATCCAGGTTCGAATCCCGGTAGCTACAATATTTTTGGATAAAATTGTTTTTATATGTATATCTTTCTATTCAATATATTCAATTAGTATTTAAAATATCACAGACCGACTGTTCTGAATAATTACAACTTCACAATAAGAATGTGTTCTCCTTTATAAACAAACATGTATTTGTTATAAGCCATGGCTGAGGTTCAAGATTTTCGTATTAATTTCCGAATATATCTATTTTCGTATTGGTATTAGGCATTGTCTTGTAATTTAGGGCGTATCTCTGCACTATGTTCATAACGAAAATTAATAAACAAATATCATTTAATATAGTAAATAACAACAAACATGATTTGCAGATTTATTGGATTATATTATTTACTATTTTGTTTATATCCAGCGTGTGGCATAGCAATGTGTATTGACAGCTGTCCATGCCGCAGTGTACCACGTGGAAACTATACGGTTATTGCGATAAAGTAAAATAAATTATGCTATTGTAAACTGTTGTATTTTAATTGATTTATAAATTAAATTATAATTGTAACAATGAATAATTATCCGTCATTATTGATTATTTTTAACTAACTTACCATCACACCGTTTTTATGCAAATATATGTAGAGTGGATGGAATGCCACATTTTCATATCTTGTCTCGCACCTCAATGAATGAGTTTATGTAACATTTGGGAAGTATGTACTAGGAATGACGAGATTGAGAGTGATACCGAAAGGAGGATGACTGCGGGTAATGAAGTGTATAGTGGTCTAAATACAATTATTGCCAATAGGAGTTTGTCACAAGAATACTAGTGCTGTACAATGGAGCAATGGTGCCAATAACGAAAAAAGCTCAGACACGTGTGTAGAATATCCATGTAAGGTGAATCGGGATAAGTTCGACATACAACCCTTTACAAGCATTTTATGATAAATGGACGACTAGATGATCTTACCCTAAATTTGGGGTAAAAGCATCTAGTTGTATTATTTCTGATAAATTATTAAAATAATGAAAATGTCTTTACTGATCTGATTAATGACAATATGAATTAGTTATTTTGGTTCTTAATGACGGGTAAAACGTGCTAGGTTCCAAAAAAGTTCTAGTAATATTGTTTGTACGGGGGAAGTGCTACATATCATAGTGATTGTTTTTTAAATTGGTTAATTATTAAAAGAAAAAATAATGGACCTGTCTACACATCACTAATTGAGAAAATTTACATTCAAAAACATATGGGGCACCATACCAACCGCTGAGTAGATGCACTTCCCCACGGTGTAACATTTGTGGGGTAAATGTATCCGGTCTTATGAATCGTAATTCGCGGAAATAATCACTAAACTGATATATACATCACAAACTACAACTCAGGTGCTTACCTAATATTAGCGTCCTGGTACATTACGAAAGATTGAAAAGGCATACACAACTCGCATGTTGACACCAAACAACTGTCATATTTTGAAATGGTACAAGTAAACTAATGTTTTGATTTGCACCGTTTCTGGACTGTCTTCAAATATTGATTTATAACATTTCTTAATAGATTGCGGCACAGAACGTAATTAGGAGATGTAGATGCTCTTCCCCCATAGATGCATTTACCCCGACCCACCTTACGATAAAGTGAAGAATAAATAAATTAAGACTGTTTGTAGCAGTTGATTAAGAAAGGGTCGCTGTGGTGGTATGGTCATGTAGAATGTATGAGCTAGCAGAGGATGAGAAAATATATGTGGCGGGAACAGAGGGCGTCCGAGAAAGACCTGGAATGTCCAGATTAAACCAGTATTGGCTCTGTAAAAAGCATCATCAATGAAAAGAGCACCAGGGAAGGTGTATCTTATATATGTGTGATCTAGTTACAATATATTAATTCGTTTATACCGTAGCGATAATATTGTAAATGAAGTAGCCTGTAGGTTAATTGCGCTAGGTCACGGGGGCGTTGAATTATTCATAGAAGAACGAAGTCTTTTTTTATAATGGGGTGACAGTTAACTGCGTTTCGGTGGTATCGGTATTATTACAGTTTATTGGTTTTCTGTAACTGGCGTATTTATTACTGTTGCGTGAATCCTAAAGTGACCGGAAATATATATTGAATACATCATTAGGAAAGATATGCAGGTAAAATCAATTTATTGAAAAAATATTTTTGTTTCCACCCGGACTCGAACCGGGAAGTGCGCTGTAACATTCATATGCTGTACATTGTAAGTTGACGACAAATTTTATAACTTGTATGTTGCACTTGCAAATTCATACATCTGTTATTCCATTATTTGAAAACAATCTACTTTATATTTACGGAGAATCTCAAATACCTTTGAGTGAAATCCGATAAAAGACGTCGGAATTAAATTAATTAATTAATTTTTATTATTATATTTCTTATCATAGAACTATGTTCTGAACAATTGCAACTTCATAATAATAATGTGTACTCCTTAATAGGAAATATTTTATTTGAATTTGATTAAATTTGTATCGAAGAAGTGCTCATCAAACAGTTATTTTCGGTTCGATATACCATTCTGCGCTCGCATATGTGACACGGTCATGTAATATAGGTTAGGTTAGATTTTTATTTGATTTACTTATTAAAACTTGAAAGCTTCTTTTCATTTCAGGTGAATCGGGCTTGCTCGGCGCCCCCTCGGGCCGGCCCTGTATTTCGTAGTAACTTGTATAGCATTATTTCAGTTTTCACATCCGTCTCCATCGAGGATTACTGAATTAATCCAATCACTTATACCAAAGGTGCTATAAATTTGCAGATATTTGAATACTCTTGTATTCGTAAACGTTTTCATGCAAAATTCAATGCTCGTGTTTCAGGTCCAATTTTATAAAATCAAACTATTTGACAGAACAACCCTTTTATTGTACGTATTGTATATGTATTTTTTAAATATTTTTCATTGTGTATTTTGACTCCTACGTAAAGTATCGTAAGTAACAAATAGGTCATTTTTAGTTGTTTTAGTATTTTCCAAATATTTTATATATATTCTAAGTGTATTATATTGTATTATGTTCTATCGAGCACAATATATAAAAAGAATACTGCCACTTAAAAATATATCAATGCTAGAATGTAAAATACTAGAACATCTAAAGTTGACCGGTTCGTTAGTTACGATCGTTTATGTAGGAGGAAGGGTCGATATGTATTCGGTTTTAATTGATCAAAACATCCATAAAAGCTGCACTTTGACCGATGATCCAGCAAATAATTTTCATACAGAAACACACGTGTATTGGAAAATAATTTAGTTCATTTTTGCAAAATATATTCGATTAACAAAATAAATTAATAAAATAATTCATATTTTATATATATTTTCAAATTCGTTGAATTTGGGCAACAAGGTTATTGGTGTTATAGCCATGGTAGTTAAATAATACAATACAGCGCGATTATATTACGCGCTTTCGTATTTTAATATTGAATATTTTTTTCGTAGGAACTCCCGATGAAATGCGTCACGAAACTGCGTTAAAAGTAACATGTTAGAAAGTTTCGTAACATTTTATAGAAAGTTTTATCGCACTACTTAGAGGTATTTGAGATTTCGTAAAAAATAAAATAGAAGGCTTTCAAATAATGGAACGATAGATACATTAATTTGAAAAGTGTAACATATAGGTTCGAAAATTTGTCGTCAAAAGTACTATCTGCTGTAGCATAGTCGGTTAATGCACGTTCCCCGTGTTGGAAAGAGATTTTTTCTTTTTAAATTAAATTAAATTTTATTGAGGGATTTTGACAGTGTTAATTTGTTATAACATAATAAATATTTAACATGTGATACTATTTATGAATATTCACAGAAATGTTTAGGTACATAAGTATGTTTGGGTGCAGAAGATAAATAAAAAGAAAAAAAGAGAGAGAAAGAATGGGGGAGGTTGCAACTCTTGTTGCGGTAAAGAGAGAGCAAGATGTGTTTATAGGTAGAATGATTGGCCAAAATTGAGATTGTGGTGGTTCATAAAAATAACCCTTTAAGCGTAGTAAGGCTAATGTTGAAAAAATCAATTTCTCATTATGGTATTTGCATGACCGGTGAATTAATGAATTTTGTATGTAAGATGTTCTACTTCTAGGAATGTGGAAGATTGCGGATTGCCGGGTCGATCTAGATGGTATCTGGAGAGATTATTAAGTCTAATTGACTGGGAAAGTCAATATGACCTTGTAGTAGTTTGAAGAGAAGCATTGGGTCAGCACGTGTTCTTAGATGTTTTAGGGTTTTCATATTGTGATCCAGGTTCGAATACCGGTAGCAACAACAATATTTTTCAATAGAATTGATTTCATATGTATATCTTTGTAATTAATACATTTAATTAGTGTTTAAAATATCACAGAGCTGTGTTTTGAATAATTACAACTTCACAATAATAATGTGTTCTCCTTCATAATAAGTATAATATTATATAAATGATTGGATATTTACTATATTTGTAAGTACCGAGGTGTGGAAATCATGGTTTCTGAAGTCAAGGGAGATAATATGGATTGATGCCTCTGCGAGACACATGCTGGGCATATCGTGGATGGCGAGACGTGCCAATCTCTCAATTCTGCAGGAGCTGAATATCAAGGATAGACTGTCAAGCATATGCCTAAACGCCTGTAGTAAAAATCCTTTGCTGGTTGTTGTTACATCAATTTTACTACTATCAAAGCATAGATGGTGATTACTAATCTTACAAACAAAATAAGGAAAACTGCCTACATATTTTTAAGACTCGGAATCATCTCATCACTTACAAATCTGAAAATGATATATTTCACGTTTGTACAGTCACATTTGCAATACGGTATTATTGGATGGGGAGGAGCATATAAAACTTGAATATCACAATTAGAAATCACTCAAAAAATTATTGCAAAAAAAAGACTTTCCATGTACACAACTTTTCACAGATTTCATAGTACCAATAATAATAGACATATACAAAAAATATTCAATAATCCAAATTTTTAAAGATAAAACTCAATTAAACCAAATTGATATTCCAAAACTAAAATATACCGCAACCCAAAATCACTATATTTATCAAGGCATCAAATTTTTTACAATCTCTCCATCACAATTAGAAAAATTACACACTACTATTTATATGTATGTGATGTAAAAAAAATATGTACACAAACTAACTGAAATATAAATTCTCGTATATACTCCTTCTCTATACACGAGTCTTACTATCATAGAGACGAAATAAATGTTAAAAGAATTGATATATGTATTCTACTGATTATTTTTAATATGTATTATATTTTCTAATATAATACATATTAAATATTATATATATATTGGCGCGACAAATAATTATGAAATATGCCTTATTGTATGCATTATCTATGGATTTTTTCACCTATGCCATCGAAATCCGTCACTTTGATGGTGAAATTTTTTGGTATTATGTATTTAACCACGAGATCATCATCGGACGAACTCTCATCACTAAAATAGCGGGATATTGAATGATTAATGTTCATATCCATGATATTTCATGATTATTTGTCTCGCCTATAGAAATCTCATTTATGCTTTAATAATAGTAAATTTGACGTTCAACCCGCAAACGATTTTAACCACGGTCATTAGTAAATAGTTACTAAAGTAAAAAATTATCATAGTAAAAATTTAGTACTAAACACACAACCGGCAACAATATCAACCGAGTTGTTTCACTTAAGGTGAATATCACTTAAAACATGTTTAATTTGATAAGTTAATTGTGCTTATTAAAGTGACCAAAAATCTCAACAATGTAAAACTCCACGTTGTTCGTTAACACGTTTAACCGGTGACCAATCAATCTATGATATATTATGATGATGATGATAATTTATCGTTAAAACTATATACGAGTACCGGATTTTTTTTTTAAAGAAACAACATAATTTTTACAACACTTTACTTTCTTCGGACGCTACGCACCTTAAACTACTTCTCAACATAGTCGTCACCATTATGAAGGCACTTGTCATAACGGGGAACCAATTTTTGTATCCCTTCGTCATAGAACGACGCCGTCTGGGATCATGCATGCATTTCGTCTTTGAGTTCATCGACATCATCAAAACGCTTGTCACCAATGAACCGCTTCAGATGAAGGAAATGATGGAAATCATTTGGCGCTAAATCAGGATAAAACAGGACACACTTGGCGATGAATGACAGCTGGTTTCATGTTTCGTGGATTCAAAAAATGAATCACGGACCATATCTCATCTATTGTCTTGAACATTTCAACCATTCACTGCAAGATGGCCACTCTAACGTTGCACGTGGTGAGTCAACATATGAAGGAAACCATTGCGCATGTGTAACATCGCAACCGCAGCGCTACACCGGGAATATCCGGCAACGGTACTTACTTAAAATACGCGCCCCGTATTTTGTGAACTGAATTTATGATTTGGATAAATGGAATGTAATTTGTTGGGAAATGTTTTCTATAAATGGTATTTGCGTGTGTTATAAAAATTATACCGCTATATTTTAAGATTATTACATTTTTTAAATTAGTTTTAAAAAAATATGCACATCTTTTCTGTTGTTCTGTCGTTCAGCGATATTAAATCGCCTTTATCCACTATGCCCCGAGTAAACAATGCAGAGTTGAGAATTGCGCCTAAATGAAGCTGGCGCGCCATATATGCGTACCATTGCGTTCTTTGCGTTCTTTGCGTCAATACATTTGTTGAAGGTCGACTGGCGACCTTACACTTACATTTGAACCTTTCTTTTTTTTACGCTTTCGATTAAACGCATGTTATCGCGCAGCTAAATGTGTATTTGTTTATCTGTTGGTTGTATATTAGGTGGACCGGTTGCTGGTGGACTAGGCATGCGCCTGTGTTCCATTGCATGTATGTACAAGTGTCCCAAAAGTGTTTTTCACAATAAAAATTCTGTAATAAAATAATGGATGGGTTTAATAAAAAAATGTTTATTTTGCATTTGGGCACAGTCCATGTGAATTTCATTATTAAAAATTATGTTTTCTAAATGTGTTCCGTTATTTCGCTGGCACTCTTCTGAACGGGATGCAATATTTCTGAGAACTGCTAATTGGTCCGGAGAGGGAGGATTGTTACTGTATACCTTTGATTTAAGGTAGCCCCATAGGAAAAAGTCCATCCGGGTTGTGTGATCAGTAGTAAGTTTTGATTATAGTCAATTTTTACTATAGCAACTTTTTATCATCGCCCGTAGTAAAAACCGTTTGCGGGTTGTTCGTACGTTAAATTTACTACTGTAAAAGTTACAAAGTTAATCCCGCCTTATAGCGTGGCAGGGCGAATAATCATCAAATTCCTGCGAATTTTACCAAAATTGATTTATTTTAAATATTCACCATTAGCAATACGTACAATTTTGAGCTTTATTCACCCCTGCGTTCAAAATCTGTCACTTTGTTGGAAAAAAATCATCGTTAATATAAATTAGACAGCGAGATCATCATCGGACGAACTCTCATCAGTAAAATAGCGGGATATTGAATGACTCATAGTCGTGTACAGCAGCTTTCAAAGTAATAGTGCGATTGTTGTCAGATCGCCAGAAGTGTCTAGAATATTTTATATTTTGAAGATGTTCTCCTCGCTATACCTACTAATAGTCATAAAGAAATAATACACCGTACGTGCTCTGGTCCATGGTTATATGGAAAATATTAATTGTCACGAAGTATCGCGGAGTAAATTTTTCCCAAGTAAAACTATTGAACAAGCCTATTCTACTATTCAAAGCATAAAAACTAAACTAACTGAATAGTTTATAATATGATTAAATATTGATAAAGATAAAAAGAACAACAATGAGTTCTTTAGAGTACCTAAATATGAAACAATAAAATAACCCCTACCTACAGTACAAATTATGTCAAAACGATATAAATAATTCATATAACATGCTTTTAATACAAAGTAAATGTATTAATTAGTAAGATATACATATCAATTTTATCGAAAAATATTGTTGCTACCGGCATTCGAACCTGGATCTCTTCCAATCCGGGGAACGTGCATTAACCGATTATGCTATAGCACCACAGTGCATTGACAACAAGTTTTCGAACTTTAGCACTTTTCAAATGAATACATCTATCATTCCATTATTTGAAAGCCAACTTCTTTATTTTTACAGAATCTCAAATACCTTTGAGTAATCCGCTAGAAGACGCCAGAATTAACAATTCATTTTTATTAAGTTTTGGACACATTTAATTTGTATTAAAAATATCACAGACCTATATTCTGAATAATAATTACAACTTCATAATAAGAATGTGTTCTCGTAATAATCATATATCATGTTTAATGATGAATAATGAAAAAAGTTACGAGTTTCTCAGCGTATATTTAAACATATATATTTTTTTTTTTAGATTGTTAACTTAGTTTTATTAGCCACTACTATTAGCCACTATATAATAATGGGTTTTCAGAATTTTCCAATTATTTGTTCGAAAATAATAAAAGTTTTGTTAAAATTTGGGACTGTCTATTTTACATATATATAATGTTGCTCTTAAATTGAATAATTTAGAATCGTTAGAAAGCATTAACATTAGAAACATGTAAAACTAACCAAAATATTATAAACAATCAATTAAATTTAACCACAAGTCCCATTCAAAAATTTTTTCCTAAAAATCATTATAATAATTTTGTATTTAAGTTAAATACTAATTTTATTTTTAAATAGTTGTTTTAAAAAAATATTTTTTTAAATAAATATTGTTTTCTTCTTCAGTATGTCATCAACTAACCAAAGACATTTTATGTTATATTGTTTATTTAAAAGAATCTATTTAAAAAAAATTTTTTGTCTAATTTTTAATTAGTGTCTTTGGTTAGTTGATGACATCCTGAAGAAGAGAACAATATTTTTAGAAACCGGTAATTAATTAATTCATTAAGTTGTTAATAAAACAATGTTAACAATGTAAAAAAATTGATTTTAACCACAAAATTGATTTTGGTGTAAATAATTTTCAAGAAAATAGATTACAGGAAAGCGGTGTTACGATTAACTGAGAAATGTACATTTTTTGATACCTTGATTGATATTTGTAACAATTAAACATAAAATTTCTTGGTTATGACCACAGACATTTAGCCTTTTCATTTTTTTCTCTTTCTTTGTTAGAGCTCTTATTAACACTTTGCCTTTTAACGCGTCGACGAGAGGGGAAGCGGTGAATGGTGAGGTGTACGCGTGACGGATGTTTTAGTTGATGATAAGGAATCAAAAGACTCGGAACACTTCTATATACTTTTGAATTTATTCTTTTGCAGATATTTGTGGTTTCATTGGCAACTAAACGCTCGATTTCACTCATCCAACTTGTGTAGTTGTCAATGTATTTTTAATACTTGAATATTTGTATTTTTAATTTAGAATTTAGAAATAATATCAAAATTGTGTAATTTTATTTTTAAAATCGAACTCTGTCTTCAGTGTTTAAGATTGTATCGTCTTATGCTCATATCAACATCAGTGGCGGCACTGTTTCAATCACTTGCTTTGATCACGTGATAAGTATAATGATAACATAATCACTATCGTGATAACAATAATGCCACCCCACAGATGCACAATCGCGGACCTCCGAGCTAGATGTGGTGATATATGTTAATAGTTTACAATTCAATTGCAAAATCGTTTGTAACATAAAATTGGCATAAGCTTGCCGCCATCAGCATACAGTCAGAGGTCGGTGCGGACGAATAGTTGCTGTACGGAGGATAATAATTATGTTAAGAAGTTTCAACCGTCGAGACCGGCGGTTCTAAACCTTTTTGGCATCACGGCACCGAAGAATGCATAGGGACAGTTACCTATCACATTTTTCAAACACTTTAATGGTTCTTGCATATTTCACATACAAAAATAAACTGGATTTTTTATATATTTTTTCGGTACGGTGTACCATTAACAGACATGTTATAAAAACAATAATATCCTTACATAAAGATTATTGATTAAGCATGGTAAATATTATTTATGAAAAATTGCATAAAGATATTAAAAACTTAAATAAGTATAAAACATCTATTACATAACTGTTATTTTTACATAGGAACTAAAGTCAAACATTATTTTGATGTTAATAAAAAAAAACCTATCCAAAAATAAATAAAAATAGTAAAAGTATTTAGAAATAATAAAGAAGAAATGTATATATATACTATATTGCGAAAATATAACAATAATTTTTAAACGTAGAAATATAACTAAAAATTTAAAAAAAGAAGAAAAGAACAATTATATAAAAATATTTGTGAAAAATGTCAGTTTATGACCGTACAACTTGTGATGGTCTCAATGTATAATAGTTCTTCTGATCTTCCAGGTATAAACTAATATGTTAGAATTTGGTTGTATTTCGATAATCCCCCATACATCACCTACATGAGCGTACTCTTTAAGCAAGTTTTGTATTCTGTGTAGTGGAGAGTTAACCGAGTTGCAGTATTCTTGCAGTCATATGGAAATACATATAATTCTAGTATTTCTGGCATGTACATTAAAGTAATTAGTGAGCTATCCGCGTTGGCTCACTTAACACAACGCGAAGAAGAAGAATATCAATAATAAAAAGATGAATAAGAATAAATATACGGATGAATGAATAAGTAATATTGGATTGGAATATCGGGACTGAGGAGACTGAGCATTAATTCTGTGGCACCAAGAAGAATGATAATAGGATGCAGCAGCATTTTTAAAAACACAAAAAACGCTTAATCTTATAGAAAATAGGCGTGACTGAAAAATATTACATGTATATCGCGAAATATTTCTTAAGATAAAACACAAACAGAAAAAATTACGTATCGATATCGATAGGCAGGTTCCATAACAATTAATGGTGTTTTGGTAATAATAATGCTTATTATTGAGAAGCATTACAACTAAACAAAAACGCAATTCAAATTGAGTGGAATAGTCTCTTTTGTAGATATTTGAATGTTACTGGGCGCAAAATAATTTGTGGCACATTTATCATCGGTTGGGAAACATTAGTCTATGCAGATAGTTAACACTGGTTACGTACTACTGGACTAAAATATAGAGCCCACTTTAGTCACCATTAAATCAAATTTTGCCCTCTAAATACGTGGACAGAAGCGGTAAAGTAGTTTATTCTGCTCTCCAAATGAATTGCAATAGACAACGTTTATATTAATTGCTCAACACTAATTCTGTACCATTCTTACTATATGCGTGTTTCGATGGGAAATTTTCATCCGTGCACATGCCATCCTGCAGCAAATTATATTCCATTAAAAATAATTAGTTTTGGGTCAGGTATTCAAATTCACATATGAATAAAATGTATGTGATAAATTATTCAACAATAATTTAATATAATTAGAAAATATAAGGCATCAACATTTTGATGTTAAAATATTTCTGATAAGACTTTATGAAGGAGAAGAATATTACAATTGTAATTAAAAATGTGAAAAAAATTATCATTATATTTTACCGTTATCCGATAAATATATCTATTCCGTCCATGTTTTCATTTTGTCATAGTCATATATTATATATCCATATTGATCCCATAATTCGTATTAATTCTAGGAATCTGAAATAAGACCCAACTACTAATTAGACCTTAAGTTTATTGTATTATTATGGCTATTTTGTACTATCTTGTTTCATATTGTACTATTGATCATGTTTTTTCAACATAATGCCACCCCCATAATTCAAGATCAATGTTAGTAATGTAGTTTAAAAAAATATCATACAAATTGTTATTTATATTATACGTGTACCCACTTGTACTACATGTGGTAATAAATTATCGTTATCATTAGTAGTGGCATTACCAAGACAGTTATATATGCTTTTATATAAATATCTGCAAACATATTTATTCTAAATATTGCACACCGTGATAGCTACTCATCGTATTCGAACCTTATGTATTTTCTGAAATTAAAATGTCTAAAGAATATAACGTCCTTGTATCGGCTTACATAATCGTGTTACATTTGGTTTCTATAACTTACACGTAGAACATGAAATTCTCATAAATTGGCAATTGCCAAATGATTAAAGGTTTATATTAAAAAATTGTCCTAACCAAACGGTCAACATTTTGCTCCAAATATTTTTCCGGTGACCCGTCAAATGCGCCCCGCCAAAGCCGCCCCCACAAATGCGCCCCGACAAAGCCGCCCGCGACAAATGCGCCCCCGACATGTGCGCCCGACAAAATAATACACTTTTGAATCGCATGGTGAATTGAATAATATTTTTACTAACCTTCCATGTACATGCATAAAGTATTAATAAAAATATTGGATAATTTGTATAGCGCCATTTTCGTAAAAATTTTCACCCCAAGGGCGCTTTGCACATAAACTGTTTATAGTTACATTATCTTTGTCTTTAAAATTGAAAATTGTTATTTTTGCTTATGGAAATGATTTTTTGAAAAGGTTGTGTTTTTAGTTTCTTCTTAAATAAATAAAGTCTCTGATGCACTTGTTAGAATGCGAAATTATCCAAAATAATATTTTGTTCAAGGATACAAAAGCACTTAGTCGAAGTAAGGAACGGAGGCTAATAAAACTCGGTATTGTTAGACGCAGTGTGGGTACAGCAATAAAGAATGCGGCGTACGTGACCATGCACAAATGCACCATAAGGGATGCATCACCTTAGGCGGGCCAGTCTGGACAGAATCTCGACCGGGAAAACTGGCTCCACAAAGACGAGATTTTATTTTTAATTAGAAAATAGAATCAATGTCGTCTCTAAAAGTATCAAGCAAGCGCTTTATAGATTGTAATTCCGGGAAAAATTTAAACTGTGCGCCTCGAGTTTAAGCTTAGACTGTGATGTACTCTGCGTTTAATCGTTGATGTTAAAGTATCAAAAAGGATCCCGCTGGATCTATAAAAAGTTGATCAATATAATTTGGTGTAGCGAGAACAGACTGTCGCTATTGCATAAGAACATCGCGCCCAGAGTCCCGGTTTGCCTGGATAATTAGGCATCGTCTTGTAGTCAATCAACTACAAGCCTAAACTCCGTCACCCTACGCTGGCACCACAAGGAGCTGACCACACTTCACGTCCCGGATCCAGGACCATCCCTTTCGCGAGGGACCTGCATAATCTACATCAGACAAGCGTCAACATAGACAATTTGGTAGAGAACTTAATGCTGGCATAATGAACACAAATATTTAATGTTAATTTAATTGTAATTATTTTTGAATAGCCTTATCAATAAGTGTTAAAGTAAAATGCTAATTTTCCACTTTTAACACATGCAAATATAGATAATAAATTTTCTTATATTAAAATATTCTTTCATTTCATAACCATTTGATGTGACTAGTCAATATTTAAAAAAGAACCAGTTAGGCTAGATGCCTCCCCCCTGAACATGAAGCCGAGGCAAAAAGAAGAAATAACCTAACACACTGTTTTTTACGACGGAGGGCAGAATTACACGCTTTTGGGCCTGCCATCGCAAATGCCCGTTCACTAAATTTAGACTTCTGGCAACAGTTGGTCGGTTCTACAACCCTTCCCGCGGCTGAAATAGATGTTGACCTGAGAGTTTGATGTCCACTATTCATGTCGCCTTTTAGCTAACTAGCAAAACTAAGCGTTTGAAGCAAAACCCATTGACCGAAGGAGTATCGAAATACAAAGGTGATTGGACGATACCCATGCTTGTTGTTCGATTCATCCAAGTCCTATTTCTTATCACATTCGACTCGAATATATTTATTCCAATAATAATTTATTATGTCCAGTTATTACGCAAATTTTTTGACTAAAATATGATTTACAATAGGACAACTCGTATAGGGTCACTTTTGTAATTATTTAATTTCTATAATGCCTGAGAAAACGTTGCGGTATTCGATATCGAAGGATGAAAGTTAAATTATTCAAACTACATTTTTGACGATTGTGACTTTTAACATTTTTGAAAATACATTATTCTTTCGCATCTCCTCGTGAAATATTTAGGCACAGTCTTCTTGGAAAGTTTGGATTGATCGCTATGCCATTAAAACATATATTATACATGTCAAATTGTGCTAAGCGACTTAAAAATGGTTGAAAGGACATGAGTGTGTTGTTAGCATTCATTTTCGGTCGCTTGAAATTAGGGTTTGGTGACTACTATCTGTCGTGACTGGTGTCGTCACTTGTAAATAGCGGTTCGTACAGTTTAACACTCACCTCTAGATATGACGATGTAAGTACATAATTACTATTTGTGGTGGATTTCCTCGGCGTAGTTTTCTTAAATGAATTTCGATCGATATGCAAGTACCCGTTTGTGATTTCAAGTATTATCTATTTGTCTTTTGAATTACATTTTTTTTTAATATTAAGAAAACCGCCAGGACTAGACAATAGCACTGGCGTAACTACTGAGAGGCAATTGAAGCGATACGCGATACTTCAGGCATAAAGTTGAAAGGGATGCGAATCAGATAGGCTTACGAAAAAAACAATTATTTTATTTATTGAATATTAAAGTTTTAAAGTAGAAAATATTTTTTTTCTAGTTTGGAATGTTTTATGATTATTTTGCCAGTGTTAAAATGCTTTTAAAATTATATTTATTTGAAAGTAACATAGTCTTTGCCACGTTTGCGCATGTCACCGGTAATATAATATAATATGTATTAAGCATCTGATCGGATTGTAAATTAAGTGCATTCCTCGCAAAAGAGTCACCTTTTTAATTGTATAATTATTTCGTCAAAAAGCAGAGCACAATGAGTCTTTGTTGTACTCGACAGAGATTGCAGTCTGTTTATGTATTCCATCGCGTATTTTTGTAATCTCATTTTAAATAATGTGGGATTTTAATTTTCATTTGATATATTGTTTTAGCATTTAAAACCTTCAGGATTAGATAATGACACTGGCATAACTATTTAGAGGCAATTGGAGCAATATGAAAAAAAAACATATTTTTTATTGAATATTTAAGTTTTAAAATAGCAAGAATCTTTTTTAGATAGATTATTTTGCCAGTATTAAAATGCTTTTAAAATGATATTTATTATCAAACAATAAGCTTTGCCACGTTTGGGTGAATTGAGTGCTCATTTAAACGTGGTTAAATTTGACTGGAAAATTTTGTTGCCTTTTTACATGTCCAAATTTAGCATTTGGCCTATAGCACACATACAGAGACGTGCAGTGCATACATGCAAAAAGCATAAAAATTCCGGGAAACAAATATAAATGAAATGATCTATAATATGGACCGTGAACGTATATTTACGGGTTTATTACATTCTAGTAGCTACATTCGACGCATTGTACCTATTCGCATTACTATCGTCTACTTTTAAGCTAGTTAATTACTCAAGTCACACAATTGGCTATTTACTGAATTGAAAATTCCTTTTGGTTGATCCGTTTTGTATGGAGTCGTTAACCTCATTCTACCGGCCAGAGTGGCCGGGTGCATTTTTAACTAACTAATTAGTTTTGTAAAAAGTATTATGTTTTGAAAAATATTACAATTTTGATGTTTTTTCAAATAACTTCGTCATCCTCTCTCTACCGGCCACAGTGACCGCACGCAGATCGGTATGCGTTCGATCTTTCTGGAATGTGCCTTTGTCTGGTTTTTCACTTTTCAGTTGTCGCCATGTTATAGTCAGGTGCGTATGTTGTCATCTTATCATGAATTGCTATGAAATAATATTAATAAATATTTTTGTCTTATCTTATTATTTTTTAGAGAAATTTATTAAAAAGTGTCTCGACTGTTAAATAATGAGAAAATTCGTCTGCTAGCGAAAACTCAAGATTCAGACGAAGAATATCAATACTGCAGTAACGAATCAGATGATTCTGATCATGTGAGTATCAACGAGAGCGAATAAGATTTACCAATACATAATGTGGAATTACCAGTTGCACCTGATAATAACAACACTTATCCCCCAGCAAAAGATCGCGGTTCTGCTTTCCTCAAATTTATGGAAGGTCTTCAGCACATAATATTATTAGAGGTTCCATCAACAAAGTAATTAAGTCGACGCTGTTTCTATTTTTTTTTTCCGATATTTTAATAACCGATGTGACAAACTAGAAAATAATTTCCGATATTTTAATAACCGATGTGCCGCTAGAAAAACAATACAAAAAATTGCGAAAATTGTTATTGATCGTGGAAAAAGATATAAGAAAATCGGAAATAATAATCGATTACAACAAAACGAAAGGTGGCACTGATTTCATAAACAAAATGATAAAAACTTCAACTTGCAAATGAAAGACAAACAGATGGCCAGTTGTATTTTGTATGAATATATTTAATATAACTGCATTTGCGGCATATCTCATGTACACAAGTATGTATAAAAATTGGAACATCAGAAAGAACGACAGGCGTAATACTTTTTTGGAGGATGTTAGTGAGGCACTGATTTCACCGAATTCGCAGCGATGACAACATCAACATTTGTGTACTAAGGGTTTGAATGAAAATAATACTTGTACAAATCACGCAATTGGAAATAAATGTCTTAATTCTACAATTTATATAATACCTTAAAATTTCTCTATTAGAAAATAAACGTCGTAAACAATGTAATTTACGTGAAACGGAAAAATAATATTCTAATATAGGTAGTACACGTCGCACTAAAAGCAGCTGTAATAATAACTGTTTATATATAATTATATAGTTTGTGGTAAATTTTTGTTATGTGAAGAAAGTTGATTTATTTTATTTTTCACACTGAATCCAAAATATAAAGAATTTATTTGAATAAATAACTAATAAACACTATTATTTAATAGAAATATAATAAAAAGTAACCAAAAAATACGTATTTTATTTAAAAATCTCAAAATTGATTGTTTGATTGCATTTGATCGTCTAAGGGTTTCACTAAATTGCCACCGGCCGCTCAGGCTGACAAAATTGTAGAATGAGGAAAACGGTTAACAGAAGAACATTAGAAAGTCTTACAACTGCGTGCAAATCATTAAAGTGTCTACTTCCTCTTTTACTAATTCGCGAATTTTACTATCTTACTGTTTTTAATGTGTCGTTTTCATGGTCGTTCTTTGCGTTCGAGGTGCATTTGGTGCATGCATTTGTTTTTCATTTAGAAAAAACAAAAAGTAATTGGAATAACTATTTCCTACGTTAACCTTTAATAAAAATAATTATTTCGTTTAGTTATTACGTGAAGGATTTTTAAACAATAAAAGAATCATGTTCAGTCATAAAAAGTGTTCTTAAAAACGTCCATATATATTTTATAATAATCGGATCAAAACAGATCTGGATGAGGTACGCGAGTGCCCAGCAACTCAAACTTCTAAAGCGATTACGGTCGTAGGCTTTCTAGTCCTCCGAAGCCGTTAAAGAAGAAGAAGAATAAAGTGTGTATACAATTAATTACAACGGCCAGTTAGAAGATGAATCTGCACTAGGTGCCTGAAGGGATGGAATCCATGAAATCTAGTACAGATTCGGCTTCTCAACAATGTTTAAAACCCAGAAACGTATGTGCCTATTATTATGAAAGTGGTCTAAATCAGAAAATTGAAAAAAATGAGTATCTATTATTTCGCGTCACGTTGTTTTAAATTAATATAATATGATGCAAATTGTAATAATTGTGAGAAATTTGAAGCGTTATGTATTGTTACGATGCTTAACGGTATTCCGCTAGTGTTTCTTTTTTATAATAGAGTAAGTCGTTTCAACCTTAAATTTTTTATTTCATTATAAGCTACATGCAACATTTATAAGTCGACATAAATTATAAATCTAGTAGACTAAATACATTTTGAAACATTGTGTTGTGTAATGTAAAAATATTTTTTAATCAATTCGAACGCAAACATTTAAATATCTCAAAACGAAAAAAACATGACTTAGACCACTTTCATAATAATGGGCACATATACAGAATACATATTGTACATCCCTAAATATTAGTACATATATAATTTTTTGTTTAGCGTTCTAGAGATGAGATATTTTAATATGCATACTTTATTCATTTAAAAAAATGATATGGAGAATACATTTTTATTGTGAAGTTGCAATTCTGTGATATTTGAAATACAAATTAAATTAATCAACTAATTGATGCACAGAAAAAATATTTTAGTTGCTACCGGGATATCCGGTATAAATAGATTTTTTCTGTATATCTTTCTAGTTGATTAATTTAATTTGTATCAAAATATTGAACTGAGAAATTAAAAATTACGTCACCGATTATTGTATAACACGGTACATACTGATAAACATAAATTGTTATTTTTATCAAAATGGATTTACGTGCTTATTCAACGATGAGGATGGCAGTTGGTAAAATCAATGACATTCGATAAGTAAAAACATTCGAGGAATTCGGGCTCCTGAGCGGTGTCAAAATAATCAAAATAAACACCTCATAAATGTGTATTATAAAACACGATTTGAAGTCCACCTACCCCGGCGTGTGTCGTGTGTCGTGTGTCGTGTGTCGTGTGTCACTTACCCGACATGTGCCCCCAAAATGCATTGTAATATTATTTTCAAACACACGTTATATGAGGCATCCATGTGCAAGTACCATAAGTGTAAGTTAGTGTACTACATTTTTACACGTTTAACTAAAATTGTGTAAGTTCATATTTATATTCTAAGTTTTATGGGTTGAGACGACATTTATGTTTTTAACATTTAGCAATATTAATAATAATTTAAATACTTCTAATACCAGTTCTATTATTTTTTATTTGACATACATATTACTTACTGGATACTGTTGAAGATCGGGTATTATCTTGAATAGTGTTGAATCGTGCGTGGATGGCTTTTGTTTGTTTTTTTAATTGAAAACAACTTACGAGTAGTGCAGTAAATTTATTATATATTTATGCATATTTATATATCATCATCATCATCATAATCAGCTGTTAGATCATCTCCAAGTGTCTGTCCATTATCTCCGTAAAATGTTATGATTTCGTCAATCCAGCAGGTTTTTCGGCGGCCTGTCAGCCTCTTGATTCCCCACGAGTATCATTGGATGACTAAAAATTGTCTGAGCTCCGAGCGATTTGGCCTGCTAATTGCCATTTCATTTTCTAAGTATATTCATGATGTAATTGAATACATATTCATATGTGTAGATATCTCATATTATATTATTATTATTTGCTATCAAAAAGTGTGTTTTAATATCTATATAAAAATCGATCTCAAATATTATTTACATTACCGTTTTTACAGGGTTTTTGAAATAAAGAGTGTCCACCGGAAAATTTTCAAGTTTAATATAAAATAAATAAAAAAAACTACAATGTTATTTTCATATTTTATTTGTACAAAATGAAGTTTAACGATGCGGATTTTACATTTTATAAACAATATTGTCTAAATGCCGTCCATTTCTCTCAAGACACTCTTGCAATCGGACTCTTAAATTTGCGAACACGCGAGAGCAAAGCGTCAGTTAAATGGCAGCAACTACACGGCGGATATTTTCTTGTAGGGCCTGAATTATTCAGAGGATTGTCGCTGTAAACTCTTGACTTAAGGATCCCCACAAAAAAAAGTCGAACGGTGTAAGGTCCGGTGACCAGGGAGGTGACCAGGGTGTGTCTCCGTACTTGCTGATTAATTTATCGGGAAATATTCCCCTCAGCTTCACCATTGAAACTCTAGCTGTGTGCGGAGTGTTCTAGATGTGGCCTTGCTGAAATTGTGTTCTGTCGTTGAACCCGGGAAACGGCTGCAAACTCGAAAGAAATTGCACACCGCGCTGTCGTTTTTGGACAATGCAAACATTTTGAATGGCGTTCCCTCGGGTTGTCGGGGCACCAATATCTCACGTTATGTTTATTAACATAGCCATCGATATGAAAATGTGCTTCGTCAGTAAACAATATGTTTCTAAGCGTTCGTGCTATTCCAAAACGTTCCAGCATCGTTCTCGCTAAGGTTTCACTTAAAGAATAGTCATTTTTGTTGAGAAACTGCACGATTTGCAGTTTGTATGGGTGAAACTGTAGTTTATTTTTCAAAATAACGTGCACTCTTGATTTTTTTATTCCATACAGGCTGCAATCTTCCTTATCGATTTACGCGGATATCGCATAATTTCACGTCGAACTTGAGTCACATGTTCTGGCGTCACTGCTGACGTCGATGGTCCCGGAGGAGTTTGGTTAACCATTGTCCCTTCTTGTCTGAACTTTTAAACCCAACACCAGATTAGTTGCGTGTTCGGCCTATCAAATATTAAAGTGAGTACAAAAAGTGAAGTGAATCACCGCACTTTAAATATTGCTCAATCGCGAACGCGCGGTGCGCTCCCGACCAGTAAGTCGAACAATACCCCTTCCACTTACCTCACCCTGATGGTTTACGAGCAATTACAATTTAATCTTGAAATTTTTCCGCTGAACAACTTATATTTTGTGTGCATCGATATCTTAATCGCATAGATTTTGGATTCATTGATTGGAAATTTATTAAAGATGGTCGCAAATCAATTTGTAAAAAATATTTCGCACCTTTAGTGTAAATTTTAACCGTTATTATAAATTTGATAATATTTTTTGCAGAGACAATCCTCGAGATGCGAGGAACAAGGCAGAGAAGCAGAGGCGAGATAAGCTTAACGGATCCATCAACGAGCTGGCCACCTTGGTGCCACTGGTTGCCGAGTCGTCGAGGAAGATCGACAAGACGGGAGTTCTCCGACTTACTGCTCACGACTTGCGAAAGGAGCACGGTACGTCCACATTGGTTAACATCCATGTACTACAGGGTGAATATTATGTTCCAGGCCGTTTTTTTTTGGCCGCCATTTTGGATTGGCAGACATTTGTCAGTTCGCATTTAGTAGTCGTAGAGAGTAGTTGATTACAATTTATTATGGAGCATCTAATGACTCAACAACGTGTTGAAGTCATTAAAACATTTTATCTATATAATAATAACAATGCTGTAATCATTAATGGTGGTCGCTATCGTCACACGTTGGAAAACTTATTGGTTGCCGAATAGGGTCGATTGGGCCTGCAACACATGTAATTTCAACAAGACGGTGCTACCTCGTACACTGCCCGAGCTACGCTTGAAATTTTGCGAGAATTTTTTCCTGACCGCATAATGTCAAAAAGTAGTGATATCGACTGGCCTCTTCTATCACCTGATTTGACGGCTCCCGACTATTTGTAGAGATAATTGAAAGGAAAGGTCTACGCCAATTATACTTTTAAATAATTATTATATTTAATAAATTAAAACATTAGAACATGGTTTTAGGTAGTCTATTTGACATCCTGATAAAGGAAAATATATTTTCCAAAACCAGTTGGTTTATAATTTACTCGTATAAGTGGTTTAAAAACAAAATAAAATTATATAGTATTAAAATGAAATTCGTTTGTCAAACTGAATAATTATCTCAGATCTTTTATTTAGTCAAAATCAAAGTACAAATTGAAAATACGCACAGATCTTTCTCTTAGAAAGAGCTTTCTCCCGCCACCCCTCTTTTTTTTCTTCAATGTCTAGTTCTGTTAGTAGTAAACTTACGGGTATAATAATTGCATCTTACGACGAGTTTAAATTTAGGGATACTCTAAAAAAATGTTTTTGTAAATGAAAAGCGTTTTTTTACAATGAAATTTAATTTTCACAATATTATTAAAAAAATAGTCTCCATCGATAGATACAACCTTTTTCCATCATTCAGGCAAGTTTTTAATTCCTCGTTTGTAAAAACTGACATGCTTTAATTTAAAATATTCAGGGAGCGCTGTTTTCACTTCACTGACACTATTAATTTTTTTCACATCTAAATAACGTTGTAAAGACCTAAACATATGGTAATCCTATGGCTCTAAATCAGGAGAATACGGAGGGTGATCAACAGTTTTGCATCTGAAAGCGTTATTTTTTCCTCGCGTTATTCTCGCAATATGAGGCCACACATAGTCGTCGCTTTTTGTGTGCGGTACCCATCCCACACCTTTTCGATTTTTGTCAAACTTCTTTACATGCTGGACCATGAAAATCCTGGTCTTCTTTGTTAATTCTTGAATCGACATCTCTGTATTGACCTATATTTCTCCACCTAAGAGATATTAATCGATGATTGTTGGTGTTCCACTTCCAGGCTAGTATCCAAAACAGCTTGCTCGGAACAAAGTCCTCCATTGAATATGGGGTTTGTTTTTTTAACTGTTATGCTCGCGGCGTACTCTCCAGATGTTGATCAAACACTACCGAAAAAAACCCGAGCTATACAGACGATAAATAAGTCAATAAGTTTCGTATGTGATATGATATTTTTTTCCGATTTTATTTATGAAATTTTTGCTGTGATACCTATCTTACTTGTTATCTGTTAGGTTACATATAATTTTTGGAATTTGGAACAGAATCGTCTTTACAACATATATTAATTATAGTGGATATTAATTAGCAGTGGTTGATATTTGTGTCCCGGATTTGTGATTGATATTTGATTTGTAGTGGATATTTGTGATTTTTAACTAGATACCATCAAGTAGCCGGGACACCCGGTTACTCGATATTGTAATAACCGGTTCCACAGAATCGATCGAGTATCGAAGGATGCAAGAAATATTCTTAACACCAATTAAATGAATTAATAAGATATACAAAAAAACTCTATAACGTGCACCTTGGCTGTGTGGTCTTCCTAAACTACACAAGACTGATATTACCCATAAGGCCACTAGTTTCCTATGTTAGCGCCCCTAATTACGAACTTAGCAAACACCTGAATAGTTTAATTACTTCTTATAAAGTTTTAAGCCCACTTATACTGTTAACAATTCTATTCATTTCACCGAACTTCTAAATGATGTACGCATTCCAAATAATTCTAAGATTGTTTCATTTGACGTATCCGATTCTAAAATTATTTTTATTGAAATTCTTAATCCTCAAATTATTAATATGTTTTTAATGTATATACCAGCCAAAACTCTTTTGATTATAATGGGTGTTTTTTTAGAGGTACAGAACTTTAAAATGAAATAAAACACATACAGATCGTGGTAATGGCTATGGTATTGACTTTATTGGAAAGATCATTTTACGTCATTAGTGTTTAAATATGATTTCGCGCGTATGGGCGCCGCGGCTGGCTCGAATAAAGCTCAATCTGGAAGACCAATTTTCGACCACTTTTTGGAGCAGCTGGGGACGTATATCGGCAATAATGCGACGAATGTTGGCTTTCAAGTCGTCTATCGTTTCTGTTTTATCGGCGTAAACTAGCAACTTAACATATCCCCACAAAAAATAATCCAAAGGTCTTGGAGGCCAATTCACAGGTCCATTACGGTAAATTATACGCTCATCGAATGTTTCCTTCAATCAATTGATTGTTGCGCGCGCTGTGTGGCATATTGCGCCCTCTTGTTGGAACCACAGCTCTTCCACATTAATGCCATTTAATTGAGGAACGAAAAAGTCAGTAATCATGGATCTATAGCGCTCTCCATTGACCGTAACGTTCTGGCCGGCATCATTTTTGAAGAAACAACAGCTTCGTCGGTGCACGATGTCTCTGCGGATGCGTATTATCAATTAGAGTATGCGTGGTGCGAAAACGATTCATGGTTATTCGAATTATTTGCTCAGATGGACGACAAATAGACGTAACTCACGGTACATTTCGCGAACTGAACCATAGTTTTCGAAATAAATTTGCACATTTTACAAGCGTTGTTCTGGCATAAGTTTATTCATGGTCATATAGCAAACCAAACTGAGCACAAATCAGCTGTCAGCTGTCAAATTGGCCGAAGTTGGAAAAAGTGTTTTAAATACTAATTTAATTTATTAATTATAAATATATACATATAAAATCAATTTTGTCGAAAAATATTGTTTTTGCGCTACCGGGATTCGAACCTGGATCTCTATTTCCAACCCGGGGAAGGACAAAATTGATTTTATATGTAATTAATACATTAAATTAGTATTTAAAACATAATAATTATAACTTAATAATTACAACTTCACAATAAGAATGTGTTCTCCTTAATAATAGGAAAAAGTGTTGCCAATTCGAAAAACGAACCTTTAAAAAAACACCTTTATATATGAAATAATAACATATTTGAATATTGTGATCGGATTGCCTATGGGCTCTCCTATGACACCAGTTCTATCTGATATGTTCTTAAATAATCTTGAACTAGAATTATTTAACTTTAATAATAGCCTTGTTAATAATTCTGTTTTTAAATGGTACCGCTATGTTGATGACATTTTTTGTATTTTCAAAGGAACTGACAAGGCAGTATGGCTCATTCCTCTCCCACATTAATTCATATTACACCGAAATATTAAATTCACCATGGAAAAAGAAAACGTCGATAACACTAAAGTTTCTCGACCTTTCACTTAAAATATATAATTATAAACTAGAATTTAACGTTTATCATAAACACAGTGATTCCTGCACAATTTTCCCACCCTCCCCGCACACAAATTGGCCAGTTATCATTCAATGCTTAATAGTTTAATAAGTATTCTTCTCAATAATACTGATTATAACCGCTAATTTTACACTATAAAGCAATTTGCTAATAATAACGGTTACAACAGCGCGCTGATAGAAAAAATGCTAAATTAAAAAATCCATTTATACACTTTATAGAAAAAATATTGTATACTGGCTTAATATCCATTAAAATAACAACATTTCTACCTCATGTTAGATCCGAGTATTACCAACACTTGCTTAGGAGCATTACTTCTTTATTCAAAGTCAAAAATAGATAACTTGTAAAAAAATGGGGTTTACGAAATTTCATGCGGAGATTATAACAGTAAATATATCGGACAAACCTCCAGAAATCTCAACATTAAATTAAAAGAGCATCGTCGTTGTCTAACTAGTAACAACTTTTCCGAATTCGCGAAGCACATCATGGATAATAATAATTATTTTCATTCGTGTGCCATTAATCTTCTCAATATTCCCGATACAACCACCCCTCCACTTTCCACCAGTAACTCCGCCCCCTCCCCCTCCGTATGTCAGTACTTAATTACTTGTATGTCTACCACCTAAGCCTTGCTTCCTATATTTGAGTGTATTTAGTTTAATACTTCACCTATCGAAGAGAGTTACTGTTTCTCTTAAAACCCGAGTTGTGCAAGTAAACTCAAGTAGAGTTATAACATTGTTTTATTTATATCCATCCATTTTGATGATGAAACTCTACAAAGTTAACGCTGGTTCTATCAATTAGTCACATTTATGTGTTGAAGTCGTAGAACCGGCTTCCAACAGGACTGTACTCCAGCATTTGGTTCGGTACAATCATAACAAGTTTTCCGCAAATATTCTCTATTTCTGACGCCATCAACACTCGCGTCATATATTTCTCTTACCACTCTCTACCCAGTCATTCGTTCCACACGACCAAACCACCTAAGCGAACCTACTTTAATTCTATTAAATGCGCCAACTTTACATTCACTTCTAATTTGTTCATTTTTTATTTTGTCGCGATCTCATTTTCAGTGCATTGAGTCTATTTTTGTTACTCTTGTGCCAGCTTCATTTCCACACATCGGTGTTGGTTCGAGGACCCTACTGCGTGCCGCTAGTCTTAATTTTAATTTCTACACAGATATACGGTGGACTCAATAAACGTAGGAGATACTGTTCCACTTTTCGTTCAGTTTGTTGCAATAATATAGTTGATTTCTTTGTCAAGTCGATATTAAGTAGTTTCATCGACCACCGTGCTTACTTTTCCAATGTAGATATATTCTTTATCTTATCAAGCGCATTACGTGCACAATCATGATTAGTGACAAACACAATTATGAATACATAATAACAGAGCCATCCCAACATTTAAATTTACTTTCTCAGCTGCTTTCGCAACCAATTTATAATTATGCACCAATTATGTATTTTTAACAGTGTTCATAATTAAATACATAATTCCCTTCGATTTGTTCATGTCGCACAGTAATATAATGTAATAAACCATATGTTGAGTTGCATGGCAACATAAAGCAAGCAACATCTGATAAATTATATCACGCGAAAGTGCGCAGTTATCGTGTCAAACAATTCTGGTGTGATTGGTAGGTGAATGATTACGGTTTTTATTTTCTGAATTCTAACCTCTTTTTTTTTCCAATGATAGTGTATTGTAGTAATTTTTATTTATTATTAATATAGTGCATACATAAGTATATTTATATGTCATCAAATCGTTCCTTTTTACTACAATTTATCTTTCGCATATTTGCTTAGTTTCATTTTGAATCTATGTATTATCTCCTCCTTTCTTATGTTTTCTGGCATTTCATTAAAAACCTTCATCGCGCTGTACATCATCGATTTCTGAGATTTAGCCTTCCTCCTGAATGGCAGTCTAAGTCTATCTTTTCCTCTTGTATGATGTTCGTGCTATTGTTGATTTGCATCAACTTTGCTTATAAATTCTGCCAATGTTTTCTTAGTGAGTATTTTAAAAATAAATACCATAACATTGAAATATATTTTCTGCCTAAAGGTCCATCATATTCAGATCTTCAGCATTACACTGATCATACATCTACATACACCTATTTTTCTGAGTATTATTCTCAAAGCTTTATTTTGCAGCATTGACAATTGTTGCATTTCTTCTTAACCAAAACAAAATATTGTTGCAGTAGTCGATGTGTAGAATAATAAAACAGAGTTGTATACTATTTCACAGGACTCGGTACCTTTGAAATTTGATTCTAATTGGGGTGTTGAATTACTATGCTAGAGCTGCAGAAACTACTCGTAAACAAAACTTTACTGTTAAGGATGGTACGGTGGAATGGTGATTTCGCTGATTCTTGCTGGAGACTGGAGCCTTGATGATGAGGAAGATCGTGAGCAGCGCCGGCGCTAAATTCTTTACCGCCACAGACAAGATTGTTTTTTTCCGCCCTAGTAACTTATGTGAAGATGATGTTTGCAATTTTTTAAACCATTCCCATTAATTGGCTGCCCCTTAAATCGCTCGCCGGCGTGCCACACATGTTAGGGCTGGTATTTTATTAGGCCGGCATTTTGAAACTTACTCAAAGGCGGCTTTTTTTACCAAAATACGTGCTAGACACTAGTGTTGATTACAAATTACTGCTTTATTGGGATATACAAACTATAATGTTATTTATTGTATTTGTTTTCTTGGATGTTTATGCCTGGATTATTCTTATTACACACTATTATCGTTTTGCAACTTGGGATTTTGATTTTCAACTTTTATAAAATAAGACCAAGAGGGCGGCCATCGGCTTCCCCCTTGATTTTGCCGCCACAGGCAAGCGCCTGCTCCGCCTGTGCGTAATGCCGGCGCTGGTCGTCGGCGTTCTTCTTCAGTTCATAATAACCAAAAGAACGCTTTAGTTAAATTAGAACCACGCACAATAATTCAAGAGTTACACACAAATTAGACGTTAGTTATCCAACAGTTCTGGCCACTTAAAACAGCTGGGAAAGTCAATAATGGGTGCTGCACGAACTGAATGAAAACCAAATCAATGGCCGTTGCGAAATTCGTTAGGAACATTGCCTCATCCACCATACTCACCAGACATCTCGCCAACAGATTATCACATATTTAAACACTTCGATAACTTCTTATAGGGTATGGTTTTGCAACATCCAAGCCGCTGCAGAAAGTACATTTCAAGATTTTATCAATTCCAGAATTCCGGAATTTTACGCCAATGGAATATAAATAACAATTAATTGTAATTAGCTGGCAAAAATGTTTCGATTCTAATACTCCTTTTTCGATTATTAAAGTTAATATTAGCTGAGAAAATTATTTTCCTACCAACATAATAAATTAGTTTGATATTGTATTTTTGTTGATATAAAAAAATACAGTTTTAAAAATGATTGAATTACTCTTATTATTGTTGGGTTAATATTAATAGTATTAATAACATTTTATATGTAAAATAATACCGTATTATATGTAACATTTCAAAACCTCCAATCAGTCCTGTGCAATTGTTTTTTAAATACCTAAAAATTACAATCAATTTGGAAATTTTTTAATTATGAGTATTTTTTTATGTATAATACAAGAACTAGAGAGCTTTGAACGCCGTTGCAAATATAAAATGATTCACTTAATGTTGTATTTTTTTAAAACGTGTCATTTCTTTTAAACTTAAGCTTAGATTTTTATTTAGATGGTCCGAGAATAGCAGACATCTGAATATTTCGTAAAATTATAAGTAATTCAATTTTTTTAAGTATTGAAGATCATTTCAATCCATAATTTGCAGGGTTTTTTTTACTTCACTAAAACAATCGTGCATCGAATAAAATTTTTATTTTTAAATTTTTAAATGTTTTTGCAGTGCAATATTTCGACCCAATGTACAACTAAGTTTAAATTTATTTTCTAGTCTCACTCAGAAGTTTGACTCGTGCATCTTATTTTATTGTCGGTGTAATTTTATCAATTGATCGAGTAAACAAGAATAATTAAGTATTGTTTAAAATGGAATACAGTAAACCAGGAGAAAAATTTGTTAAAGGGCATCATACACTTTAGAGTTGATCAGTATTTTTCAAACAGATCCGTTTCATTTTAAACGACGGCTGAAATTGAAATCTCTTCAAATTCAGAAAAAGCATTCACCTTTGTGTAAAATACATTAATACCATTGCACATTTTAATTGGACAATGGAAACAGCGTTCGGACTCCTCACGGTAACGATATGCGTCGCTTGATATAAATAATAAATCAACATTCTTACCGACCGACTATGTGATCACTGAACCACGAAAAAGTCGACATGTAAAACATAAACAACAATGTCATGTGTCAAACGGTGACAACAATAACGTGTCAAACGGTGACAACAATAACGTGTCAAATGGTGACAACAAACAATGGTCACCACGGACTAGCTTACTTTGAAATAAAAATGTATCTTATTGTATTTTAAAAAAAATGTTATCTAAAATACTAATAATATTTCATTTTAAAGATTTTACGAACATGCGAGTTGTAGTTTATTGTTTTCATTTATGCGAGATGGAATATTTTATTTTAAAATAATGTTTATCATATCTTCACCGTGAAATAAAAGTTAATACTAATAATAATAATAAATCCATTAAAGTTAATACCGTGACAACTACACCGTGGCAACTCAACAGAAGTCAATGATTTGTGATTTGTGATTTTGTGATACATTACAAAAATACTGTATAATATGTATTTCACATTTGCGTCATTTAAAAATAAATAGGCGATATATTCCTATGAAAAATTTGTCTCTTGCAATATTTTACAAGTTTTTGAATGTGCGACTATATGGAAGAAATGTAAGATTGAAACGTTTGGCGTTGTAAATTCTCTGCTTACTTTTATTAACACGAGAACGGTTGTTTACTATATGATACTCACCGTAAGGCTTCACGTACGGTTTTCTTTTGATAAATTGTATAATTTACGAAGTTATACATTAATATACCAGTAGTTTAATATATTTATTAAATGGTACATGTTTCTCGTTATGAAATTTTCTTGTGGGCTCGCGCAGTGTTGGTGTTTTTAGTATAAAAAAGTTTTAGCACGAGTCTGCAATAAATGGATAAAGGACCTTTTTCTTTTGAATTATTACTGGTATAATTCAATAGAGATGAACGTGTTCACTTGTAGAAGAAAATTGTCTTATTTTTATATTTTGTTGATAGATTTCTCACGCGTTTGTTATGAAATGTATACATTCTACGTGTCAATACTTTCAATGTTTACAGTATAAATTGTATCATGGGTTTGCAATTTAAGGGTCTACTTTCAATACGTATTCGAGTTTTTATTATTTATTATTTAGTTTGTAACATAACATTAGTAAACTCTTTAAAAAAAGATAATAACAATATTTTGATAGACCGCGTTCATTAAATTTGTGTAGCAGTAAAATACGGAGAATTCTAATGTATTCAGAATATATTTATTTTATTTTGCCGGTCTCCTGGAACGAGACTCATACACCCGACGATTAGATCACTAGGCGAGTGTCTTAACCACTTGACCAACAAAAACGTCAAGAATTATATTGATAAAATTTAGTTTCGTATTAAAAACACGATGATTTATAACTGTATAATATTTTTATATGCCATCAGATTATGATTATATTATTGTTTTTTTTAACTCTCGTGTGAAATCCATTTTGAGCGGTCGCCCTTAAATGTGATATCCGTTGCTCCACAATTTTGGAGAAAAATGTACATAAAATATATTTTCATGCGTTGTTGTGGCTACGGCGTGGATTTATAGAATACTTATTCTTAAAATCAATTGTTCATTTTTAAAATAAGACATTTTTACATTTATGTTAATGGAAACAATGTTTTAAATTTCTTTGTGTAATTTTATTATTTTGTCAAATACATCAATCTCCCGTGTAAATTTGACATCGTTGCATTTTAAAAATACTCAAATACTATGCAATTATGAAACAGACACGACAGAAAATGACAATGTAGTATATTATAATCATTATTTAAAAATAAAGTACAATACAAATCTTTCGCGATAATATGATTGTGAAATATCGTTAGGTTCTTGCCCACTTTTCAATATACCTCAAATCATATTCATAGACGTTAGAATTATTTTCGAAACAATTATGTATTTTATTTTTGGGATGATTAACTTATGATTATTTAAAGATAAAAAATAACTTATATATATATATAAATATTTTTTAATTGTAATATATCACAGACCAGTAAATGAATAGACATGAAATAAAATGTACATATAGGAGCGGGGTTTGGAACATTAGTTGCGGGACGAGAGCCATTCTACACACACTCTTGGTGGCAACATAAATCCGATAGTTTGTGATACATTTATGCAACAGTAAAAGTATTTACTCTTCGAAAATTATTTTTTTGTGTAAACAGAACGTATTTTTTACATGAATGTCAGCGTTTAAATTTTCGTTCCAATCGAGTCATATTTAAAAAAAAAGTCGCGGAGCCATCTCCCTGTCTAATCTTTACCAGTCGCGACATTTACATGATGCACTATCGATGATGATCGACTGTGATGATGAGTCGCCATGAAATAGTAAGAAATATTAAGATAATGTATTAATCTGTATAGCCCCTTTAGTATAACTTAGTTCGTCTAGAGAATGTGATTTCCCGTTTTTGTAATTTGGATATAAACAATTTAAAATTATAAAAAATAGTTTCATTTTTCAGAGAACAACAAACATTTTATCATTATCTTTTAGAAAATTTAGGAATTTAATAATGTATTAATTTGAAAGATATACATGTAAAATGAATTTTATCGAAAAAGATTGTTGTTGCTACCGGGATTCGAACCTGGATCTCTTTCCAATCCGGGGAAGGTGCGTTAACCATTTAATTAGTATTTAAAATATCACAGACCTATGTTCTGAATAATTACAATTTTACAATAAAAATGTGTTCTCATTAATAATTTAATTATTAGGAAAATTTAAATATGTCCAAGAACACACAATTACGGGATTTTCACCTACAAAGGCACTGTTATTAAACAAATAATAGATATCTCGTAAAGGCGAAACTATTTTTTATTATATTTAATGGAAGTATGGGTAATTACAGGGCTTTTAATTGTGTGTAAGTCAGTAATTGTATGTTCTTGGACATATTCAAATATTGCTAATAATGTACTGGTTAAAATAAGAAAATATAATATATGATATTGAAAAATATTGATTTTTCAGGCATATTCTAGTTTAATGTGTTAAAAACATTTTACATATAAAGAGTATTGCTTTAAATAATTTAATTTTTTTTTTATTTGTATATGTAAAAATGATATATGCTGTTTCAGGGAAATGAATTTAGTCCATAAATGGTGATAGTGTAGTGGTATTCGAAGTGAGTCCACATATTAACATATGTACAACTTTAAAAAATTTAATGAATATGGAAATTGATTAATGGGTGAGAATGGCGAACATTATATTCATATAAAGTGAAAACTTAAGCCAGCCGAAGACAGGTCGTAAGCCCTGTAATTACCCATACTTCCATTATTTCAATTAAATATATTTTTAAAAAATTGTTTCGTCTCTATGAGATATCTATTGTTTGTTTAATAATTATTCCCTAAATTCGGGATTAAATAATCTGTTTGAAAAATAATGTTTCTAACTCGGGAGAATATTGTTAGAAAATAGAGTTTTTTCTTCGTGTAGAATTTTATTTTGTTTAAACGTTATATGTGTATTATTAATGTTATTACTTGTCATTATTGTGTATCTTTTTATGTCGTTATATGAGCATATGTATTATATAACTTCATTGAAAAATATATAAAACTCATAGAGAAATTAGAATGATCATTCGTTGTCGTATCTTCATAGATCATTATACTAGAAGTAGCAGAAAGCAACAGGCTAGGTGTGGCCATTGCCAGTATGTCCTAAAACCTCTCTTTCAATGTTGCAAATGATTTATATACGTAATGTGCCGTTCCAGCGATAATGCGAAATGCGATGCTGCCTGACGACAAATTATATTGGGGATCTCTTCGGTAGTCGTAAATAGAGCGCTTTATGTCTAGTGTATGTAGATAAAGTTGTGTGTGTCTCGGCTAAATATACAGAGTGAAAATAATAAGTTGAAAAAAACTGACTAGCCGGAATTCGAACCTGCGCTACCAGAGAGAAAATCAGATTTTAGCTCACTCAGCCGCGGCCGGTTATGCGAGATGTCTCTATATTATCGTATATTTATGCGTCTTGGCTAAGTGCATACTGTACGAGGACGCAGTGATTTTGATTCAGTGATAATATAGGTATTAAATTTGTATTTCACAATGTGTGTTTTTTATTATTTTTAAATATATCTATTAACATATTAGGTGGTCGCTTCTAAACTTTACAGCATTGAAAAATACATTATTCTAAATAATAGTAAAATGCAAAAACAAATTCCAAAATAAAATACAAATTCTTGTTTAAACATTTAATTATTATTTTGTTAGGTATTAACAGGCGTAAATGACTATTAAATCAAAACGATATTTTATATATAATAATTCAAAATCAATGAAAATTTTGTCTCATAATTACACCGTGGAGCTTTTTCGGCACTGACGACGTTGTCAGAAGAAAATCTCGTAATTTGTCTACTTGCCACAGTAAAAATAAATTATAAAAGTGAGATAACACTCGTTTCGAATCTTCGACACCTTAAGGGCTACTTTCAATGATAATTCAAATTTCCATTTGCATTTTTTACGAAAATGTGGATTTTTATTATTCATTTATATCAGAAATTATACACTATATCTGACTTTTTTTAAAATTATTACTTAGATAGGACCTCTATACTCATTTAAAACTAATAAACTGAATGTTGTTTGCCATAATTAGACAATACAAGCATTATAAGAAAGACCGCGATCATTAGATGCATTTTCGGCGTCCTACATAATTGTGTTAATATGATAAATTATTGCATAAACGAAATATATGTTCTTATAATCTTGAAGCCAAGATTACGGAGACAAATATGTCTTAACCAAATTAGCAAAATGTTAAAAATTAATGGAGTTATAAACCATTTAATTTTCAGATCATATGATCAGCTTTCGACGTTTTTAAAATACATTGTTTTAATGAAAACATGCGTTTTTAAATAATATATTATATTTACTCATATGCTTTGAGGCTTCAGCTACTATTTAAAACGAAGTCTTATAACATAAACACAATAATTAGTTTTTAAATAATATTTTTTCTGTCTTATAAAATACGATAATTTTAATCGTCCATCGAACTTTCAATACGCCGTCGATCCGGCCATTTACGTTTAAAAATGCTGGAAATATATGTTTTCACGCATATTTTACCCACGGTATGAATTAATATTGAATTTATTTACAACATCAGTAGCAAATTTCATAAATTAGTACTATTATTTCATTTATATATAACACTGTTACATTTTAAACAAAGCTGTCTGTTTCATAAATAGTATATCAAAGAACTATGTTCTGAAAAAATTACAACTTCACAGATAATAATGTGATACATTTCGCGGTGAAGGTCTTAATATTACACGAATATTGAGTTGAAAGCAATGCAGAAAACATCGGATTTGTTCATGTCTACAGGTAAACTACATCAGTTTACACTCGCGTGATACTTAAGGCTGTGCGTCGAAGTCGCCCGCATTTATATAATTTTGACCGTACATCCTTCCGCGCGTGTCGCACAACAACGAAGTTTTATAATAATTATAAACAAAACGACCCCTCCTACGTAAAGTATCGTAAGTAAAAAACGAAATTTTTATCATTCTAGTATTTCGCATGTATTTTATGCTTATTTGCGTGGCAGATTTAATATATATATATATTGTATTCTATGATGTAGGTACTAATAAACATTTTTTTTTTTTTAAATTCACTGGCGTCTTTCAGTACAGTATCATGTCATTGTTAAACCGTTGCCTTAAAAAATTCTGTACAACTGTACTTTTCGCAGGAGATATAAATCTTAATTCTTAGTTTCGAGTGACTACTGCTATCTATGGGTTGATTTATTAAGTTCATTCTTATGTTCTCTTAACTGCACTGATACTGGCGCCATTTAATGCATTATTATATTCTCAACCCATTACCGCCCTCTGTACACTACTGTGTATACCTATTCGAAGCGTGATGGGGTGTTTTTGTTTATGATTATTATATAAGTAATTACGTATTTTAAAACTGCAAAAAATAAAAAATTTCAGTTGCGCGAGAATACATGTCATTATTGTAACTCTGTAAAACGGATTTCCAATTATATGATTAAGGTATGTTATTTTCTTCGTTTTTAATTATAAATAATGGAATGTTTTGACTTGTTTTTTATTATAATGTTTAGTTACACTGTATACCGTACGGGAGATAATATTTGTTGAAAATCTATTTCAATAATTTTGTACTAGGTTTCATTTTATTGCACTGTACACGAAGGTTCATGTACTAGAGTCTACAAAGGTTCTACAATGTCATCCCATCGCGTCTTTACATGTGAAAATGACTATGTCGTACTAATCATGAGGTTTAAGACTGAGATGACATTAATAGTGAAAAACATTACGTACCTACTCATTGCGTAAGACCTGCAAAACGACCTAGAATTCATGATTTTGACGAATCTTTGTGGAGAAAAATTTCACCTTTATATAGTACATTCCATGACATTTCCGATGTTAACCAGAGCAGACAAAAAAGTGTTGCAGAATCTACGAAAGACCACACCCAGTAATGTTGTTTGAGAAATTCTTTGATGTTAATGTTGTAGACTTGATAATTGAAAATAGTATTTTATATGTGAATCAAAATAATAGACCCAATTTTGAGATTGACCATGAAGATTTAAAAAATTATTTTGGGATATTATTGTTAACTGGTTATCATGAACTGCTAACCGAGCGTGCTTATTGGAGTTTGGATGAAAATGTTGGCATTCCATTGGACGCAAATTGCATGTCACGCAATAGGTTTTTAGACATAAAAAGAAATCTACATTTTGTCAAGGTTCGAATGATAAAATGTTCAAAGTGAGAATCTTGTGCAACCTTATTCATAAAATTTGTCTGTAGATGAGTTTATGATAAAATAATTTGGACGTCATCCAGCCAAACAAATCATCATGGGAAAATCTGTACAATTTGGTTATCAGAATTGGGCTGTACCAGACGGCTCCTTCTACGCGTTCGATGTTACTACGGCAAGTCCACTGAAGTTTCTGGATATTCTCTTGGTGCGAGAGTCGTAAAATCACTACTGGAAAAAACTCTAATTGTTCCAAGCGAGCATATTGTCTATTTTGATAACATTTTCACTAATTATACGTTGTCACTTGATTTGTGATTTTTAGGCTACATAGCAACAGGTACAATATGAAAGAACAGAAGAAAGAAATGTCCACTTACTGCAAAAAACAAATCTGAGCAGAGTATGACTGCCAATTTGACACCAAAAATGAAATCATAATTGTACGATGGAAGGATAACAGTGTTGTTACAATATGATCTAATTTTGACAGTACAGAGCCCGTGAGAAAAGTAAAAAAGTGGTGCAAAACTCGAAAGAAAAAGGTGAACGTCAATATACCAAGACTGTTTATAAATTGCAATAAGGGAATGGGTGGTGTTGACCAAATTGATCAGTCCATAAGTTTTATCAGGTGTATCGGGTGTAAGAGGAAAAAAAAGGCAGTGGGTGATATTTACTTACATACTGGTAACAGCCAGTTTTGCTTAGCTAGACTTAAGAGGTGACTTACATGGATCAATTATCGTTCAGACGGACGATTGCACGAGCTTAACCTCTGACTGACAAATAAAAAGGCCGTCCGACGTCATCAGCAGTACTTGGGAGCAGAGGAGAAAAACAATGGTCACAACCCGGAGCGCATCGAAAAATCATTGTGATGTGTTATTTGCCACAACCGAGGTCGCTTGCATTGCGAACTGTGAAGAAAACATAGTGTTGAGCGACCTTGCTTTGGGCAGTTTCACTCCTAAACCGTCCATCTAAACCACCCCTTTAATTTCTAAGTTATAGGATTTTTCTTTATAAACCTTTTACTTAGTCCATAATGTTGAAATAAATTATTATAAAAAATAATTTTCACATGTAGTTTTATGATGGGTTAATCTTTGTTTTCTTCAAAGCCTATTGGTAGATGTAAATTCAATATAAAGTCCTGTAAAGCATTTTTTTCAACCGGTAACACACAGTACGCTCAGTGCAAGCAGAAATTAATTAAGTTATATATATACAAATTATTTTTTCAAATAGTTTCCTTTTAAATTTGTTTTCACAGTAGTTCCTAATTAGTTACTCATCACTTGTATTTATAGTTTTGTTTTTTGTCTATGCTACTATTTTTAATTTTAGTATACAATTTGTATCTTGATGAAGGGACCATTGGTATTAAAACATGTTGATTTATCATTAAATAGTAGTTTAAACAAAGTGTTCTTTCTTATTATTTATATAATACGTAATATGTTGCCACAAAGTAATTTTGCAAATATTTAAGAAGTTATTATATATATCAGTTGTTTATCTTATGCATCGCCTGTTTACTAGAGATGAACTAAACTGTTATTGCGACTGTGATTGTGTGATTGGTAATCCATTGTAACAATTATGGGTAACTGATTTCTATTGCAGGCTTAGTTTCTAATGTAACAGTAATTCATTACCGAATTACGAATAATCAGTTACCAATCAATATTACAATCAAACACAAATCTCACAATCACAGCCACAATTGCAGTCACATTCATAGTTAAAATAACAGTTTAGCGCATCACTTACAGTGTAGTGTTCTTACAGTGTTATCAGCAATTCAATTTATTTTCTATTCTTTCTTTGTCTTTTTTCAAAAAAATATGACAGTAGGTGTCCACAATTGTTTAGTTTTGGGGGTGCAAAAATTAAATCTGCTCCAGGTGCTTAAAGTGAATTTATGCTACTGAGTATCTTCCATTAATATTCATCAACTTATCTCCCGGGGATGCTCGGGGACAGGATGTAGCCATATTATTTTTTTTTCTTTAGCTTTATCAGTCACTTAATATTATATAACAAAAATGGCATAAGCGAGGTAATCAAAGACCCCAGTTTATGGTTATTTTTTAACATCTGTGTGATGTGTCCGAGCATTTATTTATAGAGTTATATATTTCTTTTTTAGTTTTCGGCAATTCAATGGCGTCGTGTCACATGAATATGAAGCCGAAACTTGCTGAGGCTTTCATCAACATGATGGGAGGTTGTCTCATCACTACAACTTGTCGGGGTATCATCATCGTCATATCCTCAAATGTGGAGCAATATCTTGGACACTGCCAGGTAATCATTTTTTATCTTTAATTTTAATAGTAAGTAACAAACAGGGATTTGCGCTGTGTACATTTAAAAAAACTACATAATTAGAATTTATGGGAAACAAATCAGTATTAAAAAATTATCTACCAATCTACATCTAATATCTGAACTCTGTTCCTAGTTATTCACTAACAATACTACTGAAGATTATTACTTCCATGAAGCTTCTAATTGATCTTTCTGACAGAATTTCTACTTTCTTCTCGGCTGCCTGCAGTTCAAAGTCTAAAATTCTGCTGCTGTCTTCACTTGTTCGGTCCAGCAGGTAGGAGATTAGCCTCTCCCTCTGGATCCCTCCAACTTTTCGATCACAACGTCATTTCTTCTGGCAAGATGGCAAAAATATTGATGAATGCATCTAAGTCAAATATGGAGACATCTATGGTATCATTCAGCAATATATATCTCTCTCACCACATTTCGAGGGGATCAATTGTTTTGCTTTCTTTTGCTTAATTATCAATTTTAATGATTCTAGTTTTGTAGTGTTTTTGAATAACAGAATGGTGCATCCCTGGTTATAAATTTCACGTATTTATGTAGATTGTGATAAAAAATATTTAACAACTATTGCAAAATAGTGCCAGTTATTTGAATATTTGTGCATAAATTTTTGATTTTACAAACATAAAGGATGTTACTAAGTATGATAAATAAAAGCTTTATTTGACATGCATGTTTCATAAGAGGTGAACATATAATCTTATTTTTTTGCCATTTTATTTACCTATTTTTAGAGAGTGTTTAGAGATTGGTTTTTGCTGTGGGTTTAATCAGACTGCAGTCAAAATGGGAATGGGAACTAATGGGAACTTGTTAACCGAGGCAAAACTAGCAGTACACAATGGAGTCCTGGTACCAACACTGATGTATGGAAGTGAGGTCTGAAGCCGGCAATAGAGAAACAAAAGTAGACTGAATGCAGTGGAAATGAGATCTCTTAGACGTATGTGTGGCAGATACATTTATGACAGAGTAAAGAATGAAGAAATAAGGAAATAATGTAAAGCTAATCTTAGTATAGTGAGTAAGATTAAGAAAGGATCACTAATGTGGTTTGATCATATGGAACGGATGAATGAGGAGAGAATGGTAAGGTAGATATATGATGCAAGTATTGATGGCACCAGAAATAGAGGACATCCGCAGAAGACTTGGCACGCCCAGGTAAACCTGATACTGGAGGATGGTTCTGTTAGAAGCTTCAATAATCGGCGAGCTTGTATGAGAAGGTGTATAAATGTGGATGATGCGAGAACTGTGTGTCAGGACAGAAGAGTGTGGCACTCTATCCTCTCTGCCTACCGCAGTGGGAAAACGGCTTGATGGTAAGTAAGTAAGTAAGTAGTCAAAATCTAAAAATTGTAATGCCAATTTTGAAAATTTCTTTTCAAAATTGAAAAGAGTTCGAATGGAGTTTGGTGTCAATGTACATTACTTGAATGGCTGCTGTTTCAAAAATATATGAATCAATTCATATAATTTTGCATTACATATCCATTTATTATTTCTTGGGCAACACACAGTATAACATGATTAATTTACAAATAAAATAATATCAAAAATAAGAGCAATTACAAGTCGTCTCCTTGAATAAAGTGTTTGGTTAGATAAAGCACTATTATTAGTTATAAGAATTAATATAATTTTATTATCGGATCATTTGAAAGTTGTAATTTCGTGAGGTTTTTTTTTAACTTAGTGCTGAAGTGTTGAAAGCTATTTACGTATGCATAATAAAAATCTATTGAAAAACTAGCTCGGTACTTGTTTGCGAAGGACTCATAATATCACATATCTTGTAAAATAAATGCTATAATAAAATAAATTCAATGGGCTCCTCCTACATTTTTTTATCATTGAATTCTAGTAAGCCTTTTATTGAAAACATTTTTACTTCCTTTTTGATTTGAATCCTTGATCCTCCTGCCTGCCTAAGCGAACAATGAACTAAAGACCTAAATGAGCCATTGAGACATGTGAACTATATAGTTTGAAAGAAGGAATTTTTCAGACCTGGCTTTTTTGATTTTGAGTTTGTAGACCTGTGTTGTCTACAAACTTCCTCGACTTGAACATAAATTTTGAACTTTTTATCAGAAAAAAGTAAAACAATTTTGATAACATTTTTTTTGAACTTTGTAAACATTGTACACTTATTTTATTTTATATATTTAAGTAACATCTATAGAAAAAAAAATTATCCTCAATATTAATAATTAGTAATAATAATAAGGCCTGTAACGAATATTTGGCAACTATTCGGTATTCTGCCTATTCGGCCAATTTTTTCTTATTCGGCCGAATATCGATTAATAGTAGTATACTATTCAGCCGAATTCTGAATACTTGAAAAACACAACTAGATTTTAAGGCAATGAATTTTTGATTAAAATAAAACTATTTGTAGATTGCTGTATTTATATTTCAGAAATATAATCGCAAACATAAAAATTAGTGAACAATTTTTTTTTCTCAACAAACATTATTAGATAGAATCTTTATTATAACCAAATTTAAGAAGCGGCAAGTTGTGATGTAAAAATATAAATTTTTCAAAATTTTCAGGGAATAGTCTAGATTTTTTCTCCTCATACACATTTCCAGCTTCTGAGAATAGCCGTTCTGAATGTATGCTAGCAGCTGTCAAAAGGTATTTTGCTACTTAATTTTGATTAAAATCATGGAAGTTAATTCTTGTTCGTGGCCCACCGTAAGTAAGGACTTGACTGGTGTGGAATACATTTCTTTTTTAAATATATCTCGAGCTGAGTAGCACTTATATGCTTTTTTCAGTCAACATATCATCAATTCCAGAACGCTTTTCTATAACTACTTCGTTATAACTCTCCCAAAATGATGTGTGAATGTTTTGGTTCATTTCTTCCTCTTCAGTTCTCGTTTTCTTCACAGAAGTTGATTTCATACTTTCATAGGATGATATTAACTACTCGAGTAAAACATATTGTCTAACTTTTTCAATTTACGCCAATTTGCTGAATACTATTTGGCTTAATATTCGGTTATTCGACACCGTAACCAGCCGAATATTCGGTATTTGGCAAAGTGCCGAATATACTATTTGTTACAAGTCTAATAATAATCAATTATTGATAACATACTTGACACATAATGTCAAAAGTAGTTTTGTTTTACTCACTAAAACAAAAATAAAAAAAATATGATCATGCATTTTTTTTTAGAGGAGACTAAAGTAAAGATTTAATCCTTCCCTGAAGACGATTGACTACCACTCGTTACAACTTAAATACAATATTAAATTCGCCTTGTTCAAAAGCAGTTTTTTCAAAATATTTTACCATTATGTTTTCAGACTGATCTTCTAGGGCTGAACATCCTTAATCTGTGTCACCCAGATGACGTGGAGAGGATGAAGACTAACTTGATGCCTCATACCACACCGATGGGACCAAATGGACAGTTTCTGATTAACGATGTGGAGCCCAAGCAATTTACCCTCAATGAAAAAACTAGGCATTTCCAAGTCAGGTATGACTTTACATTTGAATTTTTCAAATCAATGGAAGGACTGTTAAAAAAAAATTAACTTTTCTTAAAATCCCTTTTATGTTTGAAAGCATTTGTTTTGTCATTGTCATTGCGAATGATGTAACTTTATAGGTATGAGAGAGTATGGTTTGAAACATTTTATCCTTGAAGCTGAATACAATTTTCCTGATGATGTTTCACAGTTGATTCCCAGTTTTATTGAGGGATTCGTCAATGTCTTCTTTTAAATTTTTAAACCCAATATTTATGTTATTAATTTCTTAAAGAATTAATATAAAATAATAAATTGTTAAAATAGATTGAACAATGTTATAAACATTCCTGTTACTTCAGAATGATCCTTAATATAATTCTCAGGCAAAAAATAAAATTAACAGATTGCTATATACGTATTGCATATTTACCTTTCAAAATAACATCTGTCGGTTTTTTCTTAATTTTTAAGAAACTAAAAAATATATGTGGTACCTTTTGCATTGGTTATATTTATTTAGCAGTTATTCACATATATTACATCAATCCAATACAAAGCTTAAAGATTCTCTGAAACTTGTCTGACGTGGAACAGATTTCTCGTCAGTTTGAGGTGAAGAGCCAATGGGTCCAGTCTTACATGACATCTTGATGTTAATTACCTGGTCGCCATAAATTCCAGTATCCACCAATTCCCACTGTACTGTGACAGTTTATGAGATTCTCTTTAATCTAACTTCCGATTTGTTTTTTATTTTATAAATACAAATTTGTACAAATATATAAAAATTATAATTTTTTTTTTTGTTTAATGAATAATCTACGAGAAGCATTTACATTCAAATACTGTTTAGGTTGGCCAGAGCAGTACAGCGCTCTGAATTGCCTCAGTATGAGGTGTGTCGCATTCATGGATCTCTGAGATATGCGGATCGTGCAAGCGCAAGCGGAGCTAGCACCAGTCAGATTGTTAGAAGGCACCGTGCACGGGGAGATGAAGCTATTTCACCTAGCGGAAATGATGTGGTAATTTTGATTTCATTAATCATGTTAATAACTTCAAAAATATATATTTTTTTATTTCTCAAAAAGGTTCTTTCGATATTTGTTCCCTAGTGGATATGTATATATTTTTTAAAGTAAATGTCTATTTTTTAAATAAAATAAAATTTCATTTGAGGAGTTGCAATTATTCAACTAGTATTATATGTATATATCACTTAGAAAGATACAAAGAACAAATTTATTTTTCAAAAAATATATAGTTGCTACCTGGGCATAATGGGACGTGAACCCAGAACTTTATATTTTTGGTAGAATAAGATGAGATAAGAAATAGATATACATTTTTCAGAGGTGAACTTACAATAATATTATATAAAATATAAACACACCTGTTACATTGCTATTAAGTTTATTGATTTCTTGAATGGGATGCAGTTGGTATCCATTCACCTCTGATAGGTACAGCCTTGTCCTGGCTACTTTGCTAGACTGCCGTCTGTATTAGAGTAGCTAGTTTTTTTTCGTGCTGTTGAGATGTTATCTTATTAAATCAAGTGTATTAATAGAGATATAATAAAAAATATTATGAAAGCATTGTAAATCTAAAATGAATTACTTTACGATTACCAATTAAACTATCACAACATATATAAAAGTCGTCAGATTCAATTCTTATGTGTTTATTTTTTAGTGTAACATCTATTTTTACCGTTGGAAGCAACATCTTTTTAATTGCAATGTTTCTCAATCTGCTGGCAATATCCTTCTGAGTTCATGTCTCGGTAGCAACTATATTTTTATGAAAGATAGATTTGTTCTTTCTAAGTGATATATTTAATTTGTTTCATAAATCTTATTTGTAAACACTTCACGGATAGCATTATGATTTTTTTTCAGGTTTTCATTGGAATGATACACATCGTCAAAACAACATACTTGTCCGAGAGGCTTATCGAAGCCAGTAAGCAAGAATACCGCACAAGACATCTTATCGATGGCAGGATTGTCCAATGTGATCAGAGAATATCAGTGGTCGCCGGATACTTGACATCTGAAATATCTGGCGTGTCAGCCTTCACTTTCATGCATAAGGAAGATGTCAGATTCGTCATCATTGCCCTCAGGCAAAGTCAGTAAATTTTATCAAATTTGTTCTCGTCTTTAGCTAATTTTGTATAATGGCAATACAGCGACTTAAGTTCAAAATATATTTTTTGTTGTGGATAATGTGGTCTGAAAAATTGCCAATAATATTAGAAGTACATGACAAAACAACTGTACTGTGAAAAATGGCGACTCGTGTTTCTTTTACTGATGTATATTTTTTTGTGTGCGTTCTTTTGCATTTTGCGTAATGTAATGTTTAATTATTTCATCAATTGAAATCCAAAGTATCTATATTTGCTTTAATTTTTGTAAAGCAAAGTACCTATTTTATTTTCTGTAAATTTTTGCAATAAACTTTTAAGATGCTTTGGTTTTCAGCGACATGTAATTGCATTGGCGAATTATGATTTGGGATTGCAGTTATTTAACAGTTTTACACTTCAGTCTCTCTCTCTCTCTCTCTCTTTCTCTCTTTCGCTCTCTTACTCGTCTCATGCCTTTGACAACAAAAGTCAGAGGTTTGAATTTCAAATAATTTATTTTTTCTAAGCATGAGCGCTGTAGTTTGTATTGAATATAGTAAAAGTATTAATACGGTATGTTTAGATTAATTATTATTTTGAAATTTTTCATGCAATCACTAGATCAGTGCTTTCAAGTTCTTAGATTGCAGGTTCACAATTAAAGATATTTTTATTATATGATAAGGTTTGTCGTACAGTTTTAAATAATACATACTACATACATTAATTCTTTACAAAAATACCTTCATACTTTTATTCATTTCCACTGTAAGTTTTATGAAGTCTGTCTTTTACGAGTAACTTTTACATTCAATTCAAGGTTCACCGTTGCCTACTAATATATTAACGTCGCCCAGTAGCCAATTTCTAAAATACTGATAATCAGATGTTTACTATGCACAGTAGTAACTTGTTTTGAAAATTCAAGGACTGTCAAAATGGAAACCCTCTGGTAATTCATTAAAAAAGTTTTTGTAAGATAAGTTATAATTAATAATTTTATCCAGAAACATAATTATTATTTATTATAAAAAACGAATTTGCATCAGCACAATGATAACAAAATCTCAAAGTTTAAAAACAAACATCTAAATGACAAGAGTATAGACTAACAAAAGCAAAAAAACAAGACAGAAAAATCACGAAATATTAAAGTTAACACAAATTGTGTAAAATTTAAGTATCATATAAATTCATCAAGAATGAATATTTACTGGTCTGTTAATATTGATTAATTTATGTGTAGATGTTGAAAAGCAGGGAGAGGATCAAATGGAGTAACAGGAGTGGACTGTGATAGATAATTTTTAGGCCAAAAGTCCCTATCTATACTATTTCATATTTAAATTATTTTTTTGCATATTTTAACTGCTTATTTTATTTTGATTTTGCATTTTGATCATGCATCAGTTAATTTACAAAAATGTAAATGTACAATGTAAATGTACAATGTAAAATGTACAATTTGGGTCATAACATATTTGAGCAATATCTAATTCTGACGATTTCACATTAAAGGAGTTCGAATTTACTTGTTTCTACTGTAGGTACTAGTTTATTTGATTTGATAATTCTATTTTAGTTTTTATGACAGTTTTCTATTTTATTTTATAATAATTAAAACGCAATGTTACTAGAATGATGACAACCTTTAACCATTACTAGTAGTACAATCAAATAATGATGATGACGTTTGGGCTGGTGGCTTTAGACTTTATTTAAATTATAAACATCTTATCTACATTGATGAAATAATGTTTTTTCACATTAATTTTAGTTTTAAGTTCATACATTTTCAGACAGATGTCACTTTCAGTTCCACCCGTCTGTAACCAATATATTATTCATACTAAGATGGGAATGTTTAATACAATTATATACATAATTAAGTATGTACATATAGAATTGTACCACTATCAGCATATTAAATTATTAAGCTGTGCGATTATTAAGCAGACCACATTATCCTTTTCGGTGTCCTAATTTTTACAATTGCAGTTCAATACCAGTTTACAAACTTTGTAAAATCAATAAACCATATGTTTAGGTATGTTATGAATGAATGGATGTTGAGGGATGTCTTAAATGTGAAATAAATTTAAAATCATTTACCTAATTCTACATATAATTTTATACTTCAATTAATAAAATTAAAATTCTTATAGCATGCTGTCTCTGTAAAAGAGAATATCTCATGTTAAAGGAGGGGGATCATTGACATTGTGCATATTTTAAGTTCATTTTCAAAATGAAGTAAAAATGATTTTAAAAATTGCATATCCTGGGAAGAATAGAACATCAGGCACTCAATCTGTTTGTAAAAATCATAAAATCCCTAAGTATTGAATGAAAATGACTAAATTAAGTATTTAATGAAAATGACTAAATTGATCTTCCTTCATTTTTAAATATTTTTGTGTTCACGATAAGCATTGGCGAATGGATAAAATGGACAGATTTTTATCTAAAATGTTATTTTATTCTCAAATAGATGTAGCAGTTTTGTGCCAAACTGGTAATTTTTACAAAATTTGAATATACAGTGGAGCACGTTTAACGTGAACAATTGGTTAATATGATAAAATATTCTGGTCCCGGCCAAATGCTGTGTAATTTCATACATTTATTTTCTTTTAACGTGGAATAAAAAACACAACAAAAAGATTTCATATCTCAGAACACCGGCCGGTCCAGTCTCTTTAATTTTTATAAGATACTCACAATTTTCAAGTTGTTATTGTGTCTATAAATTATTTTGCCTTGTTTTTGTGAAAACAAATTTAGTTATTTGACATTTGCGTGCAATTAGATGGATATGAAATGCACATTCTGTTGGTCACATGCATTGCGTGTTTCTTAGACGAATAGAACTTAAATATAAATATCCATATTTGTATATATTTTACCATATTTACAAAACTATTTATTATTTTAAACTTTGTTAATTTTCCGAAATACAGTATTTATATATATATATTAAAAGAATAATAGTAACACAATCATGAAAGGCGCTTGCAGTTTAATCTTTAGCGTTTTCACTTTTTTTTATTTTTATTGGATTATACTTTTGTTTTTCGCAGTGTACGACAGAAGTAAGCAGTACGGAGAGTCATGCTACAGGCTCATGTCTAGAACAGGAGAATTTATATATTTGAGAACGACGGGATACCTGGAAGTGAGTTCTGACAATGCAGTTCAAAGCTTTGTTTGTATGAATACACGAATTCCTGAAGAACAAGGACGGGTCCTAATTGAAAAGATGAAGGAAAAGTATTCTGTTATTTTCAACGGCGTTGATGAGAATTTCCCCTACGGCAGTGTAAGTATTTTAAAATATAATCTGGCATATTCTTACCGCCAATCGTTTTGTTTCGTCAATTGTGATTAACTCTAATTTAATAATTTTGGAATCAATCTTCCTGCATTAATGACATAAATATTGACATTTTACAGCTGCTGATGTGTTTTAAAATAGTACAATTTTAGACTGTTTGAATAACAGCATATCTGTTTCTGCTGCAATGCAATGGAAATCATAATTGTAAATGCGGTTTCTGTACATTCATCAACTGCTAGATGTCTCATATTTGCGTGGGTGAAATAGCAACTGTATGTGATGTATAACTCGCTACTTGCATTGCGGCAGAAACAATCAACAAATGAAACAATAATATTAATGATTTATTTTTTTATTCTTTATATTATATGTATTATATTGATTTGAAATATAGTGTAAGCAATTAAAAGGGTCAAAAAGAATAAAGTAGAGATTCGATAAAAACTTTTTATTTGCTTTTAATATTTCACATAAATCTTAAAATAACTTCTTTGAAACTTTCTGGGTCCTTTCTGTTTGGATTACATATCCATATTAATCTCAATAATTATGTCATCTTTCTATATTATTTTTTATTTTTGCAAATAGATAAATAATGTTAACCATTATATAAAATGTGTGAATATTTTAATTTTCTTTACTGTTTTCAAATTAGGTCTAAGTGGTTAAATAACTCATATATGTAGAATATGTGACGTATGAAGTGAACCAAGTGATAGAATGCTCAAATTTTTTTATTAAAAGTTTTAACTTTACAAGCATTTTCCTTATTTTTTTAATGTAATCATATTAATATTTTTTAATTGTTGGATGTTTGTTACATAAAATAACAGGAACAAATGTTTCTAGAGATTGTAAAAAAGTAATACATATAAACATTGAGTTTACTTCATCTTTATCTATTACTCACTTTATTTTAGCATTTTCACATTTGCTTATTATAATATCACATGACTTCCTTTAACTATTAAGCTAGGCGCATACATACAATTTTTAATCACTGATTATTTAGTTGTATGTTAAGAGGCTATTGGATTATACGCTCGACACGATAGTTGCTCGACAAAAATATCATAAAACTTCATCGGTTGTCTTTTGACAAAACAGTTGGAACAACTATCAGTCAACGGCTCACATACATTGTCTTGTATTGACGTGCGCGTACACTCGACTAAACAGTCGATTTGCAACCGTTCAGTTGTATTGAGCACGCACACAAATGTTGGGAGATTTCATTGACTATATATGCACTTCCAACTACTAAACAGTTTAGTCGAGTAGAAATTGAGGGATTCATCGATTTCGACTCAATAGTTTAGTCGTGGTAATAATCAAGTGTATGCACCTAGCCTTAGTTATATATATTTACCTTTACAGTTATGTTATACATAATTTTTATTGTTTGGCTCACATTAACTTATGGCTATCGTTATTGTTAGTCATAATAATCATTATTAATCATATTATTAAAACATAATTAAACAATTAATAATTATTAATCAATAATTTTAAAGTTATCTTTGATAGAGTATACATTTAATAATAAAGCATAGTACATGAAACGCGCAAATAAAAACTTTTTTATTATTTATTTAAATGAATAGAAAACTGACTAACCTCTAATTTTGGTGGCAAGCATAGTTAACATACCTGTTACCATAGCAATGGCGTGTTAGCTGTACTCACTTCATCATAGAGTCAGTGGAAATGGTGAACTAAGATAATAAGTTGTTCTAATTCATCACACAACCTCTAACAAGAGAGTCATATGCATATTTTAAATTGGAGGAAAAATACTTAATTCGGTGAGAATTTAGTATCGGTATTTTATTTCACTGCTATGAAATTTTAGAATACGTAGTATGTTAAAACATTATTTTCATTTGGTTAAAAAATATTTCAAGCCACTTTATAAGATTTGCGAGTTCATATTTTCAATGCAAATTTTAAGTATAATTTATCTTATTAATTTACAGTGAAACTTCGTTAATTCAAATATTTGGTACACTTGCGATCGCTTACTTGTACTTTGTGAATTTTACGTCATTTTCCATAATCTTAATTTTTTTTCATCAGTTTTTGGTAATTTTTGATTCATTCATTTTGACATTTGATTTTGTATTATAGTGTATTCAGTGTTCCTTTTCATTGCACATGTCAATTTTTTTATTATTTATATTCGTCTTTCTTGTCAAAATTACACAATGTTTTCTCAAATTTTACAATTACTTCACCAATCTCGCGATTATCATTTCTTTCACAAATTTGCGATTTTTTGAGGATGTCATTAATTGGTGTAATTCATTATGTGAAATTTTTTTCAGTCACTTGAATTTTGAATTAATGAGGTTCTACTGCATGAGATTTTATTACCTATTACAGATTTGCATGAAAAAGCCTTTTTTATACGTCAATAAGATGATCATATGTATGTACATACATATTATGTTTTCAATAAAAAATCACAAATGTATTTATTTAAATTTCTTTAAAATGATACATCTTTGCCCACCTATTTAAAATTCCCGCATATCTAAAACATATATGGAGTCATAACAAAATGCATCACTGAAGTTATTACATCATCCATATCTGCCCTGGCTCTGTTCCTTCCGTTGTATCAAGTGTTTGTTCCAGACAGTAGACTGTAGTACCTACTGCTTATTATATATTCAGTGCTGCCAGTTTTAGTGAACCAATTTTGAAAAATCAAACACCATTATATTCTTTTCTTGGACTGAAGAAGAATAATACAAAAAAAAACCTTTTTATTTGATAAATTACCTATCAATAATTTTCTTTACAATTTTGAATTTGAATATACATATTTTGTATGAACACATCCATTTAAAATATTTGTTTGCAGATTACTTGATACACACTTGACTATTTTATTTAAAATTATGCATTGGTAAATTTTCAGAGTGGGGAATCGACTGTCGAAGATCCTCAGAAATTAGAACAAGTGATAATGCACCTCATCACCAATCTACCGTGCGCAAAGAAAGTTCAGCGTGACCCCCGTTCTGGCCAATCTTCATCCCCAACACCGACATTATCTATTATTCCTCCTAAACCATCCACCATTAAGTCATCCATAGCCAAGAGTGTTTCTGTCATTAGCCAAGCCATTAAAATGAAAGGTAGCGATGACGGTTCAATTGTCAAGCCGGGATTCAAACCAGAATCTTTATACACGGCGCAACCTATCAAAACAACGAGACCGACAGTTGTTCAAAAACCAAATAAAATTAAACCTTTTTCAAACTGTGAAAAACAGATTAAATCTGAACAGAATCAGGAGTCCAGCAAAATACTTGTGATGGAAGACGTACTGAATAATGAATCATCAAAAGTGGGTGTATGTTCCGCTATACAAACATCTGTTGAGAGTGCAAATATCTGCCTTTTTCCTACAGATTCTGATTCAAAATATACATCTAGTTACAGCAACAACGGAGGTTATGTTCCTAATGTTCTTTCAAACCCCCCAAATATTGAAAATCTTTTGCAACCTCAATCGTCATCAGTCATTACCGACCTAAATCAGCAAGCATCAACATCCACAATGCCAGATTTAAACAATTTTGTAGATTCTATATATGGCATAAATATGTATGTACCAGACACAAACACCATGATGGATACATATCCCCATAAGCTGGAAACGGTTAATTGTGATGACCTCTTGTTGGACAATGACATTAAACCAAGTGTTTTGGGCAATACTGACTCGTCAAATAATTTACAAGTTAGTTTACCAGAGGCCAATGAAGACTTTAGCATTTCTGAACCTTCTACATCGTACTCAAGTACTCCGAGTGCATTGAAAAGGTCACGACCTGAAGTTAACCAATTTGATTCATCATCAAAACGCAGAATGCAATCTGACGTAGACAATTCGCAGTTAACTTGTACGCCCGATAATATAGCGAGTACTTCTGGAACACTGATAAATAGTAATGCTTTTCAACTTCCACAAGGATCTGACAATCATACTGAGAGAAGCATGGAAATGCCGCACCAAGGATTAGATAGATACATTCAGCAGCTAACCGATCCAAATTCAAGTAAGTTTCATATTTATCTACTAAATAACAAAATTATCACAGATATAATAGTTTTTAAGGGTGTTCTTTCATTTTTGCAGTTTGAAATTCGAGAAATTCTACACGAATTACATACTCTTTCAAGCCGGGACCAATAGTTAAACTTCTTGTGTTCTTGTTTAAGTGTCACCTAAATACTAAAGGATGTTATTTTTTACGTAAATCTTTCTAGGGAGGAAAGTTATAAAATAAAGAGATGACAATAAAATTGTTGATTTTCTCACATTCGAGACAAATATCAAAAATAACTTATATCTAGAATCTTTTCCACGTTTTTTCATATTAATATTATGCAATGAAATAATATCTGTGTTGTCATTTGAATTAATCCATCGAAAATTAAATAATTTATTGGAGTACAGTCTTTTCGGATAATATTGGAATTCAATATAACATTGGAGAAAACCTGAACAAGTGCATTTTTTTCTGTTGTTTTGTTCTCAATTTAGCTGCTTTCTATACTTAACAGAAAAAACCACCTTTATCAACTATTTTTAAATGAACACAGAAAAGACAAGAGTAGCATTTGTGTATTTGAAGGCTGTTTTCAATTCATCATCCAGTACATTTTTAGTGCCCTAAGAAGGTAAATTTTGTTCATAACTATAATTTTAAGCTTCACACTTACCTTACAAGCAAAAATATCATTCAATTATGCTGTGCTTAAGCAAAAAAAAAATTGTTTAATTGAGACTAGGTTATGATAAGATCTCATTCAGGGTAACATTGGACATATCTAAAGTCACCAAAATCTTATAACTTAAAGTTTTTAGTTATCTTTGGTTAGTTAGCATATCTTTCACAATTATAGCTATTTATCATTCAAGTACAAAATAAACTCATATGTTCCTTAAAAATTAGGAACAGAAATATGTTAAAAATTGTGTTTCCAAGATTTCAAGATGCTGAGAAAGTATTGTTCTCTACCCGGAACAAGAAAATACGATATAAAAAACGAGTACATTTATTAATCATTGCAAGATACCCTGGATACTATTCAATTGATGATACCTATTCATATTGCCCTGTTGTAATCATGGACTAGAAACCTCTCCCAAGTTCATGTTTCACAAATGAGATAAATCAAAATTTATCATTTATTTGGTCTGAAGAATGGTTTGACTATTCTGAAATAGTTCAGGATATTATTGTAGCCAGCAATGAAAATCTTGTAGAAACACATGCATGCTCAGACTCAAAATCTGTGTACGTTAATTGTGCATAGTATATTACAAAGGCGCAATTATTCCCAGGACAGATATAGGAAAAATCTCAATTAATATTCTTCAAAAAAAATTTATGATGGGTATGACTTTGAATATCACCAATATTATAAAAGGTATTGAAGTTGACCAAGTATGCAAGGACGGGACAGCAAATTTCATTGAAGATCATTTCTTGTGTATGGTGTGAAGGGAGTGATTTTAAGATTAGAAAGAGAATTTGGCAAATATGTAATTATAATTTAGCCTCTTTGACTGATAATTGTATCAAGTAATTTAAAAAAACATTAAATAAATAAGTTTTTCATTTGTTCGAACCAGATGTCTGAACGTAGATCAGATGATTTAATATGGGAGAAGGGTACCAAGTCATAACTATTTTTGTTTCTCTCTCTTTTCTCTAATCAGAAGAGTCTTTTATAACATATTAAATATACAAAATGGTCCAATGTTACCCAGAATAACTGTACCTAATTCATATACATATATGAAAATATTTTGAAATCAGCGAAGTACCTATATATATTTAGATGGTAGCTTAAAGCTCAATGTTCTAAATATAAATTATTATGTCATGCATTTTATTAGTTTTGTTTATGTATTTAATTGCGACTTACATACAAAATAACACACATAAAATGTTCAAGAAAACATTTGTTTTCCCTTAAAATCAATAAAAAAACATCTAATTTATGAAATTTGCTACTAATGTTATTGATAAGTTCAGTGTTAATTCATATTGTGGCTAAAATATGCTTGAAAACATATATTTTCGCTATTTTATAACAAAAATTACGAGAATATGAATTTAATGTCCATCATGGCCGCTCAAATCGGCAATATGAAATGAAAAAACCCAATAAAAACACACATTAATTGGATTGATATAATTATTTATCATATAATTATTATTATATAATTATTTAGTAAGAAATTATTGTAATTTTGATATAAAACTTGATTTTAAATAGTAGCTGAAGCCTCAAAGCATCTGAATAAATATGTGTAATATATTAATTATAATTTATTTATTTATTTTATTTGTAACTTTATAATACAATGTAAAATCTGTTTGGACTGTGCCCGTCTCACTAGAGAAATTCTGTGTCGAGAGTCTGTGTCAAAATTCTGTGTCTGTGTTTCACTAAAACAAAGTATTTTAATAACGTTGAAAATTGATAATATGCCCTGCAAATTTAACAGTTTATAACTAATAATTTTTAACATTTTGTTAATTTATCTCAGTTCAGATTTGTCTACATAATCTTGGCTTCAAGATTATTATAAAATATATTTTGTGTATGCAAGAATTTTCCATATTAAGGCAATTTTGTGGCACATGGAAAATGGTGGTGGTCTTTCTTATAATTATTATACTGTTTTAATTATAGCAAGTAATATGTATTAATTTATATTAATATAACGGTTCAAATACTCAGATGGTCTAATAAAATTCTCCAACCTTATTTGCTCTTATATAAGAAAAAAGTTCATAGCGTATGAAAAGGAAATTAATTACTAAATTATATTTTGTTAAAATAATATTTTGAAATGTTATTTAAAAATTCTAGACTTCTTTACCACTCTGGTTAATGTACCCCAGATAATCAAGAGTCTACCATTTTGGATTGAAAACAAGTATGAATAATATTCCTGAGATAGAATAATAAATCCCATGCTAACATCGGAACTGCCCGAGAATAATTAATGAAATAATAGGATAGCAACAGAGATTAGTGGACTTTGTTGTAATATAATTCTTCGCAGAATAGTCAGAAGTAGGAGCGACACACTTATTTAAACTCAGCACAAAAAGAAAATTTGTAATTTTATTTTATTTATGTATTTTTGTTCAGAGAATACGTACATATAATTTTCATTTATATTTGTATTATACAAGAAAATCAAGATTTGTTTCTCCCACAGATCTTGATGATATTGTGCCACGATCGCTGGCTGCTCTTGAAACAAGTATTATTCAGATTGATGGTCGAGTTAATCAGCTCAATAGTTCACATTATCAACATCTTCCTCAAGAAAATGTATCAGAGATTATTGTAAGTATATTTTTATAAATTATGTACATTTAACAGTTTTAATATTACATTAATTCTTAAAAAACTTTAATGCCTTAGATCTTAAACCTTTAATATAGGTATCCTTGGTAAAGGTTGCTTTTCAATTGGCACTTAATTATTATTTAAAGGATTGGTAGTAGTAAATAGTAAACATTAATGTAAGCGATTTTGTAATCATGAAAAGTGAAGCATTTTTGAAATTTATACTGAAAATTTTCATTGCAATCTTGATCGATCACAAACATTTTTAAACCTTATATTATTTGAAAACCATGCGATCTCATTCTGATATCATTAATTATTGCAATACTATGTAACTCCACACTGAATATTCAACTACAGTAAAACCTCGTTAAAACAAACCCCGCTATATTGAAAAATGATGTATATTGAAATTTTTTTCATAATTAATTCCCTACAATCAATTTTTCATTCAAAAATGAATTTAATTAACGAAATTTCGTTAAAATGTATAACGAAGTTATTTTTTTCCCATATAAAAAAATACCGATCATTTACGTAAATATAAAACGAAAAAAAAAAATTTTACATCGAAAATATTTCAAAATATATTTCGGCTGTTTAATATATACACATATTTATATATACATATACGCAAAATATATTTTGTCAATTGTTTTATTGCTTTGGCGCAGCGAGCCGGTCGGCGCGGGCGGTCCGCTGCACCCTTATAAAACTTATCCTTGGGATCATAATAGGCCCATATTAATTTCTTAATTATTATCAATTTGCTTATCTCTTAAAACAAAACTAAATAGATTATTCAGAGTTTTATTTGTACAGAAAATCCTCCTTTGTTTGTAGAATGCTTTATTATGTTATATCCCATATTAAACTGACAATGGGTGTCTTGTTTGCGGAACTTACAAACTTTTTTAAAGCCGCGCTACATTTATTTATACGTTGCGTATGGAATATTCATATATTAGGAAAAAAATATATTATTTCGCTCTATGTGGGAATTCGTTATTACGAAATTTTATTTTTTGGTCCCATGGATTTCGCAATAACGAGGTTTTACTGTACATATTCTCTAAACCGGTGGTAAAAATATCCCCCAATTTGGCAAGTAAAATATATATTTTTTTTAATTTTCAAATTTTGTAAATGCCATGACTTCTGGGTGACACTCAACCTTGCTTAGCCATGTTCTATGTTATTTTCAAAATTATTTACACTTTTTATAAAAAAAATAGATTTTTTATTGATTATTCAGTGTCCAATGTATTTTTTTTTAATATCTACTTAATTACTTTACCAGTTTTGAACCTTTCGATCGTAACACTGGTAACTGTGACTACGTCGTTTGTCGTATTTGGAAACGCCTACTACATGGATAGACTATCTGTACGTGGCCACATCAATCACAGAATAAGTCAGTTCGCCGACTTGTTTCTGTGTTTGATGACTTACTTATAAATGACTTGCTAGCGTTTATGTTTCCTCCATCTTTTGACTTTGGTCTTTTTAAGACGTGGGATGAAATCCCTTTCACCACACAGCGTCTGCCGTCTAGATGGACTAGATCCACGGACCAAGTACCGAGACTCAAGTCTTTTGTAAGGCAGATGCCTCCTTTGCATTCTATATGAAAAAGTTGCATAAATAATATTTATTCCACACACAATATTAAAATATTTTTTATTACTATTGCACTGACTTTCCAATTAATTATTTTTATATTGGTATTATTTTTTTAAATTCTTTTAATAATACATGACAAAGTTTTTTTTTCTTTTGTAAGATTGCGATTGTATGATCTCAGAATTAATTTATGTAGGTACTTTCGATATCTAGTAAAACCTAATTTTTCGGAATTTTATGAAACCAAACTATATTTTAATTCTTAAAACATTTGATTTTGTAGACATTTATTATATATCGGATGTCTTATGTTATATATGGGTGTACGATTTGAAAAGTTACAAGATCGGTAAGATTTTAATTTTAATTTTTCTAAGAGTTTTAAGAAAATCAATGGGACCATATTAAGCCGTGCTTGTGATATGATAGAATAGAATGCCAAGCATGAAGAGGGTTTATAAAAGACTAAAAGCTTTCTGAAGAATTTTTTTGATTACCATAAATCTGTGGATTTAAAAAATTTGTGAAAAAAATGGAGTTTCGTGTGATCGAAAAAGATATCCATGTATTCAATTCTCTTTTTTTGTCAAAATTAACTGGTAAACTGTTTGGTTTCTCAGATTATCAATATCTATTTAAATAATTTTTAGTTTAAAGTGACTCATTCAACTTTATTGTCATGCTCTATTACACAATATTGATAGAGATTTGGAAAATATCATATAAGAATTCTTATTATTTTTTTTAACAAATTAAGCAATTGTAATTGCATAAGAAATTAACCACCCTTCACTTTGTCACTTGGCCAGTGTCTTACTGCTAGGCCAAGTAAGCATTTAACAGATGATTAATTTTAAGAAAATTACTACATATTTATTAATTCACGAATTAATGTGGTTTTACTGGCTGCGATTGTCCTAAAAGCTATTATTAGGTTAGTCTTTTATGTTTGTGTTAATTCTTAATTTATCTCATGCAATTAATAACTTTTAATCATTAAACAAAGGGGTTAAGAGTGTGGCTGAAAACATTTTCGTTTTGTGTGATTTCAGTCTTATATATTCTTATTTTCATCTCATTTTTTATTTAATAAGAATGGATTTGAATCATAATGGGGTCATTAATGCTTGCAACTCATCTGGTATTATTTCAAAATTTATTTTAACACTCCTACCTTATTGGCAAAATGGTGGTTTGAGGTTATGGTTGGTATTTGCATTCTCCATCTAGTGATTTGCAATGATAGCCCTCAGAAGGCATATATGGTTACTATCGAAAGGTTTATATTTGAAAAATTTTAACTTTTTATGACAGTAATATTCGATTTTAGGAAGTGGATATAGATTTATATTATGTAGAAAGCATATATGATGAATCAGCGTGGGATAATTATCGGCTCTGAGAAGATAAGAAGTACCGCTGACATTGCTGCTGAACATTAAATGTATTTGTAAGGTAGTAAACCTGGAGTCTTCTCATCAAAGATATCATCAATTTTATAAATCATTTAATAATAAGGGGATACTACCATCACTAACATATACATTTATATATGGATATTAATTTTATTTTTCACTTTTATTTTGATAATGCATTATGTATAAATATATTTTTGATACATCAATGATATTATGTATAATTTTATGTTAATAATTTATTATGTGAATATGAGTATATGAGTTATACAAATATTATAATTTTATTTGTTGTGATAAAACCTGTTTCTGGATATTAAATGCTTGCACACTGTAAGTGCTGGATTGGATCCTCTACCTAACATAATGTATGGTTGAATTCTTTTCTTTTCTTTTTTTCCCTGGGCGATTTTTCCTAAATTGATGCCGGTCTAGTGAATAAAACATCTACAACCATATTTTATATTTTCAGTACAATTTGATTTTTACATTTGAAACACGCATTTGAAAAACAAAGCTAAAGTAAGATTATATTGTGTCCGGGTGAAGGATTTTTGGAACCCTGTATATTTTTACCATATATCAGTAGAAACAATCGGAATAAAAACTGTTATGTTTAACTGTGTTTTTTTCATTGTGTAAAAGGAAAATTGATTAGTTATTTGACTTTGTACTAATATAATGTATATATCTCTAATTTAGTTTGTTTTTCAAACGTCTGGATTCCATTTAAAATTTTCTATGTACTGAATGGTTCGGGAAATAATAAAAAAATACCATTTTAATTACCTGAATTAAAGTTCTTTGGTCAATCTATTAAAATTTTTCAATAAAAATTAATAATCTTATATTAATTTGAAAATTTTCATTAAAACTCACGTTATATAATATAATATTAATTTAAGAATCAAGAACATTTATTAATTTCTATTAAATTATATTAAAATATATTAAATCTTTTAAAAAATCAGAAAGTGATACTTGAATCCCTCACTTAATTTATTTAAAACATGTGTAGAATACATTTGTCCGTATTTATCAAAATTATAAATGAAAACACTTTTTTTAATTCAAAATCATGTATTGACTTTCAAATTGCATAATTAGTTTTGCAAATTACACATTTTAAATCAATTATGCTGTTAAATATTTTAAACATAATTTGAATATCATGTCAGGGTCACCAGTTGAATTGGAATGGATTGAATCAGTTGAGTTGAATTGGATTGGATTGAATCTTATGTTTGATGATTGTGTTCCGCAACATTCCGCAAAGTCTTTATTTGCTATGTGTGAGTGCCGGCAGACATTAATGTCAGTAAAGGTAATTTGAACAGAAATGGTAACTATAGTTTACACTGAATTTATTAAAGCTAAGTTACAAAGGTTGGTTCAAATATATTGGATGAAAATTTCACAGTGGAATCGGAGTTATAAGTAAATACTGCTGATGGGTCTGGTGGTTGGAAATGATAACTTGGGGAATTCGCAGCAGCTTTTGATGTTGCACGACACCTTCGGCTCTTGAAGTGCATCGCTGTTCCATAGTGGCAGTTCGGTATTGGTGGTCTCAGTTGTTTAAGTGAGATTGCCCATTACAAACATTCTATCTATTCACAATAAACATAAATGGTGACAAATTGATCTAGCAGAATTTAAAACACCTCGAATGTACTACCAAATGTACAATAACACGTTTGGTATTCTTCACAAAATTCTCCTACAAAGTATACATACGGTTGCACTTTTGATGATTGCGCTTTGAGAGTTGATGTGACCGGCATATTTTTCAAACGGTCAAACTCTGCCAAATGAGTTATTTTTAATTCTTCTTTTATTTCTATACATGTTAAGCGTAGATTTGAATTAATTAAGTTTTGAATTTTTCAATATTGGCCTTTTCAATTGAAATACAATTATAATTTAATATGAAATTTTGAAAACCATCTTTGACACTTGCACTTTTGCTTTTCGTTTTATTTTTAATTCATATGTATAAGTAAAAGCAATGGTATCCATGCCCTTTACCAATTTCCTCTATTAAAAAATATTTTGTATGGAAGTGAGGCCTACAGCTGGCAGAAGTGGAACAATAGTAGACTGAACGCAGTGGAAATGAGATCAAATATATTTATGACAGAGTAAAGATTGAAGAAATAAGGAAAGAATAATTTAGTAAAAAATGTTTTTAAACTGTGCTAGAGAACAAAAAAATATATATGGTTCAAGAACTTTTTTTCAGGTAATTTTTAAGTCTCACTATGATTATATAATTTCTACACATTTCTTTCTAGACCATTAATCTGCAAACCCAGATTTGTTTGATTTGAATCCCACTTCCGTGACTGCCGCATCGATTATGTTTTAAAGCAGTAAAAAAGAACAAATATTTCTACATAAAATTTATTTTTAAATATAAGTAAATAAGTACATATATTTATTTGGCATTATAAGTATAAGCTTTGAATATTTATATTTTTATATAATAACACACTAATTCAAATTGTTCATAACAACATACTGTATTGGGAAAATATATAATACACTTTTTATATACATACATACTGAAATCCTAAGATGGAAGCTATCGAAGATTGTATGTGTTATAGAAAATGAAATTTAGTGTTCAATATTTGTTTAATGATTTGTGTGTCCATCTTAGGATTTCATTAACTGACTCATCATATTTTTTGAAATTGGGTATCCATTGCTAACTCAAAACATTATATTATTTTTTATAATATAAAATGTTATTATAAAAAGTTAATAATGATTTTATTTGTTATTATACAGTTTTACAAATAAACTACATAGTATTAGTTATTATTTAATCCTTCTAATCAATAAATCAAAAGTTTTTTTAAATTCAGAAAAATTAATCTTAAATTCGATAGAAATATAACAAAAAGGCAGCTAATTTTGTGATACCTAATTCCTTAAAAATGTCATACAGGGAATAATTAACCATTATACTGAATGCATGTTTAAGGGAATTTCATCATATTATTTATATCAATTGACGAATCTGTCATTATTGTCATTTAAATGTCTTTATTTAAATCAACATATTTGGCCACGAGCATGAAATAATTGCTGAAATCCATATTGTTCCTGGTGTAAGTTGTCAAACTCACGAGAATCGTGCTTCTGCAAATCTATTGCAAGTTTCATTTAATAGTAGAAACGGTCAAGCCACTGAGAGGAACAACTTTTAAACCAGGCACAATATATTATCATCAAAGTAAGTCTTTATCTTGCGTAATGCATTTTCATTGATGTTTTGCTGGCTGAATAAAAAACATGAGATAATGTACATCAAAAAGTGGTTATCAAATGGTAATTATGATTTACTATAACCACCTTTTGAAACATGTGTATAGATTGCTCTTTTTTGTACATTTATGTTTATGTAGTTTACTTTTATCTTTTAAAATGAAAAAATTATCTAAGTAAAAATTATATTTTAATCACATATGTTATTTTAATGATTAAATCCAATAATTATTTGCACACACAATATTGGAAATACTAAATATTGTGTAAAAACAGTGCAAATGTTTTTTGTTTATAAATTCTTTTATTTAAAATATCTACATTATTTTTTTGTAATACGTCATTTTGTTAACCGTTAGAGTGCCAAAGAGCGCGATCGCGCTCGTGCGCGTAATGTTCAAAATTGCCACGAGCGCTATCGCGCTCGCAAGAACAGTCGCCATTTGGCGTGCCGTAGGGGAGGTTGTGCACACGCATAGGCAATTTTTAATCTTTCTAAGTGTTACATAAAGTTCGAATTCGAAGTTCGAAGGTCTGGGATTTGTTGTAGAAAAACTGTTGTCGATGGGAAATTACCTAAACAAGGGATACCACCTGTTCACGGATAATTTTTTCACCAGTGTAGAACTTGCACGGTCCCTTTATCAATGAGCCACATACATAACAGGAACCATACGTAGAAATAGGAAGCTTGTTCCAAAAGAAGCCACAAAGGTACTAGTAAATGAGCCCAAGTATTCATGGAGTCTGTGCGAGAAAGCACACATGTTAACTTTTTTACTTTTAGATTACAGTTTTTGTTGTAATTTTTCTTCACAATATATATTTCCATAATTTTATTTGTATTTTATTTCCCTTGTACAACCTTAAACAATATAAACAAGATTAACCGTTTTAGTGCCATTGTTTTTTACTCATATATACTTAAAAATGCCAAAGAAATCTTTATTTTTTATGTCATTTACCCTTGTTTTGAAAAAAAACTGTATCTCTTCCAAAAATTGTCCAATTCGAATTCTGTTTTCGGTGTTTCCTTTATAAAAACTTGTACAAGGGAAATAAAATACAAATAAAATTATGGAAATATATATTGTGAAGAAAAATTACAACAAAAACTGTAATCTAAAAGTAAAAAAGTTAACATGTGTGCTTTCTCGCACAGACTCCATGAATACTTGGGCTCATTTACTAGTACCTTTGTGGCTTCTTTTGGAACAAGCTTCCTATTTCTACGTATGGTTCCTGTTATGTATGTGGCTCATTGATAAAGGGACCGTGCAAGTTCTACACTGGTGAAAAAATTATCCGTGAACAGGTGGTATCCCTTGTTTAGGTAATTTCCCATCGACAACAGTTTTTCTACAACAAATCCCAGACCTTCGAACTTCGAATTCGAACTTTATGTAACACTTAGAAAGATTAAAAATTGCCTATGCGTGCGCACAACCTCCCCTACGGCACGCCAAACGGCGACTGTTCTTGCGAGCGCGATAGCGCTCGTGGCAATTTTGAACATTACGCGCACGAGCGCGATCGCGCTCTTTGGCACTCTAACGGTTAAGTAAAATATTATGTTTATTATTATTTTTGGTCTGACATATAATATTGATCAGTGTTATCCATAAACATTGTATCTCAAAGGATTTTTCAAAATGTGGAGACACAATGAAAAATATGTTTATATAATAAATAAGAATAAATTAGGACCTCTCACAGCATACTAAATAATTTTTAGGACTCTGGCCTGGCATTGAGTTATAGTGCAAGAAAGCATAAAAGTACATAATTAGTAAGACCAAGAGTTTATCCTGAGAATTTGATTGTATGGGTGTGAGCCCATTTGGTGGAAATAATTCTATTGATAAAAATATTGTGTCTCAATTGGCGATTCTAATACAAGTCTTCTTTGAAATGTACAATGTTAATGATTCTAAAAATGTCTACAATAATATATAGTGCATATGTATGCTGTGTGTAATGTATGTTTATTTGAAAATGTCATTTTCTTTTAAACTCTTTTAGTGATTACCACTATACTAGGATATCGATATGCATTGTTTTGATTTGCATTGCGTCCAAACATGAGACTGAAAATCTGGTCTGTATTGATATGTGTCACACTATCAACCGAAGATGTCATTGAGAATTTAGAGATGAAAAACTGCCAGATTTTTATCAACCCATTATCATGGTAAAAGTCAAAGCAGAAGCATTGTGAATGCTATCGCTAAGTCATTGTCTCGAATTATAAAGATTTTTGCGTAAAATGCAAGACAGCAAATTATAGATAAATTGTTAAAAACTAAAATGCGGCTGATAATTTTTTATTGTTAGAATTTATAATTTATTAATTGGCAGTTTATATTTTACTAGAAATAGTTTAAAAAAAGTCAATTGTAAACCAAGGTTTATGCTTTGGTTTACACTTTATTAGAATTTAAGTTCTCACGACAATTACAGAACGCATATTGTGAATTTCTATGGGATCTTACGGAAAAAAGGGATTCAACTAGCGTTGTTTTGATTTGTGTCACAATTTCCTGGAACTTAACCCCGGTGCAAATCGAGACCCTAGTGCTTTTGTTTTTAATTACAATTTAACAATTGTTGTATAATATACATACATTATTATGTGGCGATTTTCCATATGGAAAAGTTTTGGCACTAAAAAGAGTTTATCTAAGTGTTTTCATAAACTCGTTCATACATATGTTATTATTCGGATTTCAGACATAAGACATCTGATAATGTATAGAATGTCCTGTTTCTTGATTATGCTGAAAAGTTAATGCAACATCTGTTATATTAAATAATAATGGAAAATGCATGTGTTTTAACAGCTGACATATAAACAATGTTTGTCAATTATTAAATACACATTTATTTAATTTTTATTTGCAATAGTGATTTATGAGGGCGACAAAAATTGAAATTTCGGTTTGTCAACTGAAACCCAGATATGATGAGAGTTAGTTTGTAGTGTATTGCGATTTTTAAGGCGGTTGTTTCATTAGACATGGGTGTTATTGGGTTATCATCACATGTTGCATTAGTTTTAATGTCCAATTATGTTCATATTAGTAATCATGTAACATACCTATTATTAGAGTCTTTAGATTAATATCTCGTTATACTGATGTGTCAGATTAGATTTATAGTAGCGGTGTGTTGTCCGTTTAATTTTATGATTTGTCTGAATTGAGTTTATTATTTGAGTTTTTCAGTTGTGTAGGAGGGGTTTGTTAGCGTATGAGTACTATGATGATCGAGAAATGGGCAAAGAGTAAGTATTTATTCCCGCTGCTTGATATTCTCTCGAGTTTTCTGATTGATGACACATGAAGCGTGTCGCATGGAAAATTATGTACTCTAGTACTGTTCATGTCTCGTATCCCTGGGCATTTATTAATGCAAATATTGTAAAATCTATTTTTTAGTTTGCATTGGTATATGTTAAATGATGTTGCAATTTGCGATTTTATATAAATTAAATTATTATATTGTGACCTGTCTATATTTAATGGTATTTAGATTCTTTTATTTCAAAAATCCTAACATATAGACCGACATGATCGTTTGCGCTGTCCATGATAACATTTAGTTAATTAGGGTTTTATTATCTTTATTATTTATCAGAACAACATTCTAGCTTCCTGACGGTAGTCCGATAAGAATTATGTAATATAATTATTGATGTCTTCCATTATGACAACGGAATACCACGTGTTGAATAAATTATAGTTTACATAGGATTAATTTTAAGTACCAGACAACGAGACAGCATGATTTAGAAAAAACTATATAACATGTAGTAGTTCAGTTGAGTATTTTGTACGAATAGAGATCTAGCATGTGGAATGTACTCTAGCGTGGTTATAGGTTCAATCACGGAATAGATATAAAGTGGTTTGGTTATAGTTAATATAGAATTTAACTGTAAACTGGTTCTCTGTAGTGTTGAGATTCTACGCAAATTCGAATATGAAAATATTCACTCCAAATATGGTGTGAATATATAATATATATAAACTTTTAAAAGTGATCATAATGTATACTATAATAACAACATATATATTGTGCCCAACAAGTATCCAATACCCAACCAAAACATACACCATAAAAAAAAAAACCACAAATACCACACCACCCCCACACACACACCCACCCCCCCCCCCCCTCCCCCCCCTCCGCCCCCGTACTCCCACCCCCTCCAGATTGAATTGCTAAATTCACTCCAATTCTGTTATAATTTAAACTTTTTTAGTGAGTGAATGTACTTATATTTCATTGTTTTGTGAATCATTAAAGTCCCTGATATTTTAATATAGAATTTGATCACTCTTGCATTTTTTATACCCAATTCTAATCTGGAAACTTTTAATAAAATAATTATACAATGTTATATTAAAGATCAGTTGTGTTCGTCTTGGTTTGTATTATACGTAGTGTGGGGGAGGGGGTGTGGTTTATAATTGTATATGTTTTCTTATTTAAACAAAAGTTCTCATGATAGATTGTTACAACCCTAGCCTGATTGAATAACCAATATTACAAAAACCTTTCCAAACCATTTCCACCCTCAAACCTACACCCTCACCCCCCACCCCCCCCACCCAAACCCCCCGCGCGCTCGCCACTCATGCCCCCCCTTATGTTTGTCGGGGGTTGGCCTGTTAAAGACTGTGGCATGCTTTTCAATTTTGCTTGGTTAAATGTACATAACATGGAGAGCCATCACTAACTTCTCCCTATGGTAAATTAAATATGTCATTTTCATTTACTAAAGTTTGTCTGTGTTTGTTGGGGGTGGTGGGTTGGGGGGTTTTATTTTCCTGGGAGAGGGGGGTTTTCGGTGTGGTCCCCCCCCCAATTAGTCTGTCCCCCCCCCCAACATTGA